>JAIWZP010000007.1:600000-933292 GCA_025201375.1 Gongronella butleri
AAGCGGACATTGTCCCCTTACATCCTCCAATACGAACAAGGCACCCCCACAGGTCTACCCCGTTGTGGAGACGAATTTCAACGGTGATCTGACAAAAAGGACCGAGGATGTCCAATGAATGGCGCCTCATTGTCGCTCATTCTATTGCTTCTGCAGCGTCTTTTTTTGTAAACGCCCAATTGACATTTACGTTCAAGCAGCGCTCGTCATTGACCTTGTGACAAGCAGCATCAAAGCAAAGCCCAAATCGGCCCGTGCCCTGGAAAAGAAAAATATGCATGCTATCTGCGCGGTTGTTTCGAGTGGGGGATGCGGGGGGGGGAGCCATTTTTGTGTGTGTGTGTGTATGTGCGTGTGTGAGCATGTGCGCGATTGGGTGCAAGGTGGCCAAGAGATTTCTGAGAGAGAAAGTGTGATGGCATTGGGCCCAGTCAGGGACGACGTTCTCCATTTTGTGTGACCAAGCGAATGAGCAGATTTTTTTTTTTTTAAAAAAAAAAAAAAAAAGGGACGCGGGCACTCGCATTCTGGTGACGTGCCTTGTACGTCCTGGCCTTGGTAGTGCAAGACATTTGCGCTTGTCCTTTCACGGCGTGCATTTCATGTTATGAATTTGAGGTCTCGCTCGCTTGTCGCAAGAGAGGGGCCCTTGGTGGTTTTGCGTCCCGCACAATTGGAAAGACCGCTTAGTGGCGTTGCCGCGGCTCATTACCAGTGAGCGTGGACGATCATGGGCTGTGGGATTTTGTCGTTTCCGCGGACCTGGAAGGATTATGTGAGCTTTTTTTTTTTTTTTTTTGCTTTTGTTCCCGCTTTGCTCTGCACAACCCAAATCTGTTTGCCATGATTTGACGTCCCGATGCCGCCTCCTCCCTTTTGAGACCAAACTCTAATCTCCCCGGCCAGATGACCCCACACAAGCGCCTTTTTTTGCTCTTCATTTTTTCCTCCATGCGTGTCTCGCCTCCCTTTCGCATAGGAAGCCAGCTGGCTTACGTACGCATCATGGGTCACACGAGATCCGGTTTGACTTGTTTTCCATGCGGGGTTTTCATGTTTTCATGTTTTCATGGCACAATGCTCAATAGGCGCAAAATGAAAGACTGGGACGTATGAAATGGCTCGATTTCTTTGCAATGATTCTTGCTCGCTTGTCATGGATGATGGATGATCTTCTTTATTTGGGTGAATCTGTGCAAATGTTACAGTACAAATCGTCTTGTTTTGCCTTTTCTACAATGTCGGTATTGTAAGGCGTGTCTACATAATGATTGTGTTTTGTTTTTTCCAAGTAAGGGATGTTGCCCAAGGTGACAGATGGCACGCAGCCGCCGGGCAGATGCGAACATGTGCACGTGCCACCCAAAAATTCAGGCAACGCGTCGGCATCAATGTATTTTAGCAAATCCTGCTTGTAATCCTTGCCAAGGATGTGCACCTTGTCCAATGTCTGTGCAAGGAGAAAAGAAATGAGTGTCCTCGATCGCCCCAAAATTTGCATGACACGCGCCAAACATGCCACAGACGCGTCGCGTGTTTCTTTCGTTTTGTTTGCTTTACCCTCTTGTCCAACCATGGTTTGATCACCTTCCACATGACAAGAAAAGCTGATGGCGCATTGACGACGAACAGGCGGTGAAGAGTTTCGGGGTAATATGTCTGGACGTAGCCGGCAACCAGCTTGAGCTTCATGAGGCCGGCCATGTGGAATTCTGTTAAACATGTTACACGAAAAAATAAGACATTCGCAATTGTCTCGTTTTCACCTCCTCTTTTTCTTCTTTTTACTTACGCCACAGGCCGACGTTGCTGCAATCAAAGATAAGGGTTTCGCGGTCAATGGTGCGCTGAGCGCGCTCGCTCGCTTCGACCATGATGACGCGATTGAGGAATTCATTGCACGAGACTTGGAACTTGGTTAACTCGTCGCCGGTGATATCGGCGCCGATTTCTTTCGACTGGTGGTATCCCTACAGACGCGAAAACGTGATGAGAAAAGCCCAAATACCGTGTTTATGCGCGTTTGCAGCCGTCTTACGGTGCGATCAATGAGAATGGGATGACCCTCCTTGTCGAATTTGTGGAAACAATCGCCACCCATGTAATTGAGGATGCGCACGGCGCTCTCCGACAAGCGCGGATCGGATTGCACGTGGCCATCATCGACGTATTTGTATCCACGCACTGAAACTAAAAGTGGCAAGCCATTGGCCTTTGTAGCTACCGGTAGCTGATCAATGCCCTCGTCGCGTCGCCATCTCAGTGTCTCAACAAGCTGTGCTTCGGCGTCATCCTAATGGAAATAGACGAAAAAATATAATAAAAAATGGCATGGGTGAGCGAAAAGATAAGAAAGAAAAAAAAGGTCGCGGCCCATGGATCTTTTTTTTTCTTTTTTTACTGCGCACCTGATTCCATGCGTTGGCAGCAAGGTATTGTTTGAGTTGCTGGTGCACAATGAAAAATAGAAAGCGTGTCAATGTGTGCTCCCCATGCTTAAATCTTCCTTTTTCGCCGTGCAACTTGCTTACGTCAAATGAGAGGTGGTCGAAATCGGCCCCTATGGACTCGCGCAAGGCTTGGACGGCGCCGTCCTTTTCAATGTCGGACAGCTCATTCACGGCGGGCACCGGGGTCGAGGCATTGCTGCTGCGCACGGATTCAAAAAACATTGTCTGGTGGAGGGACGGCTAAAAAGGAAAAGATGGGGAAGAAAGGGAGACACAGCAAGGACGCGGCAGAATTGAAAAAAAAAGAAAGAGGCAAAAACAGTGAAAGTCCTTCTTTTGCATTTTATTGTAACATTTTCCTTTCTTCGAATCGATTGCGTCTGCAGCCAAGTTTCACTGATGAATCTCCGGTCTTGCTCTCGGCACCAGGTTTTACCATGCGCCGCATGGGCCCATTTTGCCTGGCGCATTGCATAATAATCAGGCCAGGCGCTTTGACTCCGCCCACGCAGCAGCCCATCTCGTTTTTCCTTTTTTTTTTCTTTTGTATCATTATCAGTGCATCCGGCGACGCGTTCGTGCGCAGCCGTCGCGTATTTCAATTTCTTTGCGTGTAAACAAGTGTAGTCATTGAGATCGCTTTTGGCCCGGTTGGAAAGCGGAAGAAAACAAGTGTCATCGTGCACGCGGCAACGATTACGTCACGATTGATGCTGGTTTTTTTTTTTCTTTTACCCTGTTCTTTTTCCACCAGCCGGGTCATTTTGGCTCCGGCAAGTGCCTTTAAATGGCGATACAGTAGCCGACCTTGATGACCACACATCCATTTGAGGCATCCCGTCCGCCGCTTGGCCTATCATATTTTTTCCTTCTTTCTCCTCCTCGTCGAATGCCGCAGCTCATAGAAAGCGCGATTCAAAGCATTCCGTGGAATTGGCGTGTGATCACGGGTTGACTTGGAAAAGTGGCTCAATGGATTGATTGGTGGATGCATTCATGCAGCCATTTGGCAACAAAAAACATGATCAATGAATAGAGGCGAGCTGCAGCACCGATTTCGAACTCCGCGCTTTTTGCAAATTTTCACAAGCTGGGCAGCATGCATTTCCCTGCCCTTTCTGCCCTTTCCACTCTATTTTTTTATCCTCAATTACAATAGCGTGTGTGACAACCATATGGCAGAATTCGTCGTGTACGAGGATACGCCTATTGCTGACTACTTACAAGGTAAAAATAAAAACGAGGCGCTTCTATTGGCTGCTTTGGCGCGAGATCTAATAAACAATTTCATATTATTCATATGCCCTCAAATAGATATTGACAGTGGAGAGTCCATCGTGAAGCCGGTTCCCTTGCAGCTTGGCATCCATCCTTCTCCTATGGGCAACAAGGACAGAATCACCGTCCGTTTCTACGACCATATTTATCGTGTCTGGCGCCGCTCGCTTGTGAGGGTAAACGTCCTCAATGGCTCGATTTGCGTCAAAAAAAAAAAGGGTGGGAAGCAGGGTCTCACGTTTTTTACTCTTTTTTTTTTTTTTTTTTTTTTTACTCGTTTGGTTAGGACACGTTCTCGATTTCTCTTCCAGCGTCCGAGGAAGCTGCCTTTGAAGAGAAATTCAAGTATTTGATTGTGACGTCGCCATTGCTGAATGAAAATACCCTGTCTGCGCACACAAAATCATCGACATCTGCGGGCACATCATCGTCATCGTCGTCTTCGGCTTTGCAGCCTTTGCAATACACGCGATCACAGACATTGTCGACGCGCATTGGCACGTTTGCCGTGCTGTCGGGTCTGCTGATTGCGTTGGGCCTCGAGCGACTGTTGCCAATCAAGGCCACCGTCACGCCAACAACACACGACACACCCACCGCGCCGTCGTCTGCTCTCATTGCCGCGCCAACCATCACCCTGAGCCTCGCCAGCAGCATCTCTTTGTTTTTTATTTTTCGTCATCTGGTAAGATGAGTGCATGTCAACAAATATGCATTCGGACAGCAAGGGGGGTAGCCTGAAAAAGTCCACTCAGGCTGATTTTTTTCCCTTTTTTTTTTTTCCTTACTGCTTAGCGCCGATCATCGCTTCGACGTCTATTTAACCACGCATTGTCGCAATTGCAGGATTTGCTCGAGACATGTCAGCAATTGGACAGCAAAATCCACCGCGCATTGCTGACGATTCAAGAAATCGAATTGGTAGCGCGCGGATACCGATTGTCGGCGCCACTGTCTCCCATTTCACGCATTGAGCAATCATCCAAGTCTAGGCGGTGTGCGCGACTGCGGGCGCACGTCGCCGCCCTTTTACGACGCGCTTTCATCCTGTACGAAGAAGCGATCATCGACATGACGGCTCACGTGCACAAGCCGACACTTTCGCGCCTTTTTGAAATGTACAACATCCACTCGATTGCCAGTCTATCGTCCGCGAGCCTCGATTTGCACGATGACGACGACACCGCCAGCTACATCACGCTCGATTATCTAAAATCGCTCGCTCATCTAATGTACGCCAAGCGCCGCGAATGTCTCCTTCAATTCCTCGCTCTAAATGTCATGGCCGATATACGCGATACGCCCGTCAAGCGGTCGACCGCCGTTTGGAAGACCATCACCGCCACACTCTCGTCTCTTGGCAAGGATTCACATGCATTTCTCGACGGCCTCGTTGCCGCCATGAACGACGAATTCCGTAAGGAAGAAAAAAAGGGCCTCTACAGCGGCACATGTGGCTCACATTTTTTCTTCTTCTTTTTTACGCTAGATGTCCCTGCGACGGACATTGGTGCCCAGGCATCGGGGTCTGACCCGCCGACGCGTCAATTTGTGCACCGCCTTGCGATCCTGGAGCAACAGCTGCGCACGATGGGCGCGCGCATCTACCTTTGTAATGACGAGTGCCGTCGGCGCGTGGTGCACGAGCCAAGTTCCGGCTCTGCAGACGACACAGACGCCACCCTGGACCGCGACCGTCTCCGCAAGGAGTATCTTGCACTGGAGCGCGACATGCAGCAGATTATCAACGAATGGGAGGCCGGCCGCCATGCGCTGGAGGAGCTTTTGGCGCCGCCACCGTCGGCATCCTCGTCGTCATCGACACCGCTGTCGGGTGAGGAAGACGAGACGTTGCCGTCGCCCGTGCCGTCGCCCACCATCACCCCGGAAGGCACCGCGCCTGCGTTTGTCGTCAATTCCGACGAGACACCAGAGCTGTCAAGCCTGCCCCTGCCCGCCAAAGCCTCTATTTTTGAGTCCATCGCCGACATCCTCGACGACCACGCACCCATTTCACCCACGCCCAAGAAATCGCGTGCCGAGCGCATTCAGGAAATGAAGATCAAGCGCGAACAGGAGGTATACTTGGTCATCGTAAAAAAAAAAAAAAAACATTGTTGACACCTATTTCTTTTTTTTTTTTTTTTTTTTTTTTTTTTTTTTTTGTTACCAGGCGAAAGAAAAGGCATCGAGAACGGACTCGGCGTCCATGGTCCATGAGCTGAAGAATGTGCTGGACCGCCGCACCCAGGATCTTGATCTTGAATGAATAGGACCTTTAAGCACCGGTATACCCCCCCTTTTCATATCTACAGTAAATAAAAAGATTGCATCTTGGACTTGACAATTAAATAATTTGCTGCTCGGCGATGGGAAATCCAGGAACAGCCACGTTGTCTACTGTATGATACTGTAAGAGCATCATACAGTAGCAAAGAAATACTGTACAAGCGAAAGCTGGTGACAGGCAAAAGGCAAGAAAAAAAAAGTTTATTGTGCACTTTTTTGTTGTCATTATTGACAAGAAACGCACGAGGAGGGTATCTACAACAGGGACGACCAGGCTGTCCTTTTTCTTATTTTTCCAAGCAACTCATGAGCTGACACCACCGAGTTTACGGGCTTTGACCTTGTTGAAAAAGTGGCGTCTGCTGAAGGCGGCGAGTTCTTGCAGATGAGCGAGTCGCTCGTCCTCCAATTCGGCCTCGGCTTGCGTGGTAGCATGATTGCTGGTGCTGGTGCCTGGCTGCGTGTCTGTGTCTGTGGCGGGCGCGGCATTGGTGTCGTCGTCGTCCATTTCGTCGCCACTGAGCTCGAGTGCGCCTGGGATGTCGAGTGCGGCCTTTGCAAATGCGGCTGTCTTGGGGTCGCTTGCCAGCTGTGTGAGCGGGTCGTCGCTGGACAGGTGCTTCTTGCGCTTGGTGGCCGCCGCGAGGCGCAAAGCAACCAAATCGTCGCCCTCGTCGTCGTACAAATCGTAATCCTCAAGCATCAGCCCCGCGGCTTGCGCACCGCGCTTGCGGCGCAGACCACCGCTCGTGATATCCTTGATCAGCTTCTCCACCATATGCTGGTCTGATTCGAGCATCTTTTGGCTAAAAAAAAAAAGGGGGGGAGAAAAAGAGCAATTCGCGTCAGTCTCGCTTTTTTTTTCTTTTTTTTTCCCTCCACTTCCTAGGCTTACTTGTGCTGCGCCATGAGTGCCTGGGTGTCGACATTTTCATTGTTTTCATGGACAAGCATGCCATCCTGTTCAAATCGATCAAAATCCTCGGTTTCGACCTCGTCGGCGCCGGCAATGCCAAAGAACTCGTCCTCGGATTCTTCTGCTTCGTGTTCGAGGTATTTGCTGCGTGGCATGGGCGGGCGTGGTTTGGCGGGCGAGGATTGCAGCAGATCAAAGGCATTGATGGTGCGTGAGGTGAGGGGTGAATCGAGAGCGGCATGAGCAGCAGCATCGGCGGCGGCAGCCTCTTGCTCGGACATGGCCTCATCGTCATCCTCAGCGTCGTTGTCGACTTGCTTGTCGTCGTCCGCGGCGTCCTTGTCATTGTCATTGTCATTGTCGTCGTCCGTCAGCGAGCTGCGCTGCATCAGGCGCGTCAGTGTCACAGAACCACCCACATCCTCCTCCTCATCATCCGCATCAGCCTGATCCAATTGAAAAAAAAAATGCGTCAGTCATTTTTTCCCTTTTTTTTTTCATTTTCTCTTCTTCTCCATATGATTTTACGTTGGTTTTGTTGCCGCCAAAGAAGCGAGCGATGGAATTGACAGGTTCTGGTGCGGCCTGGGCAATGGATTTTTTGGCAGCCGAGGCGTCGTAGTCGTCGTCGAGCAATTTGTGGCGTGAGCGAGCCTTTTTGGCGCGTGCGGCCTTGCTTCGTTGTGACATGAAGAGATTGGTGTCGTTTTCGTCGTCATCGTCATTGTCGTTGCCTGGTGCGGACTTGTTGGTGACGGTGGTGATGGTGGAAGTGGCCACGGATGCATTGTCTTGGTCCATGGAGTCGTCGTCGTCGTCATCCTCATAGTCTTCGTCCTCGCCCGATAAAATCAGGCCATCGGCGGTGGCTGCATCGTCATCTGGATCATTTGTGTTTTTCGGTGCCCATTGCTGCTGTTTGCGCTTGTTCATGAGTTGCTGGATTTCGAGGTCGATGACGGCGGCCTCTTGTTCGCGTTCGACATGGGATTTGGCGCGTTCCTCGGGGGTCATGTAGATGCCCATGGCCTTTGCCTTTGCCTCGATGTTTTTGCGGTATTGCTGCTGGTCCTGGCTGATCTTGGCGAGCAGGCGCTGGTTCAATGCGCGCAGGCGGTTCTCACGGCGCGATCCGCCGTGCTGGATGGCGTGGAACGGCGCACGCCAAGGCGAAGGAGGCGATGCGCCGCCTGGGCGGTCAGGCGAGGCCAATTGCATCTTGTGAGCCTCCCACGATCGCACAAGACGGTCACCACGACGACGCGGCTTGCCCACAATCTCCAATTCATCGTCGCTTTGGTCATTGCTGCTCATACCATCGCTCAAATGGAAACGGACGTGTCGCCTGGGCTGATTGTCGTCGTTTTCGTCATTTTCTTGGTCGTCCTCCATGTCCTCGGCGTACTCGTCGTTCAGAGGCGAGGCGGGAGGCATTTCCACATCGTCTTGCATGCCAATGGTTCTTGCTAGGGCATCCAATGATTTGCGCGTTGATCGTGGCTTGATCATCACCTGATTGGACCGACGCAATCGCTGTGCTTCTCGGTGCATGTCCATTTGCGCTCGTTTGGACAAAGGCTTGGGCTTGGATGGCATGCTGTCATCTTCTTCGGAGGATGACGTGTCCGTCAAAATGGCCATGGTGCCGCGTCGCAAGAATTGCTCAACGTCATCATCGTCGTCGTCGCTTCCGTCGCCTTTGAACATGCGCGTGTTCATCAAAAAGCGCGCGTGTGCCTCTTCGCGTGCGGCGCGCGCCTCGGGGTCGTCGTCGTCGCCCGATTTCTTCTTTTTCGCCGCCTTTTTCTTCTTTTTCGCCGCATCGTCGTCCTTTTTCTTGGCCGCTGGCTTTTTCTTCGTCTTTTTGGGCGCATCTGTTGCCTTGGCGCGCTTCTTTTTAGTCTTGGGCTTGGCCGCCGCGGCCGGCGTGTCTTCATTCTCATCCTCACTCGAGTCCGAATACAACGCCTTTGTCAAATATTCTTGAAACTTTTGCTTGCGGGTCTCCTGCGAATCCACCGGCTGCAATCGTGTCGCGGACGTGGCGGTGATGGTCGGCTGGCGCGCAGGGGGCGTGGTGGTGGCCGCGGGCGACGATGGCGACGAAGAGGCGCCGCCAGGGATGGCTGGCTTGCGGCGCGTCAGGGACGGCGTTGACCGTTCTAGAAACAGGTCCTCATCGTCGTCGTCATCGTCGTCGTCGTCAAGGTCAATCGTGCCCTTGGAAGGCAGCTTGGCGCGGTAGCCGAGAATCTGCTTGAGCCGGTCAGACACATTCAAATTGGCCAAGACGCCCGTCTGATCTTCCAAATCAGAGTCAGAGTCGGAGAGCTGCAGCATGGGCTTCTTGGCAACAGGCTCCTTGGCTGAAGGCGAAGCAGCAGCGCCCGAAGGTGGAGGAGAGGGGGACGCTTCCATTGAAAAAAAAAAAGAAGTCAATGAAGAAAGAAAAAAAAAAAAAAAAGAGAAAGAGAGAGACAAACACGAGGAAGAAAAAAAGGGCAATCAAACAAAACAGCGACGCGCCCTTTTTTTTTATTTTTTTCATTTTGAAGCTCCGCTAGACAAAAAACGCCTTTAATGGGGGAACGCGTTTTGCTTGCTTCACCTTTTAAATTGTTTTTATTATTATTTATTTATTCGTTTTGCGTTTAGAGCTTGCGACACGCCTCGATGGCCTGACAGCAGCGCTTAATTGCTTGGAATAGGATGGCCAGCTCATCCACGTTTTGGCATTGCTCCGCTTGCTCTGTCAATTGCACTAGCTTGTTGGCCAGGCGCTCCGTGGCCACCGACACGGCTGATGCCACGGATCCGTTCAGGGTCGCGTCCATAGGTACATGCACCGGCGTCGCATCCTGTTTCTACAGTGAGGAAAAAAAACTCCATTTAGAAGCCAATCACTTTTTTTTATATGTGTATATATTTTTTTGTGCTTTTACCTTGGGCCGCTTGGGCGTGCGTTCCGGTGTCGACATTGGCGAATGTTCCAATGGCTTGTGTTCGGTCTTGGGTGGTGGTAAAGGTGGCGAGATGGGGGCAACAGCTGGCGCCATGGCCGGTGCAGGTGCAGGCAGTTTGGTGGCCGCGCGCGGCACAGGCTCCCCGCTAACGAGATCATATTCAGCCTGGCACACGACACAATACAAGTATTTATCGCGCGGATGGCGCACCAATGGCACCTAAAGGAAATGGAGGGCAAATCGAGTCAAAATGGGTAGCCCTTTTTGCCATTTTGTGATTGTTTCTTACGGTGGAGCAGGACGGCTTGGGGCAAACCTCGTTGAGCAACGCCCACTGCGCTAACATCTTTTGGCCCAGCAGCTCAGACACGCGTTGTTTCCGGTCCATGAGCGCCGCATCTTCGGAAATCGCCAATTCGCGTGGTGGTTGCGTTTGAAACGGCTGCAATGGCACGACAGTCTGTTGTTGCTGCTGCTGCTGTTGCTGCTGCTGTTGCTGCTGCGGGGCATGACGCTCAGGCGGCGACAAGGATGCAAATGACTCGGTGGTGCTGAGCGCAGGCGTGGCCGCCAATTCAGCCGCTGCCTCATAGTGAAAATGCGGGCCCTTGGTGGGCAATGTGTCGTGAGAGACACAGAACGACAGCGACTTGTCCTTGGCACGCATCAGAGGCACCGTGCACTCCTCGACAGGGCAAACATGGTCAGTCATAACCTGAAAAAAATTGGGAAAAAAAAAGAAAAATAAGCTCGTTTGCAACAAAAAACCCTCGTGGTCCCAGAGAGAATCGCTTACCCAGCCTTGGAGAAGATACGTGCTCAGTAGAGCAGAAGGATCGGTATGTTCAGCCTTGCCTCGGTGCAACATGGGATAGGAACAAAGGGGAAAAAGTGGAAAAAGTGGAAAGAAAACGATCAAAAGGGCATGACAGCGGCATTTCAAATTTAAAGGCCTCTTGTGGCCTGGCATCCAATTGTTGATCCGCCTGACCGCTGCGAAAAAAAAAAAAAAGGCACAGACAAAGGCGCGATAAGTCCAAAGCGCCGATGTTCGCGCATTGTTGATTTCTCACCGCCACCATCTTAATGCGAGGCAAATGGATAGTCATTGGAATGGATGAATCGTTGCTTTGGCTTTCAATCGAGCCCTGTTTCATGACTGTAGAACGTAAACTCATTGTCAAATCTTCACAAACGTCCAAAAAGCAACTATTCTCATTTGCAATCGACAGCCAGGTACTGTAAGGGCCTCGAACACGTCCTATCGTGAATTAATGAGCCGTAAACACTAGGAGGAATTTGATTTGAAGCATCTACAAAACCTCTGAGACGCACCACGAGCAAATTAAAATTTCGGGCGGCGAGCTCCCAAAACCAAAATCGAAAACTCAGGTTCCCAGAATCACGCCAAACATGCACACAAGAACAATGGCATGGCATAATCAACGAAATCGCCAAAAAGCAGGCCATCCATTTCTTGGGTCACGAGCAATGGCCGATTTTCGATTTTATTTCAACCGCGAATGACACGGGAAAAACGCGTCCATAGAGCGGCGCCGACGCGTCCACTAGCAAGAGAGACGCCAGATGCATCGACTACATAAACAGCAGACGCGTGCAACTCAACATCTGACGCGGTTTTTCGCGCGTCGAAATATGCCTATGATTTTTAAATCACGTCAGAAATGCCAATAAAATCGTATTTTTCATTGATCACTGACGTACACGTACGCAACGTGCCGTGCTCTTTCAGATGGTGTGATTTTCTCGAGTTACATGCATTTTTCATCGAGTTCACTATGAGTCGAAAATGGAGAGCTAAATGCATTTTTCTCCAAACCCATTCATTGGACCCCTAGTTTTTAATCCATTTCTGTCGGTGAATGAGGCGCGTTTATCATGTTTATGACTGGCGTGGCGATCTGAAGACCTAAATTTTACCATTTTCAAGTCCTCGACTGTCACCCTCGGAAAATCCGTGATCTTGAAAGCCATGCTTTGCGCGTCATCCGGTGGTTGCAGCGCCTCGTGGATGGGTTCATTTGAATGGGGAGGCTCGCCATTGCTGATGCAAAAAGACAAGGTCCATCTTGGTAGCAAATTCATTGGCAAAGAACCAAAAGACTATAAAAAAGCATTAATCGTCATTTTCTCAACGGCCATCATATAGAACTTCATGTTTATTGCTCCATTAGACTTCTTGTAGAGAATCAGCACGTCATGAATGCGCTTTGGTGTCTATCAGGTCGACCAATTCCGTGCGCGACGGCATTAAACGATGCAAAATCATAAAAGTTGACGTTGCTAGCGTTCCAGTGATCCGACTATTGTCAAGTTTAATCATGTTGTACTTCATGGACATGAAAAACATTGTATAAAGTTTGAGGTCTCAAAGGCTACTTTTGACGAAGCTGTAGTGGTCCATTCGAATTTTGAGCGTGTCAACCATGCTCTCTGGGTGAATTATACCGACAATTGGGCAACAGCGTGTCTTTTTTTTTTTTTCTTTCAAAGCGCGCCGCGAGGCAACAAAAAATCTCCACCCCCTTTCTTCCTTGCTTTTTTTTTTTACTTTTTCTTGTTTTTTTGTTGATTCCCCCGCCCTTTTGCTTGTCTTTTGCTATTTTTGATGCCAAATGTAAGGGTGTGCATAACAAGCAAGGCACAACAATGACCTTTAAACAGTGACTGATGCGTCTTTTTTTTTTTTCCCTCAGTCTTCTTCGTTACCCGCCCGTCGACCGATACCAGCAAGCAAAACCGCCACGCTCTCAGCCCCTCGTAAACCAATGCTCTCATTGAACAACAATACAAAGCGCAAGCACGCCAGTGACGACGACAACAACAAAAAAAAGCGCCAGGCTGTCTCTGGGCTGCCAGGGCCGCGCAAAACGCTGCGGGTAAGCCAATTTTTGTGTGCCTGACGACCCCTTGGACGGATAATGACGATCTTTTTTTTTTCTTGGTGGGGATGGTTGAATTTAGGAGCGCATTGATGATCTTACAGAGCGAACAGGCGAGCAGACAGGCAAGAGTAAGTAAAAAAGAAGGATCTGAGGAACCATTGCTCATCTTTTGCTTAGTTGAAGACACGCAGAAATTGACCAACGAGCTGGAGTCCACGCTGGGCACCACCGCGTCCGCCACAAAGGAAGCAAAAGACAAAGTGTACGAGCTCGAAGCCACTGTCAAGGTAAAAACGCAAAAAACAAAAAACAAAAAAGCGATGAATTGGGACATTTTTTGCTCATTTTTCACCGACCTTCACGGACTAGGCCAAGGGAAACCATCATAAACTGGCGCTGCAGCAACTGCGGTCCAAGCACATGCAGCAAAACCGACACTTGGAGACGAGCAATCAGCAATTTGAGCGCCAATTGGGCGGCATGGATGCTGAAATCACAGAAACACGCCTCAAGACCACTCAATTGCTTAAAGATTGGGAGGCAAAAGCCAATGCCATCAGCGATCTGCAGGTAGAAAGCGCGTCTTTGGCAAAGCGACGCGTCATTTCTCAATATTTTTGAATTCTATCGCCTTAGGCAACGTTGAATAAGATGCTGGCGACACGCACCGACAAGGAAAAGAAACTGACCGCGTCCACCAAGAAGATCGAGGTATGACGGTCCCTTTCAAAAAAAAAAAAAAAAAAAGAGAGAGAGAAAAAAGAGAGAAAACCGCCAACATTTTTTTTTATGGACGCAGGAAACGGACAGCACGCTGATGGAGCGGCAGCGCAAGCTTGAGTCGCTCAAGGAGACAATTGGCGCGCTGCGCAAAAGGCGATTTGACATTGACTCTGAGCTTTTGCACGAGGAGAAGCTGCGGCGCAAGATGCACAACACATTGCAAGAGCTCAAGGGCAATATTCGCGTGTTTTGCCGCATGCGTCCTGCGCTTTCTTCCGAGGTGGGCGACGACAAGAGTGCGGTTGTCGCCACGCGATTCCACGGCGACCACCACGACAAGATGGATCTCACGGAAAACGTCATTGTCAGCAACGTCACGGGCAAGCGCGCCGCCAAGCAGCACCGCTTCCAATTCGACAAGGCATTCGGGCCCGACACGACGCAGACCGCGTGCTTTGAAGAGATCAGCCAGCTCGTGCAGTCAGCGCTTGATGGCTATCATGTGTGCATCTTTGCCTATGGCCAGACGGGCTCAGGCAAGACATACACTATGCAAGGCGACAAGCAAGATGCAGGCATGATTCCACGCGCCGTCCATCAGATCTACGACGTCGCTACACAACTCAATGAGCGCGGATGGCACTATGACATGCATGGCCAGTTTTTGGAAATATACAACGAGACCATCCACGACCTCTTAGGGAACGTCAGCGATTATGGCAAGATCAAGCACGACATCCGCCACGAAAAGAATGGAAAGACGACTGTCACCGACATGACCATTGGTAAAAAAAAAAAAAAAAATTAAAAAAAAAGAAAAAATCGCGTTTTATTCATGTGGTCCTTTTTTAGTGCACCTCGATTCCCCCGCCAAGGTCAAGATGATGCTGCGCAAGGCCAGTCAACAGCGTGCGACGGGCGCCACGCTTTTGAATGAGCGATCGTCGCGTAGTCACAGCGTGTTTATTCTGCGCATCTCCGGACACAATACCAAAACCAACGAGCGCACGTCCGGTGTGCTCAATTTGATCGATCTGGCGGGTTCTGAGCGCCTTGCGCTCTCTGGGTCCACGGGCGATCGCCTCACAGAGACAAAGGCCATCAACAAAAGCCTCAGCTGCCTCGGCGACGTCATCCACGCTCTCGCAAGCAACAAGGAGGGCGGCTATATCCCCTATCGCAATTCAAAGCTCACGTACCTGCTGCAAAACTCGCTAGGTAAAACGCGCCATGAAAGGGTCGTCAAACAATCCACTCACGATGGCTTTTCTTTTTTTCCCTCTTTTTTTTTTGAGCAGGTGGCAATAGCAAAACCCTCATGTTTGTCAATATTTCGCCATTGACAGAACACATTGGCGAGACGCTGTGTTCGCTGAGATTTGCCTCCAAGGTAAGACGTCCCACGAAGACGAGAAACGACGCGATGAGCTCATATTTGACCCTTTTTTCAGGTCAATTCGTGTCGTATTGGCACGGCAAGGAAAATGGCCTCGTAGAACCCACACACGCCTGGCCACGCTCTGAGTTCTGCATGGTTCTTTTTCTTGATCCCTCCAAAATAAAGATAGTCATTAGTTTTACACCGAATTTTCATCTTTGCCAGTCATGCGGCGTCCATTGCGTGCGAAAAAAAAAAAAGTGAGAGTGGGGTCGCCCCGCGTTTTCTAGACAGTGAAAAATTGAGCGATGATCACCTGCCTCGCTGTTTGAGTCTCGGCTGGACGTGACAAGGGGAAACAGGGGGAAAAAGACAATAGGGAGGTGCGTGGCAGTGGATGGCTCCAAGGAACGACGCGTGATTGGCGCGGACCGTGACAAGTTGCTGCATGAATTGGCATACGAGAGCCCCGCCCCGCCGCCAAACAGCTGATTTTAAGGAGCAAACGAAAAAAAAAAAAAGACCCATTTTTTTCTCTGTTTTTCTTTGCTTTTTCCCTCCCCCCTCACAGTGCCACCACAATGAGCTTTTTGTAAGTCGTCTTTTTGCACAAAAGGATGAATTGCAGCGATCCCACGACCATCACAATCTCTGTGAATGCCGCGTTGACAAGCCAATTCCCCTCCCCTTTTTTTTTTTTTTTTTTTGGAACGCATCCAAAGGACGGGCTTCAAAAAGAACCTGAATCGTGCAGGGCAGTCGGTAAATAATCGCGTGTTGCACATTCATACGTGTTTCAAAACTCACCAATTGGTATCATGTAGCTGATGCAAAAGACAGGCATGGCGGACAAGACCGTCGATGACGAATTTTCAGAGGAATACGGGCGATTTAAATTGTAGGTCAAGAAAGCGTGACCAAAGGACAATGCGCATGCGCAATTCAACTCGCTCCACTTTTGTTTTAGACTAGAACAAAAGATGGAAAAGCTTACAAAATCAGCAAAAGACTATCAAATTGCGATGCGCGGTAATAGAATGGTCGTTGAAAACCAAATTGAAGCGCGTTGTTGATCTTTTTTTTTTCTCGCACTTTCTTTAGGCGTGTCGGCATCGCAAAAGATGATGGTGGAGACAATTGAGCAATTTTACCTAACGGACGACCCCAACTTCCAGCAATACAAGCAAACGATTGAGAAGCTGGATGCGGCATTCAAGGCGCACGTGGATGGCGCTTACGGCGAGACAGTGATGCAGCCGCTTGCGCGGTTTTGCTCGTACTTTCCGCAAGTGAATGAGGCGGTCAAGCGGCGGCAAAAGAAGCTGATTGATTATGACACGCAGCGTGCGCGTGTGCACAAGCTTGTGGAGCGCTCGCCTTCCGGTTACGACAGTAGTGGCAGCGCGGGCAGCAGTGACAAGGCTCAAGAGAGCACAGGCGCAGGTGCAGGAGGTTCGGCAGCGTCGGCCGCCGCCTCACGGCTGTCGCAGGCCGAGCAGACAGCTAATGTGGCGCGCGAGATGTACGAGGCCATCAATTCGGTGCTAATCAACGATTTGCCGAAGCTCGTGTCCATGCGCGTCGCTTACCTTGATCCTTCCTTTGAGGCTTTTGTCAAAAGCCAGGTCACGTATCATCAAATGTCATTTGATCACCTCACCGCGCTCAACGACGTCTTTCCCCATGACGAGCACGAACAAAACGCACGTCTTCAGGATGTGCTTCAGCAAATGCGCGAATTGTCGATTTGTGGCCAGATGCATTAAAAGCAAAATATAAAAAAACGTCTGAAATCGGGGCACATGTCCTTGAAAATGGCAACAAGCCCAATGAAATGAACACAGTCCGTAAGATCGACGGCCATGAATAAAGCACAGAGGCACAAATGAACAATCAATGTGGTTTAAAATCTCTATCCATGAATTTTAGGCATTTTCATTGTTTTGTAGGCTCCCTGATATTTTTCATGCATCGGTCTTTCGCAAGAATGTGCAACATTGTGCGATCGCCTAACAAAAACAAAAAAAAAAAAAAAAAAAAAAAATGAAAGCATAACCTTTTTTTGCCGCCTTCCTATGTCGATTCGTTTTTTTTTTTTTAAATTTTATTGAGATGAAATGAATAATACTGTAGGTGACGAAAGCAATGAAATTAGGCACGACAAGTGTCAAGACATGGGGCCGTTTAGCGCGATCAGTGATACGTATTCAGGCACCGAGCACGCATTTAAACTCACGCTGTTGCGGCAAACATGCATCATTTTACACGTTTTTTGTTGTATGTGAGTGTGTGACATTCATTCACGAACGAAAACAAGTATTTTATTGCCTTGGGACGGTGTCCCTGTGTGAAATCAACAGCGATGGAGTACAGATGATCATGGGTAAAAGGGGATGGTGGGGTCGGAATGACGCAAAAGAGGGGGAGAGTACAATGAGCAAAAAGGAGTGTGAGGAAATAGACAGAGTATGATGTGATCGAAAAAAAAACAAAGGGAACAATGAATTGGGATGAGGGTGCGCGAAAAAAAAGAAAAGAGTTGAGTAAAAAAAAAAAAAAAAAAAAAGGAATGCAAAAAGAGAAGAACCGCATCAAATGGCTAGTCGTCCAAGATCCAGTCCTTGGTGCGCTTGATCCATTTGTTGAGGAAGAGCGAAAAGTCACGCATGACAAAGCCGCACACGATGGAATGGAAAGTGCCTGAGCACATCATTGTCTTTTGCAGCAAATGGTCGTACAAATAGGCCTTTTCCATGGAGGTCGATTGGCACAGGTCCATGTACCTGTTGCGCCAGTCATCAAAGACGTGTGCCAGGGCAAACAGCTTGATCAGGGTGTCGATGTACAGAGAGACTTGCTCATCTGTTGACATGGCGGTCGTTTCTAATTTCATGCGCTCCATGGACTTTGAGAACTTGCTACTCCAGGTAGAAGTGGTCTCATTGTTGTGCTCGGCGGCATTTTGAGGGTATGCGGACGAGGTGGAAGGCACGGGGAGTGGGGGCGCGGTGCCATTGGCTGTGGAGGATGACGAGGAGGAGGTATTGGCGGCGCCCTTGGCGAACGACTGCCTGATCTGGTCGAGGATTTGTTCCAGGCAGCCGAGGTCATAGAGGCAATGATGGTGATCGAGCAGATTGCGAGTTTGCATGCGGAGGAGGACCGTGAGCAATTGATCGGATGTAGCGATTTTTGCATCAATGTGGGGCAATCGCATGTGTGTTTGGTGCCACAATTCCTTGGGCGCGTGAATTCTGTCTGTGATGTAGCCGCCATGGGTCATGCTCTGATGCAATCGTGCCATGAGCTTGGATTGCTTGTCCGGGTTGGTGTGGGTATCCATGGCCACGGATATATCCACGCCGCGGTGGATGTTGTTTGTCCTAAAATACCAATGGCGAGGTGTGGATGGCGCCGATGACTTGAACGAGGTGGCCGTCATGGGCGGGGGCGTGACGGGGTTATATGATGCTTGGGTCGTGGCATCATCGTCGTTGTAATCGACGTGTTCGTGCAATGGCGGGTGAATGTGCAATGCCTGGGGCCGTTTGTTGCGCATCATTGACTTGTTTCGCTTGAACCAGAATGATTTCGTGGATGTAGTTGTGCTGCTGGATGGCGTGGGCGAGGGAAGACTGCCGAGGCTGCTGATATCGTACAAATCGTCGCGTGTCGCGACCGTGCTGGCTGTTGTGCTGATGACAGTCATATTGTCGGCTGTTGTGTCGAGCGACAGTCGCGGGGTCATATCCACATCAATGGCCAATGGGTGATAGTGTGCTGGTGGCAATGGCGGCAAGGGCGGCAAAGGTGAGTTGCTGGTGGTGCCAGGTCTGGATGGACCATTGTGCGTGCCATTGGGTTCGTCAGACGCCTCTAGAATGGCCGCGGCCGCAGCAGAATCGGCAAGAACTTTTGCAAGATTATCCATGGCATTGTCGGTTTCCTGCAGGAACGTGTGGGCAGGGAACATGGACGAAAAGGGGGCGTCGTCCTCGCGAATAGAGAAAAACGACAGACTGCTTGCATTTGTATTGCTCGGATGGCTATTTGAGTTGTTTGCCGTGGTTGTTGGGTGCTGCGTCGACGAGCGATTGGTCATGATGGACGATGCCGACGACGTGAGCGTCGGTTGGGTGGTCGTGCTTGTTTGGCTCAACGTGCTGTTGGTCTGTTGCATCTTTGTGGCGGTCAATGGCTTGCTGCTGTTGGTTCGGTTGCTGCTGTTGCTCGAGCTTCGTTCAATGGCTGGCGGATGGCCATTGGCCGTGGCAGACGAGGCCGTTGTAGCCGACGAGGATGCGACAGGCAGTGGCGGAAGCTGTGGTGGCGCGGTGGCAGTGGCCGCGTTGAATTTGGTGGCATGCATAGGCTCCTTGTCCTCGAGCGACAAGGACGACGTTGACGAGCACGTGGTGAGCGAATCATCGAGCTCATCCTTGGTGTGTAGATCGCGCATCGATTCGAGAATCGGCTCTGGCTGCGCATAAAGTAGATGCTTTGTTTCCGCTGCCGTGTGAAGATCAAAATAATCGGCCTTGTTGCTCTTTTTTCCATCGCCCACCTCTTGTGGCAGTGTCAACGTCAACGTTGACGGCGACGGCTGAAGCTCAATCGAATGCCGCTTTTCCTGTTTTTGTTTTTTGTCCTTGCCTATTATTGCAAAAAGAAGAAAAAGGCAAAGGGTGAATTTTGGGCCCCATTTTTTGGCTTTTTTTTTTTTTTTTTTGCGTGATCTTACTTGACTTTTTCCATGAAAAGGAAGGGCGAGACATGGAGAGTGTTGGTGTGCTTCTTGAGGGCATGGGCATGTTGAAGATGCCGCCGCCTACACCAGCTGTGGAAGAAGAGGTCGAGGGGATGGGCGGCATTGGTGGCACAGGCGTGTTTTTTGACGCTGTGTTGGCCTTTCCCTCGCGCTTTTGGAACATGGAGGCGAAGATGGAGGCAGATTTCTTGCTTGTAGCAGATGTGGCGGACGTGGCCGAGAAGGTGGTATCGATGGAGGCTGTGGATGGGCGACGTGCGCGGAAACGCGACGATGCGGACGTCGAAGGCACAGGATTGGGTGCTGGTGGATCCTTTGGTGGCAAGGGGGGCGCGTTGGATGAATTGGAGGATGCTGGCATGGATGCAGGGGCGACGGGGGACGACGGCTTTATTGTCACGGCAGGCGCGGCAATGGGGATCGAGATGGGCGACGATGCATCAAGGTCCGCGTCGGTCAATTGTTGTCGCAGGTGCACCACGCGGTCGCGATACGTCTCGTACTATAAAAAAAAAATAAAAAAAAAGGGGTCAGATCATGTTTACACATTTGCAAAATTGGGCGTTTTTTTTTTACAATTTTTTGCAGTCTCGTGTGATCATCGTTTGGATTGACGGCTTTGAAGACCTTGTCAAGGAGAGCCATGGCATCGAGGTAGGCGTCGAGAGCACTCTTTGGGGCGTTTGTGTAGTCAAACAGCACGGCTGTATTCGCTTTTTGCAACGCCTGCTCTATCCACTCGGACGTTTGCGTGTCCTTGTGCTGCTGCGCCGGCGCAGGCACCGTGGACGCCCCCTTTGGCTGCTGTTGCTGCTGTCGACCAACCGACAGGGACGATTTAAAGAACTTTTTTGCCATACCGTTTCTAAAAAAGCAACAACAAAAAGCGGGTTTGTCAGTGCCTTGTTTCGCGCCTCTTTCTCGTCTGAAAGGTTACCGGTGCGACAAAAAGGACGAATACAACAAGTAAAAAGCGGGGTTCTAGAATAAAGAAAGAAGAAAGAAAGAGTGTGGCAGTGGCGCTTGGGACATAAAAAAAAAAGAGAGAGAGAGAGCGAGCGAGCGAGAGGGAACAGAAAAGAAAAAAGAAAAAAAGCTAAAACAAGGCGCGCTCCTTCAAATGAGCACACTTCAGGCACGGCGATTCCGGCAGTCTGGTCAAAAAGGGGATAGCACGTTCATCTCGGGAATTGAAGCGAGAAAACAAAGTTCCAGCAAATGGACGCTGGAGATCTACCTTTTTCATATTAGCATTGAGCCATGGAGCGCTAATCAAGTGGGAAAATGCAACGTGGTCGGCCCCAACATGTTGATTTACAATAAAAAAAGTCAACACATGGCCATTGGAAGCCCTGAAGGGTCCCATTAAACTGCATTTCCATATCCCAAGATCGCTTTATTCGCGCTGTTGGCTTTTTTTTTTTCTCCAGGAATTCGCCTTCAAAGGGACCTTCTTGGTCACAAAAAAGATGAAATTTTGAAACGACGGACAAAAATGGGAATCCATCCACTCTTTGAAACATCTCTCTTGGCTCATCTCATTTTCATATTTTATGAAGCACATGGCGTCAGCCTCGCTCCCATCTGCAAGCTCATCGATAGCGAGCCCCTCGCCCCTCGTCCTCCGCTCGTACAAAAAAAAAGGAGCAATTACCGTTCCCCTTTCCCCGCCTTGTCTCCCTGATTTGTAACCAGAGCGCCGATCTCTCTTTATCAGAAAAAAAAAAAGGAAACTCTATTCTGGCTTACCAATTCGCGCTTGTTGCACGACCCGCGGCGACTTTTTTTTTTTTGCGCACACAGGATGCTTTGGCAAAAGAAAAAAAAAGTATGTGTTGCCGCGCGTTTTGTCGATTTCGAGCCAAAAGAGGGATAAAGGGATAGAAGGGAATGGGGGTGGGCCGCGTGGCAAAGCGGACTTTGCGCGCGTGCTTTTGCGCAAGGCACACTCCAAACAGCGCGCGCGCGAAAGAGGTCCCCTTGATGTTTCAGCTTGCACATGAATTTGGGCCGCATTTTTTTTCATCTCGGTGCCTCGCTCGCTCCTTCCCCCCAACCCCAATGTCTCTTGCTCGTGTCACACGATGATCGCACAAGCGACCTCGTTGCTTGCCAGTCGCCAATGGCCCTCATGCAATAAATCAAAATAAAGGTGTCGTGCTTGCACCAACAAAAATCGCGTTTTCATGGAATTTTGCTGGTTTCCCGTGTCGCATCTGGCGATTCCATCGCGTAATGCCAAGTTGGGGCGGCCTGTTTCTGCAGCTTGGGAGATGAAAAAGAACCAAGGTTTCCCAAAATGAGTTTATATGTCGCCTAGAACCAATCAAGGCGCGCAACCGGTGATGCCTGGATCTGGGTTGCTTCCACATGGAAACGCTTGAAAAGCGAGTCTGTCCCCCCTTTGGATTGTTGTACAACATTTTCCAAGTGTCTGCGCATTGACTAGGCTTGCTTTTCATCTCATTCCTTTTCTTTTTGGCCATCTCGTGCTGTCATTGCTAGCACGAACGGACGTAAAAGCAGCCGCCGACCCATGTGATGGCACTTTTACATCATGCGCGCGCAAAAAAGGGAGTCGCTGCAAAGCACCGCGCTCTTTTCTTTCGGTTTTTCAGGGGACTTCTGCCCTTTTTTTTTGACAAATGGCTTCGGCCAAGACGCGGGGCAGACATGCAAGAGACGAGGGAGCCCTGCTTTTCTCTCACTCTCCATGGATGCCGCTCATTTTTTTTTGTCACGCGTGAGATGCAAACAAAACAAAAGCAAAAAAAAAAAAAGAGAAACGACTTGGAACAGATCGCCATGGAGCGGAATTAAAGCGACAGGGCAAGCGTGAAAATAGAATTGAAGCGCCTCTTGGTGCCTGCTCCATTTTTCACTGCGGTCGCCGGCTTGGCAAAAGCAGGGAAAAGGCCGACGCGCCGCAGTCGTCGGTCGTTGACGATGATGGTTTGCTTTTTTCAAATGCATTGACAACAAAAAGAAAGGGCTCGTTCATCAAACGGAAGAGGGGGAAAGGGGGAGGGAGGGACAGAGCGAGCATTGGATCACCTGATCTCGGGCCGTGACGATATTGGGGCCAAAGTGGGCAGATCCATGCAGCCAATTGCAAATGTGCCAATTGTCTATGATGGGCACACACGCACAGTGTCTATTCCAAGACAAACACACACACACAAAAAAAAGACCCTTGATTCAAAAGGGGGCGCCGAACCCGCGGCACCATCGGCTTTGGAGGAGGGACAGGGAGAAACAAGCGAAACATGTTTTCTTGCCGTCGTTTTTTGCCCTGTCCCGGCTTGCACTGATGACAATGGAACAGATGATAGGCATTGCCCTTTTTTTTTATTTGCATTGGTCGGGTCAAATGAACCAAATAATGCGACTATTTTGGACAAGCGTGAGTGTGTGTGTATCAACAGGGTCATTCTTTTTTATTTCTTTGGGGGAGAGATCATACAGAGGGAGGGGGGACAGAACTAAAAAGACGCTATAATGGAAGGATATCATTTTAAAAAATCAAAAAAAGACAGAAGAGGGGGAATGGGTGTATTGTGGAATTGCAATGGGGAGGATGGGGGACTACAAAAAAAAAAGATCAATTGAAAAAAAGGGGGATATGCTTTGTGGGATGAAGAGAGAACGACGTGCATCAAAAAAAAAAAAGAATGCATGCCAGGGCGAAAAAAAAAAAAAAAAAAAGAGCGAAAAAAGAGAGAGAGGCAGGCCATTTTCTCTTGCCAAATTGCTCCTTTTTGTTTTTCTCCTTCTTTTTTTTTTTCATCGCACAGTAACGTCATACGGAGACAATGGCAGGCCCGTGGAGGGATTGATGATGGGGATGACATTTGAGGACCAGGCGGCAGCAGGGAGGTGATGCGGCGCCAATTGATGTTGCTGGTGTTGGGGATGATGAGGATGCTGGTGCAAGAATGCGACGGGGGTCATGCTTTCGGGATTGATGATGGGAATGGCGCGTCGTTTGGCCTGCGACGACGATGCCATGGATGCCGCGATAGCAGCACAGCTGCTTGCGCTTGAGTCGGGCGACGACGGCCCATACAAGGCTTGATGGTACGACAATGGCGGCGAGTTCTTGGGCGACGCGTATGGCGACCGTTGCTGAATGCGATCGCGGTGTGCATCCACCTAAAGACGACAATTGAGCGTCCAATTTCTATGGCCATTGATCGCAGCACGCGCTTCTTTTTTCGCTTTTTTTCGCTCATTTTTTTTTAAAAAAAAAAAACGTACCTGGTCAAAGTGGGCGACGGGGCAAAACTCGACATCATCGTAGAAATTGCGCGCAAGTTCCATTTGCGTGCTAAAGTAATCCAAGCGAGCTTCTTTTGACGGGCGGCGCATAAAAAAAGAGAGGGGGACACGTCAATATCGCGCATGGGAGACCTTTTCCAGCGGACAAGATTAAAAAAGACGAGAGGGGGGATCATGCTTCTCACCTGCTGATGAATATCCACTGTCGTAGCTAGATAAAGACATGATTCAGATGAAAAATAAAAAGAAATGGGATGCGAAAATGGGGGAATGGGGCAAGTGAGGGGGAGAGGATTCTAGGATGAAGGTAAGAAGAAAAAAAAAAGATGGAGAAAAAGAAAGAGAAGAAACGGTGCCCGATCTCTCTTTTTCATCCTTTCTGGGCATCAGGTGCCTTGTGCGACCATCTGCAGCGACAGGTCCACAACCAACACACACACACACACAGAACATCTCGGCCAAAGGAGACGAGGGAAAAGAGAGGGATGAATTCGCCCTCTTTCATTGGCCAAAACCTTATTGAAATCGCCCCCATCCCAAAAAAAACCTTGCTGCATCAGGGTCACACCTGCTTTTTTTGGGCGCGGTTCTTTTTTTTTTTTTTTTTGTGCCCAATGGCCCTGGCTTTTGGTGCACACACACACATTCCAGTTGCGCTCCTCTTTTTTTCCTATTTGATGGCTCTGGGCGGCCCTCATTTAACAAGAAGAAAAAAAAAGTACTCGTACAAGAGTCGTTCCTAAGGGTCAATGGCGTCATCCATTGCAAAGGAGCCTGGCAATGGACACGCTCTCTTGGTTGAACCTGCTGCTTACCATGGCCCAGGGCATGGCCAAACGCATTGGCGATCGGTGGGTCTGCGGAGGGCCTAGAGGCTCTTTTTCTCCTTTTTTTTTATTTATGCCATGATATCATATGGGATTTTTCTTTTTTGCGGTGCAAGGCAAAGGAGCAATGGCTCGTTCCACGTCATACTGCGCCCTTGGCCGAGCCCATTCGCACTGACACGCTCCCTATGATCACGCGCGCGCTTTTTTTTTTATTCATTCTTCTTTTTTTTCTGATATGCCGTACCCGAGGAAGCCGTGAGGATGAAAAAAAAATAGGGACGCCAATGGCCTGGATAAATCCATATAAAAAGCGGACATGGGCTGCACACGTCAAATCGGCAGGTACGTCACCAAGGGAAAAAAAAAAAAAAAAAAAAAAACAGGCTCGTCCTCCACGCTCTCGGCGGGCACAGCCGTGACACAAAAATGCCGCACGCATTTTGTTTGTGCACTCTTTCCTGATTGAGGATAGCACGCTTTTTTATTTGCAAAAGGGCGAAGGAGGCAGCGCCTTGCCCATGGTGCACATGGAGCGGGCCACATGAATTGAAATACACAGGATGCGGGTGAGAGGGGGAGGACAAAATGGGTGGAACGATGACATTTTTCTAACGAATTTTCTACGACATGGCCTGACGGAAGGCCACCAACTTTTCACCTTTGAGTTGACCTAAGAAAAAAAAAAAAAGAATAAAAAAAGAAAAAAAGGTCAAATCTCAAAAAGGGAGGCGCGCGCGCGGGTGCCAATCAAGTGGCAGGTTCAAGAGGAGGAACAATGAAGCGCCATTGCCTCAATTTCCGGTCGCCTCATGGCCCATTGAGGGCATGATCACGGGGAAAGTAAAAAATAGGAGCCATGATCAAAAGGAGGTGCTGCAACTTACTTTCTTTTTCGACGACAAAGTCGGACGCAACCTCGCAGTCCTTGAGCACCGTCTTTTCCAGGATTTTGGCGTTGTTGCTGATCACACAGCCATCGACCTTGACACTTATATGATGGCAAATCAATAAAAAAAAAAAAAAAAAAAGGGCGTCAACAATTTTGCTCTGTGTGCCCCCATAAATAGATTTGCCCCCATTACTTGTCGCCAATAACAACCCAGTCCATGATGACCGAGTTTGCGATTTTGACGTTCTTGCCAATAATGCAGTGGGCGCCGACCGCGGACTTTTTGACAGACGAGCGCTCGTCGATCTTGGTATGCTCACCAATGATCGAGTCATTGCCCACCTGTGTCTTGGGCGCCACCTCGGCCGTCGGCGGGATGCGCATCACAGGCGTGCCTTGCTTGGTCACCTGGGTTTTAACACACATTCACAAAAAAAAAAGGTGTCAGCGCGTCCAATGTGTGCTTTTTTGATCTTTTTTTTTTTTTTTGCTTACGTGTCGGTTCAATTCGGCGTAGCTGGCAAGCGTGTTGCCACGGCCGCAGTAACCGTCGCGGTACACGTACACCTGCGTAGACACGGGGCTCTTGAACGAGCTGTGAATAGGGTCCGGCATGAACACGTTCTCATCCACGTCGTCCGAATTGGTCGTGGACAGCGCTAGCGCCGTCTTGAGTAGACTATTGTAGCTGGATGCGTCTGAAAAGGGAGAGAGAGAGCAAAAGAGACGAAAAACACCAGTGAGATTGATACAAATGCCTCTTTTTCATGTTTTTCCCCCTCGTTTTCTCGCATTTTCGTTTCAATTTTTTTTGTCTGCTTACACTTTTCAACTTGCTCGCGCTCGACCATCTTTTTCTGATACTGACACTTGACCAACATTGGTATCAAATCACCGGAAATGCTGGCAATATACTCTTTGTCCGCGACCATATCCAGGACCCAGCGCTTGAAAATATAGAGACGGGCTTCCTGCAAGTTGGTGTGGAGGCGCACACGCGGGAACCTAGTCAAAAAGGCACTGTGAGCAACACACCAATTGGAGAGCAAATTGGCGAAAAATCGCGTGAAATAGGGCCAATTCGCGTTTGACGCGACGCGACGCGACGCGTCTATTTTTCGCTCTTTTCCCGCCTGCTCTCTTACTTTGTGAGGAGGGACATCCTTATGGAAATATCGTCGTCTTCCATCTGTTCGTCGCGATAGACGAGCGCGTTGCGTGTGGGGTCAATGCCGACATAGGGTAGTGGCTCGTCGTCCTTGGCGATGTCTGCAGGCGCGTAGAACAGGGCGGTCAGCGTGGTATCTCCCAATCGGTGCTTGTCGAGAATGTCGTGCGGCTTGAGGTCTGTGATCAAATCGCAAGGAATCACCAAAAAGTCGCGCTGGGCAAATATAAAAAAGAAAAAAAAATGAGATGCAGTCCCTTTCAGGCGCCCTCAAACCGCGTCTCCATGTCCACTCACGTCAATCTTATCCTTGATAGCGCGCAACGCCTCGGCTGTGTCGCAATCTTCGGCGACGCCAACAACATTGCAGTGAACATTGCCCGTGTAATTGCGCGAAATGTAGCCCGACAACTTCTGCTGCGCGCTGCCGGCCGATGGAATCACCACAATCGCATCTAAAGCAAAGAAATAGAGCACGTAATGAGCATTAGAAACCCGAAATTTCGATCTTTTGGTATTTTTTTATTGATTTTACCATTAATGCCGGCCTGTTCAAGCCAGTCCAGGGTGTAAGCGATCATGGGCCGGTTGCCGACGGGAAGCAGTGCCTTTGGCAGATTCTCGTCCTCGGATATGGGGTACAATCTACAACAAAGAGTCTAAGTTTCGCCTTTGGCGCTTAAAATTGGCCTTTTTTTTACCTGTTGCTGCTGCCGTAGCCGGCGAGGATCACCGCTTGAAACTCGGTTTGGCGTTGGTGCTTCGTCTTTTCAAAAAGCAAACTCATGACACGCGAGAGGGGGGAAGAGAAAATAAAAAAAAAAAACTGGGATGAAAGCGCAGACATGGTTAAAAAAGCCAATCCCTCTTTTGGAAAGCCGCAGCCTCGCTGAACGGTGAGTCAAGCCACCTCATCCGCCTTTTTTTTGCCTGGAAACGCGTCGATAACATACCATTCAAAGCTCGTTTTTCAATGAAAACAACCCACGGCACGCATTTTCATGCCATTGAACATGATAAAGCCAAAACAAAGCAATTAACCGCATTTCGTGCAAAAATGAACTGCAAATGGATATGGGACCAGTGATTGGCTGGTTTGCAAAATAGCAGGAAAAGCGCTCGGGTTTTGCCCATTTCGTCGTTCTTTCCTTGGCTTTCTCTCTTTTTTTTTTTTTTTTGGTCATTTCTTCATGAGTCAATCCGAGGTGGAACAGTATCAATTCCAGCTAGATCAAGTAGAGCTTGCGCTTGTTGACAGCCCTGACGATGAGGAGCTGCTTAAACTCAAAGGCGACTTGCTTGAGCTGATTGCGCTGACGACTCAATTTGACAAGGGCGAGGAAGAATCAGCAGTACAGGACGAGACAAAGGCCGAGCAACCCCCAAAGCAGCAGCAGGCGCAGCAGGCGCAGACGAGCAAGATACCCGCGCCGACGGCGCTAAAAACGCAGCAATATCATGTTGGCCAGGAGGTCAAGGCTAAATGGTCGCAAGATGGCAACTTTTATCGCGCAATCATCACGGCCATTGGCGGCGCCGACCAGGTCTTCAGCGTCCGCTTCAAGGGCTACAAGGACATCGAGGTTGTCCCTGTCACAGACATCCAGCCCCTCGAAAAGGACCAGCGACGCGGCATTTTTGAAAACATCAAGGGCGTCCCGTCTTCTGCGTCGCCGTCGCCATCCCCAGCACCGAAGCGCGCCGCCTCCGATGACACAAAGCCCAAAAAGGACACGAAAAAGCAAAAAAAGGCACATGTTGCCGACGTCAAGAAGAATGCCTGGCTCAATTTCGCCACTAAAGACAAAAAGGGCAAGCGGAAAAGCGCCATCAACACAAAGAGCATTTTCCGCACCCCCGACAGCCTCGACAGCAAAGGTAAAATGGGCTGTTTTCTCGTTTTAACGGATGACTCACGCGTTTTCTTTTTTTCGTTTTCTTTTTTTTCGCAGTGGGTGTCGTTGGCAGTGGTCGTGGCATGACCGACTATCAGCAGCGTGGCAAGCACTCGTTCCAAGCTACCGGCGAAGATGATCTTGAATAAAAAAAAAATACACAGGTTCAGCCTTTTTTTTCATTTTTTTAACAGAGACTAGACGTGCCAGTAGATGAACACCGTTTGCGACACGCCATATCTGCCCTGTGTGATACGAGGATGGCGACGCGTCGCGTTGCGTCACGTCGAAATCACTTTTTGTTGGTCAATTGCGTGCATAGTGGAGTTTTGATCATGAAATTTTTATTCCAGAATTGACCCATCGCGCTGCAAAAGTGTAGAGAAGTAAGGATTCGTCGCGTCATGCATGTGCGGGGTGTAAATTTAGCAATAATTG
Source organism: Gongronella butleri (assembly GCA_025201375.1). Lineage (NCBI taxonomy): Eukaryota > Fungi > Mucoromycota > Mucoromycetes > Mucorales > Cunninghamellaceae > Gongronella > Gongronella butleri. Next base: position 629,170 of record JAIWZP010000007.1, read on the forward strand.
GCAAAACGGCAATAAACAACGCGCCAGTTGCGATTTCCCGACAGCCATTTGATTGTCGCTTACTAAAAAGTGCACAGTACGCTACTGTCATAAGCTCGGTACGTTGTCAGCGAGTTTTATGCGCATTGTTTCTAGCAAACTAGAGGAGCAACAAGCCAACAATGCCAAATCCCAATTTATTCTATGTTGCTGACGTTACAGCGCTCCGATCTCGGTCAAATTTGGAGCCAGCATGCAACATGAGCATGGAAATCGTCATATAAAGTTTAGAGATCCCATAGTTGGTGCAGAAAGAAGGTGTGATTAGAAGATCGATTTCATGCTCCATCTGCTTGCAGCTGGCCAACTATGCCGCTGCAGAGCCCCGAAAAGCATACCAATGTGAACTGACGAGCTAGGAATGCCGATGGGTAGCCAACATTCTTGTATTAGAGTTGATTGTGGTGCACCACAAGCAAATTGAAAATTCGTCGTGGCATACTCCCAAAACCAAAATCGAAAAATCAGGTCTCCAGAATGGCATCAAACTTGCTCACAAGAGCCATCGCATGAGGAAACCCACTGAAATGCCAAAAAAGAAGGCACTCCATTCACTGAGTCTCGAGCAATGGCCGATTTTCAATTGAATTTAAACCGCGAATTGCATAAGAAGAACGCGTCCATAGAGCCGCGCCGACGCGTCTATCAGTAAGAAAAGCTAACATTGCATGAATTTGATTATGAAAAGGCGCGTGAAACCTGACGCTTCACGCGGTTTTTCACGCGTCAAAACTTATATATGGTTTTGAAATCGTGTCAAAAATGCCAAAAGTCACTTTTTTCGCAGATCACAGATGCCCACGTAAGCAGCGGGCCATGCTCTTTCCGATGAGCTAACTCTCATCGCGCTGCGGCTAGTCCTCGTTGAGTTTGACTTGAGATGAAAAATTGCAGCTTATCTCGTTTCATGCGAAATCCAGTCAATGGATCTCCAGTTTTTTTTTGCTTTTCTGTCCGTGAATGCGACGTGTTTACCGTATAGTAGGGTAGCGAGGCGATCTGAGGACCTAAATTTAGCATTTTCAAATCCTCGACTGTACCTCTTTGAAAATCTGGCATTTTCGAAAGTCATCATTGTGCGCCATCCAGCGATTGCAGATCTCCCGCGGAGGGCTCATTTGAACGAGAAAAGGTGGAAATAGTGTACTCGAAGCGTATAGTATTGCTGACCATTATGAACACGTCGACAAATGGCCAAATAACAATTAAACTGCTGAAAATGCGATTTACTCGATTTATTAATCCACATTTTTTTACTGCACGGCCAACGACGGCAGGCAAAGAGGCTCAAAAATCTGCAGTAAATGAACGCGCTTTTACGCTGGCAATGCTGGTTAATGGCACCAAAATGTTTTAATTTGCGATTTTTAGCGCTGCAATGGTCAAAGATCGAAATTGATCAAAACAGTTCTGATCTCAAATGAAGCAACTCGTTGTCAAATGGCAAAAACGCTTGCCATTCGACATGATTCCATGGAAATTTCTGCGCAATTTATAACAATGAAAGAGCGCGTACCACAACATGCAATCACATTTGTCCTTTGATCTAGCCAAGTCTTTATAAATGCAAGAGGTGTGTTCTTAGGGTCAATTAGTCAGCGATTCCAAGAGTTCGTTTCTGTACGACATCTGAGTCAGCAACGACAATCGTGCATAAATTTCTCAAAAAGAGGGGGGACGGACACATTGCACGTCATACGGACATTTTATGTGCACAGCATCAACCCCGTGTACTCAATGCATCGTGGTTCTGAATCTTAAGCGCCTTTATACAATTAATTTGTAAATTAAAAGCGTTTCTAAAAGAGACACGCCAAAAAAGGAAAAAAGACGCGTATCCACCGGCTTGTTTCGTGCTTTTTTTTTTCCTGGCCCGGAGTAGTGCTAACCGCAGCTTGCCAACGCGCCGCAGTTTGAGTTGAAAAAAGCGGATTTACAAAGCAATGAAACTAGCATCAAGAGCAATTTTTCGTGCAACCCATCAAATTCTGTGGACTACAGCAAGTGCGGGTCCCATTCGATGCCCCCATAGAGGCCAGGCTTCCAAACACGCCAGTGTGCGGTCTTGGTTCGATGTCGACATACCTGCCATTTCGTGTGCTTTGGGATGAAAAAAAAGGGAAAATGGGAGCGCACTGCCCGGGTTTTGATTATTTAACCCACGGAAACGCGATTCCGGTGCATGCTGAGCCACGCTTTTACGCCAATGAGGGCGCGTCAAATCATTATGTGCCCTGGTGGCCGGAATGGTCAAAAAAGACCGATTGAGTTCACTTTTTTTTTTATGATTCAGTCGACGCTTATTGCGTGGCGGTACGCGTCGCGCGTCATAGATTCACTCGGTGGGATCTCGAACCAATGGGGTATCATTTTGTCTTTTTTTTCCAAGGGGAAAGTTGGCAAGGCAACCAAGGCGGCCTTTTATGTTGCATCTCGTGATTTTGTGCAACTCCGCGCAAATCCATCGCCCCCCCCCTTTTTTTGGATTGAAAAAGGAAAGCAAAGGACCCGCGAATCATTGTGTCGCTCTTCTTTTTCGTTTTTTCTTTTTCCCCGTCTTTTTTTATATTGTTTTTGGTAGATGTTACCTCAGTTGAGTTACGTTGTTGCTCAAGCGGGCGTTGACGCGGCTGGGGCAGGTGTTGGAGGGCCTTCATATCACTCTGGGCATGGGCGAGGGTCTGACAAGACGACTTACACGTACACCAACGCCTTGTACCCTTCGCTCGGCGCCAACACGCGTCGGTCGCCGTCTCCGCCGCTTCCCATGTACCATCAGCACCACCACCACGCGCCTCCATATCCTTACGCGCCGTCTACACCTGCGTATGGGCGCGCCACTGCGGTGCCGCCACACGCGCCGCCTCTTGTTCCCCCGGTGCACGTGCACCAGCAGCAACAGCACACTAATCAGACCCAGGCGCCGCCGCCAATGCCATTGCCGGCACATGGCATGACCCATCAGCCATATTACCCGGCGTCGTCGCCGCCCGTGCCGTCGTCCACCTCTTCTCTATACCCATCACAACAACATTTGTCGCCTGCCGCGCCCCCACCATACAACAACAATGCCTCTTTGCAAAAGAACGCTGCACGAGGCTTCGTGGCACATGATCCACGTGATCCCATCCATCTCACCTTCACGCCAAAGCCGCCTTCTCCCGCCATCAAACACAACGACGCAGCAGCTTATGCCTCGCCCGCAGACGCCTACACTGACAATGACCATCCGGATACACAACACCGACTCGACCAATTGAACGAGTGGAACCAAGTGGTCTCTTGGATGGATCACGAGTTCTGGGAACAGCGTGAACAGTAAAAAAAAAAAAAAAAACTTTTATCCCCCGAAAAATGGAAAGAAAGCGCGTTCAATTCATCTCCTCTCTCTCCCCCCTTTTTTTCAATTAGGCTCTACCAAGACAAATTGGTTATGCTGCAGGATGAATTGGCTTCATTGCAAACAGGTAAATAAAGAAGAAGAAAAAGACATTAAATAGCGTGATCGCGAAAAGCGTGTCGCCCAATGAGGCAGAAGCAACAAGTATCAATGACACGGGACCGCCTCTTTTAGATACACACGAAACATTCAATGTGCTTGTGGGTGATCTGGACATGGGCCGCTCAAAGACAATTCACGATGCCGAGTGTTTTTTAAAATACCAATTGGAATGGATGGACCAAGTGTACCAAGAAGAAGTCCGCTTGATTGAAGAAGAATACAATGTAACAATGGAGTGGACTCCCAAAACTCAGCAGAAATCCCACCCGGACCACTGCTTGACATTTTTTTTTTTTTTTTACCCAGACGGAGCGTCGCCACCTGCATGACACGCTCATGGCTGTCATCGAAGATAGGAAAAAACAAATCAAGGAAGAACGCGACGATGGCTTCGACCTCAAAGGTAAAAAACAAAAAACAAAAAAAAGCCAACTGGCGCGACACGGTCGCCATGCGCGTCTCATTTAGCCGCTCCTGCCTTATTCACACTTGTTTTATTTTTAGATCTCTTCAAGGAAGCCTATGCACGTGTGACAAACAAGCGATCTTTGCGCCGCCGCGCCGCCGAGGCGTCACGGAATGAGACGCGCAAGCGGCAAAAGAATCAAAATACGGGTAAAAAAAAAAAAAAAGCAAATGACCTCGCATACGTCTGTTTCATTGGCTCAATTCGTCTTTTTTTTTAATCCTTGTCAAGATGGCCATGCGGCCATTAAGGAAGAGGAAGAGCTGGAGGATGAATTTATGCTGATGAAGGTAAGTGTTACACAAGAAATGTGAACCAGAAAATGGCTGACGCGCTCTTGAACATCCCCCAGTCGGCCAAACGCAATCCCAGGCGATGAAATGCACCCGCCCAACCCTTTCCATGCTTGCTTTTCCCGTACTCATATGCTGACCCCCTTCAATTCCACTCCACGCTCCTTGTTCGGCTCAATCTCCCTCATTTTTTTCTTCTTTTCTCCTCCTTGACACCTCCCCACTCCTTTTGCCGCTCACTTTTGTTTCACCATTTGCACACCATTGATCCACACAACTCATAATAAAAACATGCGCGCCAATGGCCCCGACCAGGCAACGGCTGCCTTTTGACTTGCACGCACATCATGACCCTTTTTTTTTCCTTTTTGACCGGGCATTGAAATCTGAGCCGCCTAAATTCGCAGCAAGCAGCCTCTTCCCACACCATGAGCATTGCGTTCTTTTTATTCATTTATCTAATCCAGTCCGTGAATGATGATTTGGCATGGACGTGACGCGCTTTTTGCAGTCAAATCGACGCGTTTGGAAATGCGACGCGTCTCTTTTATTTTATACGCGCAGCGTGTCAAGGCGTGCCTTTTTCCAGGGCCATGCCTCCCGTATGCACAGGCACGCAACGAAAAACAACTATGCGTGAAAAAAAATTCTGCATGTTTATTGTGTATGTCATCGGGAAAAAAAAAGAGAGAGATTCGAAAAAGGGAGGGCATGACATGACGTTACGAGGGGATTGAAAGAGAGGGGGGATCAAATCGTTTATGTTACAACGAAACAGTGCTTAGGGCACCAACAATAAAGGGGTATTTTCATTCGCTTCCTTGCGACACACATCATGCTTGCAAACAGGGCACTAGAAAGACAGAAGAAAAAAAAGTTGAGCGCAATTCAAGCATCAGCTGATTTTTTTGGGGGGTGCTGTGGTGGGACATACGTATCGTTTGTGGCCGGTGAGCCATGCATCGACGCATCGCGTGTGGAATTCATGCTTGCATGGCAGGACACGCAGCAGATCCTCGTCAACATAGTCTTCGAGGCAGATGGCGCACTCGTCATGCGCATTGTCGTCGTTGTCCTGCTCCTCCTTTGTCTTTTTCTTGAACGTGCGCACCGGCAAATTGGTCACAAAGTCTTTTGGCGCCAAATCTTCCTTGCGCCGCTGCCGCTGCCTCATACGCCACGTGGTGTAGATGAAGATCATCATGACAGCAGGCGACAGCACCACTACAAGCAGCATATCTAGCAATGGCCTTGAGAAAAATGAAAATGAACAAAAAAAAATCAGCTGATGCGTCATCCCCTCATTCCCCCTGCCCCTCTTTGCTCGTCTTTTTTATTTTCTTCCTATTCGTCCGTGGTTTGCCGTCTTTTTGTGTCTCACCATGTAAAGATATCATCCTTCTCCATGCGCACTTGTAATGGCTCCCCGAGCACCTTGGACAAGTGGATTAGCGCGTGGTATTGCCGCTGAGCGACAAACACGCTGGGAATGTGCACATCCGATGTTTCCTCGGATGCATACATCGTCACCCAGCCATTGTAATAATTGTCTATCATAAGAGCGCGTGAGGACACGATTACTTTTGTTTTTCTGCCTTTTTTTTCTTTTTTTTTTTTTGGGCTTTTGTTGTAAATCGACCCCGTTTACCTCCGACAACGACCGCAATAGCTCCACTCTGCTGCATGGATCTGACTTTGTCCTGGGGTGGAATTAAATACGTGCGTGTGAGCTTTTTTTTTTTTTTTTTGTTTCTTGGGCAAGGATGAAGATGATCATGCCTGCGGCATGGAGCCATCGTGACTCCTCGATTTTTTATGCTTTTATTTTTTGATGGGTATCTTACGATGAAGGAGCAATTGCCTCGCTCAACAAAGGCAATCCAGTTGCCACAGGGTGCCGGGATCGGCTCACACCCATGTCGCAAGCGTGTGTCGCTTGGCGCGGCAAGATACCCCACGAGTCCCTCCTCGGTATCGGGCATCCTCGGACCAAATGCTGCTATTCGGTCGATAAATGTCTCGTTCGTCGCCTGTAAAAGAAAACAAAAATAGGTGTCACGGCCCTGTGGGAAGCTCCCCACACTCTTTATCCTTTACCAAGACGGTGATGGTGCCTTGGCACCGTCCGCCGAGCTGCAGGAACGCCAGCAGCCAAAAGGCAAAGGTATAAAGATGCATATCGACGGCGAGATGGCACAAAAAAAAAACAAGAGTGAAAAGAAAGAAAGAAAGAAAGAAAAAGAGAGAGAAGGGGGGGAAAAAAGGCGAGGGGCAAGGGAAAACAAACACGCTTCAAGAAAAAAAAAAAAAAAAAAGAGACAAAAGCAAGGTGTGAATCTTTTTTTTTTCTGAGGTGATTGGCCCACCGGGTCTTTTCCTTGCCCTCCCCCCACCTCTTCGATCACGTAAAAACAGGCTGGTCACGAGACATGCATCTGCCATTTTATTTTTTCATTGTCAAAACAAGGCACCGCCTTGTCATGGAGATAATATTCTGGAAATGCCGCCAGCCGCAGCGCGCATCCGTCGTCGTCAAATGGCTCCACTTCCCAGCGCTGTGTCGCCGCATCAACAACATCTTTGCGCTGTCCTTGGATCAATTGTTGCCGCGCAATTGATGTTTTGCGCGAAACCGATTTCACCGTCAGCACTTGATAGCAGATAAAAAGAAGAGATAGAGAGTGGGGCGTGAGATGGATGATCAATGATCCGCGCCCAACCTTCCCTTCCGCCTGCCATTCTTGGCTGCGCGCCTTACCACACCCGCTGTGTCGGTTGATCAGGAACCCGTGGCTATCCAGCCGCCATTGTTGGTGCTCGCCATGCGTGTGCGGCCTCATTTCCACGCGCGTGTATGGCTAAAAATGGCGTGAGGTTTGGTTTTTTTCCTCTTTTGCTTGCTTTTTTATTTTTATTTTTTACCTCAAACGCGGCGTTGACGACTGTTAGAGCGTGGCCATGGCAGCCAGGTGCCACGAGCACGAACCAAGTATCGGGGATCTTCATTCTTTGTATGATCAAAAGTATACAAAGCGACTCGGCAACTCGTTTGCACCTTGACCTGTCAGAAAGAAAAAAAAAAACGGGTAAAAGGCTAAAAACGGCGTCCATGGCAACGAAAATAAACTCTTGAAATCCCGCAGCAAATCCGTCCGCAACCGCAGAGCGCATAGTGCCTCCAATGCCCGCTGACATGGTAGCAGAATGGCCTCCCATCATTTTTAGGAACCTGATTTGTTTTTAGCGTGCCAATGGCGTGGATACGCGATTAAATGGTGATTCTCCTCCCTTTTAACATTCTTATCCCCCCTTCCAGGAATGGGCGATAAATCGCGCGTGTTGGAATCTAGTCTATAAAAAGGCGTGCCAAAAAAAAAAAAAAAAAAAAAAAAAAAAGAAAAAATCAACATGAGATTCTTGATTTTCGGCTTGTGTTTGCTCTTGTGTGTCTTGGGCGTTGTGCAGGCTGATTGCAATTGCATCGCGGCAGAAGATCCGTGCCCACGTGGCTACAATAAAGTCGGGGCAAATCAAATTTGCAAAGACAAGGGCTGCTCGCCCCAGCGATCGATGATCTGCGTGGGAGGCGGCAACGGCTTCGTGTGCAACAATTCAACTCACCGCGACACGTACATGTTATGCAAGCAAATCAACGGCTTTTTCAACCCTGTCAGCGCCTGTTGTCTCACCACGCTTGGACAAAAGTTCATTGACAAGTGCCTTGAAGACAAAGGCTACGTGACGTCCTGTTGTAGCTGCTAAATCTGATCTGACAACTTTTGTTCTAATAAAAAAAGGCTTGTAATGGCTAGAATTTTATGATACTACTTTTAGGTGATCGATGGCGAGCCTTCAATGCTTTGAGAAAAAAAGAAAAGCCAGGCTTGTAATGTATCTTTTTTCGACACTTCTTGTCATGAATCAAAATTCCTCCAAGTAATGCAGATGCACCAGGTGACCAGGAGGAGGAACAGGAAAGAGAACTACATCAGGGCAGTTGGCAAGAGTTTCAAAATAGCCGATGACCCAAATTATAGAAAAATGAACAGCTTGTTTTGCGACATTAAATCTGTGTACTGTATACAGTATTATATCATATGCCTCTTAAATTGGCGAGAGTTTTGTTGCAGCTGTGAAGCATCCCGTGTATCGGTTTGAAAGAAATCGCTTGCATATTGCTTGAGAAATGCACAATAGCACGATTTTCACCCATTTTGTTAAAATATACACAAAAATAAAGTAGTTTATCTGTCCATTTTTTATCTTAACAGGCAGATCCTGTCTTGTTCTGTCGCTCCAATACTTGCTGCAGTGCTATATCACTGCACAAAAGTACACACATTTGCCATTGTAATAGGGATGTACAGTATTTCAAACACGAGCTTGAAAGCTTGTTTGAAAAAGCTTCGTTGACTCAAGCTCAAACACCCAAAATTTAATTTCAATCAAGCTCAAGCTTTTGCTTGGGTGTTTGACAAGCTTGAAAAACTTGAAAAAATAATAAAGTACCTACAGTACGTAGTATGCTCCGAATTTCAGTGGGCTTACACATGTGATTGCTTAATTTTTTTCTTGAGATTTTTTTGGCATTTTCAAGCTTTCGAACAAGATTTATTTTCAATCAAGCTACCGTAGCTTGAAGCTTGAGCTTGATCAAACTTGATTTGTCCTTTATGTGGAATCTTATGATACTGTACATCAAGATGCCGTGGGAGATCACATGTTCATCAGCATAAGTGATCCCGTGAACAGATGTTGATTCAAGCTTGTTCAAGCTTTTCAACTTTTCAATCAAGCTCGAAAAATCCGATTTCAAGCGAGCTCATCAGCTCAAACAGCTTTTTTGTCAATCAAGCTCAAACAGCCTGGAGCCGGCTTGAGCTTGATTGAAATACATCCCTACGATTGTAAAACGACAAATCGTGTTTTTTAGACTTTGCCGGCCTGCTGTGCCTCCAGAAATTTTTTTACAGTCTAATTGCCAGCGAATGAAACCTGCGTTACAGCGCTACAGTACTGTACTGTATAGCCCAGTGTTGAAGACGGACCCGCCCGATTTTTTTTCAACTCGAAAATGCCAAAAGCGTCAGATTTGTGTTATTTTGCATTCATCTCGTCATCTGCATGGTCGACCCCGCTCAAAAATACCTGCATCGCATTCAGCACAAAATTTGCAACAAAATAAAGCTTAAACCCCAAAGCGCTACGACCACTTTTGAAAAATTCAGGGGTCACTCAGGGCGTCAGGGGTCGCACATTTCAATCTCCGAAAATGCCAAATTTAGATAATTTCGAACTCCGAGTGATCAATGCATCCCAAACGGGTATCTCCGACAATTTGCTATTGGCAGACAAAATGGCTGGTCGCCCCAGCGTAAGAAAAAAGCCCAAAGGGTGACGCATGAACGGCGATCGACTTGAGAAAACTGCCTACCGGTACTTTAGGCAAGATTTTTTTGCAAAAATTGAAGGTTTGACACTTCCAAATTAAGCTGGTGGATTGCGCAGAATTTTTTATTTTTTTATTTTTTTATTTTTTTATTTTTTTATTTTTTTATTTTTTTTGTTTTGCACATTTTTGTGCGCTGAGTGGGCTGCAGGCTGGTGAAATGACCGATGCAAAATGTTAAAATCCAAGCTAGCGCGTTGCAAGCCATCCCATCAGGTGCTTTGCTCTCTTGTTTGTTAATAAAACTAGAATAAAAATCACACGTTAATCAGACCGTTGTCGAGCAAATCGCGATCAAAAATTTTGATGAAAAAGTGAATTTTCTCTGCAAGTTTTAGCCATCCATGATGAAACTGGTCTCATTCGATAAAGATTCAACAGATGCTTTCGACACTTTAAAAGCGCTATGTGTCGTCCAATTAGTTGTCGAGAACATCGAGGCTGAAAATTTTTGAAATGTTTGAACGGCTTTCACAAGCATACAAAAGTCATGCATCGGGCAAACAACAACATTCTGGAAATGGTGCTCGAGCGTGCTTGATTCGTACAATGCAAATTTCACTGCGATCTAAGAATAGAATTTGACCAAACCATTTTATTATTGTGTAAATGTCGATATTTGGATTCATCTGCACAATGACTCAAGCAACTGACCTCTGGTTTTCAACGCCATGCTGAAAAAGACGCGACGAAATGACCTAATGAAAAGTTTTGGAGACGATACACCCATGGTTGGAAGTGATTAAGATTGGTTTTGTGAAAATCGGCATCTTTGGGCATTTTAATTACAACCATCTGACTGATGACCTCTAGATTTCAATGGCATATTTGAAACGTGACGCGCCGAAATACTTAGTTACTTACTGTAGTCTGGTGGTGGTGAAGCTTGGGAGGCGATATTTGTACAGTATGATTTACAATGGCCAACAATACAGTACTGTACAGTACAGTACTGTACAGTAGGATATTTTGTGGTTTTTTGTGAAACTTCGCGAAAACGGTGCATATCTCGACAACTACGTAGATGATCGCCCTCTGATTTTTAATTTTTTATGAAAAGGGAAGCAATGAAATACTGTATCCACTTGGCTGGTAAAGTTTAACGACGATTCAAGCGTGATTTCTCCTCCGCGAAATGTTTTCTTGCAAAATTTACAGCCAAATTTTGAGCAATGTCAAATCTCTCGCCGAATCACCTAATCGACCTTTGATTTTTTTACTTGTTTATGAAAAGAGAGGGGCCATATCCTCCATGTGGCAAAGTTTCGTGGTGCTGCGATAAGTCTTTGGTGGTGATATAATTTTTTCAGATTTTGGGAAAAAAAAAGTTGGTCAGGAAAATGCACCCGGAGGGTCGTTCGCTTTATGAGGCTCAAGCCTGGGCAAATGTCAAATCCGTTTGGCGACTTACGCACAGGGCATTCTAGAGTCATGTCATTGTATGCACTGACGTCTCATTACAAGTAAATCTGCAATGAAAATCGGGGGTCGATTAAGCCGATTTGGAGGAAATGACGATTAAAGACAGATTTTAGAAAATGGCATTTCTCGATCAGTTTTGGCTGCACGCTGGTGAAACTGGATCCATTCAACAGATATGTAATCTAATCGTGTATCTTTTGTCATAGCAGAGTGTTACGGTTTGTTTAGCCCGTTGCCGAGTAACGGCTCTCAAATATTTGATCGCATTGTGGCAGTGGATAAAGTTCGCCCATCGAGTCAGCCAAGCGGATGAGAAATAATGTCCATACGCGCCTCTTTCCACGGTACAAGTTTCACAAGAATGCGACGCAATGAGATTGAGGAAATCAAGATTACATCATTTTTACTGTATTTTGGCCGTTTGTTAATAACAAACACACTCCTTTTCTATGAGACCAACTGTTGTCATCAATAATTGCACGCTTTGCCGTTCGAATGAGCCTATACTTGCAGCTCTGTGACCACTAGATGGCGCGCAATGATGATTTTCAAAAACAACGGATTTTCCAAGTTCAACAGTCGCTCAACCGCCACACCATCTTAATTCGCAACCCTGCACGCTAATTTTATCCACCAGTGGGACCAACAGCACAAGCTTGCACCGTGGCGGCAGCTTGACTACAGTCCCACAATGTAAAAAAAAAAAAAAAGAATTTTTTTTATTAAAAATCAAAAGAAACAGGCGTGTATTCCTCTTTCTTCCCGTTTCTTGTTTGCCGAGATCCTGCAGGTCTGTGAATGAATTGTTTGCTTTGTTCGTTTCCAAGGACTCGGATCAGGGTTCAGGGGCTCTATTTTGTGACAACTCCTTCTTTCTCATGACGCAATTTTTTGTCCAAGGCCCTTGTGTTATGACCATGTTTAATTGTAATCAACATCCACGTTTATGCTTGCTTTAGCGCGTAAAGTCGTAGACGTACAAATAACCATCTGTCGGCATGAAAGAAAAGGCAACAAACTGGCCTTGTCCTTTTGAAACCTTGTTTTCCTTGTCGCACTGGGGCGCCCTTTTGTGCTACGTCAATCCCTTTCATGGTATGAGGTTCAATTTACCATCGATTCTATCGAGTGCCACGCTTTTCTCCAGCCCACACAAAAATTTGTGGCGCTCCAATATTGAATCAAGTCGTTTTGTTTCTTTTCGTCCTTTACAATTTTTTTTCTGATGAAGTTGTGCATCCATGGATGGACAAGCACAATGTGGTTGACCTTGTTTTCTGTGCTCGCATTTGTACATCTTGATGACGCTGCAATGCCCATTGCCCGCCATGGTCTGTCGCGCCCGCATTTTCCTTTTTTTTTTTTGATGACTCACGCTCTTTTTTTTTTTCAAAGGCTGCGCTGTTGCCAACAAAGCCATATGGTAAAATCGCCAAAGCTACCGGATTCCAGGATTTCAGCCATTGATCTTACGTTTTTGCTCATCAACTTTTTTTTCATTGTGCGTTTTGTAAGGTGTTTTGGTGGATTCTCAAGGGTTTTCAATCATACGCTTGATGGCCGATCCAGTGCACTCACCAAGCTGGATTTGAGTAGCTTCGACTTTTTTAATTTGCAATTTGACTGGCAAATCATGACACCGAGTAATTTTGCGCTCGATGAATGTAATTCGCCAAGCATGGTGTCCACGCAAAGCGGGTTCGTGATCTTTGGCGGGTATGGCCTCAATTATATCCAGCGTCGCCAACCTGTGATCACGTACAATAGTCAGAGCAACGCGTGGGCTGGTTTCTCGGCACTGCCATCCGAGTGGAATGGCACATACCCGATGAGTACGCCTGTTCTCGACTTTGACGGGAAAATGTGGGTCTATGGCGGCTTTTTCACCGATGCGTTCTTGGGTGGCCCGCCCGATATTCAGCTGTTTGACTATGTCGCCAATACTTGGTCATCCATCAACGCGGTGCCGCCCGGAAACAGGACGCGCAGGGCGCACACGGCGTCCTTGTCGAATGATGGCTCTACCATCTATATCATTGGTGGCAAGTCGATGTATCCTGGCCAGCCTTTGGAGCACGATCTTGATATGACCGAGGTCTGGATGTTTATGACCACCAATGCCCAATGGATCACTATTAATGCCAGTTCCGACAAGCCAATCGTCAATCGTCAATTCCACACAGCAGTGATGGGTAAGAGGACAAGGGTCAATAATGCCATAAAATGAGGAATTGCGCGTTTGACGACACATTTCCCTCCTTTTTTTTTTACGAGCCAGTTCCCAATTCCAATGTAACCATGTTGTGCGGTGGATGATGAGAGATTCTGACAATTTTTTTTCTTTAGTTGATCTTTATCTATGGCGGCTGGATGGCCAAGCCGCCGCCAGATGCGGCGTATTATCCTATCATCAATGGGACAGATGTCGCACTGATGTATGATTACAGTGCACACCGCTTTTACACGCCGGTGATTCAGGGCAGCAACTCGCCTGGCCCTCGCATGTATCATGCGTCGGTTCTTTACACAGATGGTCGAACAAACAGCTCGTTTGTCTCTATTCTCTTTGGCTTGGATGAGAATTTTGAGCTCCAGTCGTCCACGTACTTTTTAAACGTGACGAACCCGTCGAATCTGACGTGGGTCGCCAACACTAGTCATCCTGGAGACTTTCCGGCAGGCGGAATTGATTCGTCGTCGTCTTCTTCGACCAGTAGCGGTGGTTCACTGTCGACGGGCGCAATTGCAGGCATTGCCGTTGGCGCCGCCGCCCTTGCCATTGTCGGCTGCATTGCTTCCCTGTGTCTGTATCATCGCCATCGCAAAAACAAGCAGGATTTTGAAGTACAGCAGGCCGATCCACGCGCAGACATGGACGAAGTCTGCCCACCCGCTGATCATCTGCTTCCCGTTGTAATCGACGGTGCGTCAAAGACCTCCGACTCCGCTACAGCGCGCTCGTCTTCTGCTACCGCCGCAAAACCAGAAAAATCGACGACATACTGCGACGTAAAGCTCACGACCGACCAAAACGAATCCATTAAACCCACCGCCGTTGACCGCATCAAACCCACCACCGATGCTGATGAGGCCATTAAGCCTTTTGAAAATTCATAATACAGTACCGTCAAATTGCAATAATAAAAGCACTCCAAATCGCAAAATTTGCACGGCATCCACCTCATTGATTTCCCATTTTTAATGGCGCCTGAGTGCGACCGAGTGCGGCCAGAGCGCAACCAGAGTGCGACCGAGTGCGGCCAGAGAGCGACCAAAGTGCGGCCAGAGTGCGGCTGCGTGCGACCGAGTGTGGCCAGAGTGAGGCCAGCTGAAGGGAAAAAAATCGGATTCGACACCACCATCGACTTTGCAATCTCCTCCAGCTCGTGCTTGGTAAATTTGTCAATGGTGTGATCCAGGGTTTTCTTATCTCCCAGGATGGAAGAGCGCAGGCTGCTGCAAACCCCATGATCAATGAAGCGGCGCAAGGTATTGGTGGTGTGGTCGCACTCGAGCAGCAACACAGACGACAGGGCCAGGAGCGCCTACCTACGATTTTCTGTTCATAAATCGAGAATTGGGCAGCTGTATTTTGACTTTCATTAACCTCTTGCTGAGCGCCCAGGAATACACTGAGATGAATTAACGCGATGCCCCTGGATGTAAAATTTGATTTGGAATCGAATGGTGTTACTTTCGAGCCTTGCTCGTTTAGTAAAAACACCTGATAATCGCACTTATGCCGCCGCCAAAGGCCAAAATCGCGTAAAATCGCGTAAAGTGCAATTATCTCGAAATTGTATCAAGTTAACGGACACCGTGTGAGAACTTTATTCGATTCTAAATCAAATTTTACATCTGGTTACGTGAACAGAATTACGAAATGAGCGATTTTTGAAGCACTTGTATTAGAGCAAACTTCAAAGGGCGAAATCGGCGCAAATCGCTTACTGTAAGTGCTCAAAAAAATCCAGCAATCTGACGTGCATTTCAGACTTTACCATGCGATTTAGAATCATCAATTACGCCTACTAGAACGTCTGTCAAAGCATCACAAATGCAAAGCCCAAGTGCACTCAAAGAGCCAATGCGATTGCCCAATTATCGATGTATGAACAGAAAATTCTAGCTAGGCGGCCAGGAGCTGCGCAATGTCATTCTCTATCGCTAGAGACGACTTTCTGGCCGATTCAATAGCGGCTTGTTGGAATGCCTGGAACATCGACGCGATGTTGTGCTCTTTGTGGATCAACGGAGGTGTAGAAGAGTCCATCAGCGCTTTGAGGACCGCCCATGGAAAGCCATGCTGCTGCTGCGTGGCCACGGACAAAGGAGAGGCGGGTGGCGCAGTGGGCCCTGAAACATCAGGAGAGGTAGATGATGAGGTGGTGGCAGGGTCGTCATAAACAGGTGCACTCTTCAGCCGGTGTTTTTCCTAGAGATTCTTGCGAAATGTACGGCATGTATTAATGCTCTTGAGCCTGTCTTTGCAGGCCGGGCATGGATATCGACCTTGGACGCACTCGACGGTAGTCTCTCCTACTATGAGCCCCGCGTCACTTTTTTTTTTTTGCCTCATTTACCAATGGCCACTGCAAGGACGTGTTCCTTGTCAGTATGAGCCGCACGTGACGCCTTTTTTTTTTTGTGAAAACCTTGCTGCAGTACGAGCAGGGGCATGACATTGTGCGCTTGAAAATCTGGCGTTGAAAAAAAAAAGGGGGGGAGGGAGGGACGGAGCTGGAAGTCCATCCAGCCAGGGAGACGAGTAAGGCCAAAAATCAGATCAAGAAGCGCCCAATTGAGGCCACATAAAAAAAAAAATTCCCTTTTTTTGTCGCTCTTTGTTCTTCTTTCCATTCTTTTTTTTTTTTTTTCCCTGTTCCTTTTTATCTTGTTTTTGAATGGCAAGAAAGCACACGAGCCAACTGTGGCACCGGTTCTTTGACAGTCGTCCGAGCAGCCCAGAGGCGGGTGCTATTGGTCTGCGCAGTGGCCACGACGGTGGTGGTAGTACTGTCGACAGTGCACAGCGGACCAAGCTGACGAAGCAGCTGCAGGCCCGTGTAGAGCAAGGTTTTGGGCTAGCTGGGTATGGTTATTCGCGGCTGTTCCTTGCGTATGCCGCGTGGGACGTGGACCAAGCGTACAAGGACATCCATTCGTTCTTTGATGCGTGCGACGGCATTGTGTATGCACCGCCAGTGGCCGCAGACGAACTTGCGTCGATGCAAGGCTTCCAAAACGACGGCGGCACCAGTTGCTATATTGACGCCCTGCTTTTTGCCATGTATTTTGGCCTCATTTGCTTTGATCCGATGTTGCTGGGCGATCCACTGGATCCCTCGCTTCTCTCGACACCTGCATCGCCGACGTCACCCACCGCCACGACAATTGCACGCTCTCGCCTGTGGCCAACGCAATCGGCACCCACACCACCTGTTCATTCGACAAATCAAGCCACATCGTCATCTTCACATCCGACACCGCGACGCCATCATCATCGCTTCTTTCGCCACCATCGGCGCCATCAGCGCAGCCGCAGCAATAGCCAAGAAAAGGGGTCAAATGATGCAAAAGACACAAAAGACGATAATGTGCCTCGGATGCGTCGCCGACACCGATTGCACCGGTTTTTCACGACCTATCGACGTCCAGCGGCCGAGGACCAAAGGGACGATGATATTGCAGGGTCGCAACCTTTGTCACCATCGACGGTTGCCACGGCATCGACGTTTGTGGAGCATACAGAGCCATTGACGACGTCGACGACAGCCGAGACCATTGCAGCCACTTTGGACGATGGCCATGACGACACCGCCAAGCCTCTCGGTGAAAACAGCCGCAGAAGTAGCAGCAGCACGACGCCTCCACCGACATCCAGTCATTTAACGACAGCAATCAGCACGGACAGCGACGATCAGCAAGCACGCGCGCCACACAAGAAGCTGCAGGTGGAATTGCGGTTCCTGATCAACAAATTCCGGCACGGTGGCATCGTCACAGACGTGTCCATGGCTCGTTTGAGGACCGTCATGAAGGATAGCGGCTGGTATGCCACTCGTGATCAGGAAGATGCCAGCGAGTTGTTCCTCTTTCTCACCACCATCTTTGACCATCCCTACTTGCCCGTAAGGAGAATGGACCGGACGAAAAAAAGGGGGGAGGAGCGCGAAAATCATCATCTCGGGATCTCATTCTTTTTTTTTTTTTTTCCTCCATTTTCACCGATTTTTTATTATTTTTAGTTCCAATTGCGCCTCTTCCATGGTGGCAAAGTGGACCAAGACGACGATCGTCTGATGACCGACCGGCTGCTTCCGCTGTGCCTGCCCGAAGAGAAAATCGACAAAAAAGACGGCAAAACGGAAGAAATTGCTAAAAAGAAAAAAATTGGTGCCAAGGACGATGCCAAGACGACGACGTTGCCATCATCATCATCATCATTGGGTTCGACGATTCCGAAGCCATTACCACCACCACCGTCGCCACCACCCGTGGAAACGGCCGAGCCCGAATTGCGTCTGGAGGCATTGCTTGTGGATCATTTCTACAATAGCGTGGTGACGGGTCTGCGGCGGCAAGTGGATGTGCAGCTTCAAGACGGCAGTGGTGGAGGTGGCATCACGATGCAAGACGAGGAGCCCGATTTGGCGGACCAAGAGCAACAAGGGCAAATGCAAGAATTTGACCTTGTTAGTGTTGCATCGGATGCGGATTCTGACTCTGACAAAGGCATTGAAGTGACGACTGTCGAGTACGCGTTATCGGACACGCCCAAGGTGAAGATTCCGCACGACGCATCGGCGCGCGAGTCGCAGGAGACGCAAGAACGGCAAGTAGACGCGTGGCAGGCGATGGAATTGCTGCCTTTTTACAGCAGCAGCAACGAGCAAGGAGACACGATCAGCTACAGCCAAGCCAGCTTCCCTGACACGTACTTGCTGCTGCCCATTGTACTCAAACGCTACAAATTGCAGGGCTCACTCTATACCAAGGACAATCGCCGCGTCCAGATCCCCGCCACCATCCCCTTTCATCGCTTTGTCAATCAAAATACCCATGCCGCGTGCCTTCAATGCCGCGCAGATATGGATTATCTGCTCAGACTTCGCAGCGTCGTCTGTCATCATGGCACGTCGCCTCACGCTGGCCATTACACCGCCTATGCCAAATCCTACACCGATCCAAGTGTCAACGACGACCAGGACTGGTACAAGCTTGGTAAAGATTCGAAAAAAAAAAAAAAAAGCTGGAAATTGAGGGGCCAATTCGTTTTTTTTTTCGTTTTTTTCGTCTATTTTCACATTTTTTTTCTCATTGTTCCTTTTTATTTTATTTTGCTAGATGACATGCATCTGGCGCAGCGCGTGAGCAAGGTGACGGAGAGCCAGGTGCTTGACGACGCGGCACAGACCGGATATCTGTTTTTTTACGAGTTGACCTGTCTTTGCACTGCGTGTCTCGAGACTTCGCCGCCATCATCACTTTCCACTGCGTCACCGTCGGTCCACTCAAACGACAAGGAGATCGTCGTCACCAAAAATGAGACGATGGAGCCCTTGGCGAGCTCCTCCTCTTCATTGTTGTCGCCCACGTCATTGCCGCCCACCACCACGACCGCGACCGCGACCGCGCTTGCAACGGCCGTCTCGACCGCGTCCGTCACGCCATCCGTCACGACACAGGCCTCACCGGTCGTCCAGGCCACGGCATTGCCGCCCTCCCGCACATCCACGCCTCGCCCGCCACAATTGGAGGCCACACACACCAATTCCAGCGACGACGCACGATCGCAAGCTAAGCGCGGCTCTTGTACCATCATGTAACATTGTTAAAAGAGGAACCTCCTCCCTCCCATTCGCAAGCCTTTTTTTTTTTTGCTGATTTTTGCCTTTTATTCGAAAAATCATAAAAAATGGGATGGTCAATTACATACTTTACACATGGGGTCGCAAGCAGGAGAGGGGGAGAAATTGGAGACAAACGGGAGACGGATGCGCGGATGGATTGGAGGGAATTGAAGGGGGAATTGGGGAAAGTTTGGAGGAAAGAGGGAAAAAGTACATGGAAAACGCGGTGATCATGAGCGCCATTGGGTTGGTAGGGAGCGGAACAAGCGGTGTGATGAAAAGGTGGCCGGGGAAGATGAGGTTGGGGCTGCCGCGGGGACGTCAATGGCAATGGTTGTTGTTTCGGGTGTTTCGTGGTGTGATTGTTGTGTCATGCGTGCGGGCAATGGGACGGTGGGCTCGTCGTCATGCATCTGCTGGGCGAGATGGGCCTCTTGAACGGCCTGGCGGATCTGCCTCCGCATGTTGCGGGGCAAACTGCGCGCCATCCACGACCGGCTAAACGCCTCGGCCTCCTCGACTGACAAGGTTGGCCCAAACGACGACGAAACCGTCGACGTTGGTGTCGCGCCACCGCGCTGCTGATTCTCGGCGTCCATGCGCCGACGCAGGAACGACAATGAGAAACCCGATTGGCTTCGATTGTCATGTGCCATCGTTGTCAGCGCCGCTTCGGGCCTCAATGGCTGGTCGCCTTCTTCAGGCACCAACACGTGGATCGAGCAATCGTGCTTGCATAGCGGACAGCTGGCCGATTTGATCGTGAGCCACGGATCTAGCCAAAAAATAATAAATAAATAAAAAAGATATAAAAATTGCAAAATCTGGGATAAAAAAAAAACTCTCTTACCAATGCATTCGCAGTGATACTCATGGCCACATGGCAATTTGCGCACAACCTCGCCATGAACAAAATCGTCAAGACAAATGACGCATGCTTCTTCTTGTTGCTGATTTTGTTGATTTTGCGGATTTTGCAGCTCTTGGGGCGGGACGGGGGTCGGCTGGGCCGGGGGTGACGCGGGCACGTCACTGGCTACGGACGTGGTGTCGTCTCCTTGGACAGAATGTGAATCCGTTGCGGTGGTGGTGGTGGTGGTGGATGACGACACCACTGGCTTTCTTGGATGCACAATGGTGGCCGCGAGCGCCTCCGCATTCTCCAGCGCGCGCTCCGTGCGAATTGACAGGATGGACATGGGTCTGCGCGGCCGTGTTGCTTGATCAACGACAGACACGTCCTCTGGGGATTCTTCTACAACAGGCCTGACTTGACCAATGACGCGTGTGGGAAAGTGCGACAGACAATCAGGGTCGATCGTGTTCTTGTTGCGGCCCGGATCAAGGTTCCCAAGCGACACACCTGCATCGTAATACATGCGCTGTCGTCGCCGGATGCGCCACAGATGCCAATGGATGCCCACTTTGTTGAAAAAACGCATAAAAAAGGGGGAAGAAAGGGACAAAAAGGGAAGAAAGAAAAAAAAATGAGAAAACGAGAAAAAAAAAAGATGCATAAAATAAGGGCCAGTGGGCGGGGCGGCGGAGAGCGGCGGGGCTCGGCAGGGTCAGTGGACGGGCCGCAAACGGGACATTTCCTATTTTGATACAGTGCAAAACAGCTTACCAGAAATTAAAAAGCTGACAAGCAGCAAGGCAACGACAATGAGCAACGTAAACTCCCAGGCATTGGGGAAGCCACCAATGGCTGGGAAGAGTGTAATCTTCATTGCTGTCTGGTATGTGACATTGTTGGCCGCATCATACCCAATTGGCTGTGTCTGGCGCAGCTGCTGCAAGATTGAGTACCCAACGTTCACATCCACATAGTAGACCGTGATATTGATGGAATCCTGCACCGAAATGGTCGTCTACAAAAAAAGAAAAAAATGGAGGGGTGAGGAAATGAGCGCGCAATGGCACACAAAATGGGCAGTGGTGATTTTACGTCGGTGTACACGCCCTGGTCAAAGGGCCCAAACGCGACGACGGCAATGGCGCCATCGAGAGCAGAGTAATACGCCTTTTGCGTCAGGTTGCAGTCGCCACTGGCCTTGACAAGCGCGATTTTAGGCTGATTGGTCAACAATGCAGGTATAATGTCCGTGGTATCTTGCTGGCACGATGTGCCGCGGTCGTAGAGAACGCCCTGGATGCACAAAAAAGAATAATAAATGTTGTCAATCGCTGTTTTTGGCTGCTTGCCCTGTCGCTCTTGCCCCTTTGACACGTGCCTTTTTTTTTTTTTCCTCGCTCGCTCCGCTCCGCCCCCTCCCCAGCCAAGTTCCTTTTTTTTTTTTTGCCAATTGGTCTCGTTCGTACCTGAAGGCCCGAGTTTGGTGGCGTCACCTCGTTGCACTGGATAATATTGCGGTCGTTTGTCTGGGTATGGCTTCCGTTGGCGGCAGGCGTGTCAATATCAGATGTGTTGGAATACAGCGTGACAAAGGCTACATTTAAAAAGTAGAAAGAGAGTCAATATTAACTTTTGTGGAGAAAACGAGCCCAGCAAAAAAGGCGACAAGGCAAACTTTTATCGAAAAAAAAACACGTACACGTCGAAATATAGGTATTGCTCGTGGTGAAGAGGGCGCCGCATATTGATGAAGCCTGCAACAGCAGCAACAGGCATAGATATAAAAAGACGCCCATGGAGGTATCGAAAAAAAATAAGGGAAAAAAGGGAAAGGAAAAGAAAAGCGACAAAAGAGTGAGACCTCTTCTTTTTGGTCCATGTCGCCCGGCCAGCCAATCAATGCCTGCATGTGCAACTCGCAGGGCGTTGCATTCCCCCCCCCCTTCTCATGCTTCACATTCAGCAGATGTTGTCTAAGTTTTTATTGAAACAGTGCAAACAAATCAAAAAAAAGGAGAAAAAGAGAACAACACTGTGGTCTAATCCGTGGAATTCAGCCGCCACAGGCGCTTGGGTAGCTTCTCCAAGTGGCGCACCACGGGCCGGATGTACACCAGGAACAATGCAAGCCCGATGATCACGCACAGCGAGCCTGCATAGTAGTACCCGTCCTGTAAAATCAAACATGTCCCATCTAGGTCCTTGCAAAGCGCATTGCCAGCCTCGGACGTGCATGAGAAATCTACAGAAAAGATGGGTGGGAAAAAAAAAGAGTGAGATTAAAAAAATGGACGACGCGACGCGCCTTTTTTCTTTTTTTCTTTTTTTCTTTTTTTCTTTTTTTTTGTCTACCTTGTTCCTGTGCATTGGTAACCGAGCATCGCGACTTTGTAAAGTAGTCGACCGCCTTGAGAACAAAGAATTTTGGCCAAGTGCCGCCGAAATTGCTGAAGGTGTTGAGGAGCTAAAAAAAAAAAAAAAAAAAAAAGAGAAATGACATTAGCATGCTTGCCTTTTTTTTTTTCTCGTGTCTTACTGTCATGTACGTGCCGCCAATGACGGGGTCAGCAATGCTGGTCATAAAGGCCGAGATGCTGACAAATTGCACGGTGGACATGAACGAGCTAAGCACCGTCGACGCCATAATGATGCAAAAGTACACGTAGCCGACCTCCTGGCCCTGTGGGTATCCTGCGACGACAAGCATGCCAAGTGCCGAGAAGAGCAAGCGGCCGTAAAACGCGTAAAGCCACTTTAGAAAAAAGAGACGTGAGAATGCGCCTTTTCTTTGTTTTTCAAAAATCAATCATCTTACGGGCATCAATGGACGCGCGCCCGTGGACCATTTGGCGGCATAGTAGCCAAAGAAGATTTGCAGCGGGAAATCGAGCAAGACAGACAGGGCCATGTCCTCCTTTGAAAAGCCCTTTTCGACAAGTTTGAGCGACGTGACAGCTTCATGGCAGATGAAGCCAAACTTGGCCATCATGAGCACAAACACAAAGCTCTTCATGTGCGGCAGCTTGCAAATCTTCCAAATCGTGCGGTACACGTCGCGGATACCAAGCTGTTCCTCAGGGTTTTGCGACGGCTCGGATTCACGTTTCACAAAGTACAGCCAGGCCGTCACCGCAAAATACATGAATGCCCAGAATTTCATGTACGTGCTCAACGGCAGCACGCCAACCAGCTCATTGGGCTCGGATCGCAGGTACTTGTTGCTGAACTCCGGCGAGTTCAACGCCAAAAACACCGTAAAGGACATAAAATAACCCACATTCAGCCCAATTGTCTGCGCCGTCGACGCGTACGACAGCGATTCCTTGGACAGCAAAGTGAGCGCCCAGCCTACCAAAAAAAAAAAAAAAAAAAAAAAAAAAAAAAAAAAAACGGGGGGGGGGACAGGCCAAGGATGAGCATCATGCTTGCGCCACGCTTTAATTTTTTTTTTGTCAATTTACCATCCACGGCCACGTCTTGCGTCGCACAAAAGAATACAGTGAGCAAGAATGACGCGGTCAGCCTGTAAATGGGTATATGCTCTTCTTGGTCCATGATGGCATCAATGTGGCAGCCGAGCCAATAAAACAAACAGCCCGTCAGCAGCTGGATAGGGATGATCCACGACTTGCGCCGGCCGATCGAGGGCGAGTACACAGCATCGACAATTGGCGACCATAGCAACTTTAGCGAGTAGGGCCACGATGACAGCGAAAAGATGCCAATCTGCGAGTACGACAAGTGTGCCTTTAGCATAAACGGGATCGACCCAAACGACAGGCCAACAGGTACGCCTTGCAGCAGATCTGCACGAAATAAAAAAAAAGTCAATGAACTCTTCAAATACGCGCTTGCACGCGCCCGTATCATAAAGCTTACATAAAACAACAAGCAGCGCGAAATTGGCTTGATCCTTTTTGCTGAGTGGCGCGTTGCCCTCCTCTTCATCGACAGAAGAGGCAGGCTGCGTCTTGGTCGAGGGCAATGCCTGCAGTTCCAGCTCTTCCTTCTCGATCGGCGTGGCCAGTGGCTCCTTGCGTCGGTGCGTGGTCCCTACAGGGTTGACATCCATACCAGTCGATGTAGCTCTTGATTTTTTGTCGGCACTTGGTTCATTATCCCACGATGGAATAACGCGAGCAGCAGCGGGCATATGAAAAGAGAACGAAAAAAAAAAAAAAGGAGAAAGAAAAAGGGAAATTGGACGCAACAGCCTGGAAAGCGCTGTTCAAAAGGCCAATCGCTGACATCCACACGCAGCTGCCAACCTTAATTGCCCCTCCCCCATTGTCAAGTTAATCCTTAGCTAGTGTCACACAGACCAATGCTTTGCTGTCCATGCATTTTAACTCCATGAACCCGTCCAATGGAATATTTTGAGTCATTTGCTACTTGATTCACATCCTGAAACAAAAGTCGAATCCCGAGTCCTCACTAATCCTCTTCTCTGTTGATGTCAAACCTTTCGGTATAAAAAAAAAAAAAAAAATCCAGAGTGGGCAACAAGTTTCAGTCAGCATTGAGCGATTTTACAAGCAAAAGTCAAAAAAAACCAAAAAATATGCGTCAACAACAGGATTTGAACCTGTGCGCGGAGACCGCATGTGATTTCTAGTCACACTCCTTAACCACTCGGACATATTGACTTGATATTTCAAGTTCAAAGACTGGTTATTCTTAAGACAATTGGATTAGTTTAAATCGCCGCTTAAATACTTTCTTGTTGAAGCTGAACCGCAGGGGTTGCATTCGCAATCGAAAAGTGATCAAAAAAGCACAATTTAAACCGCAAATAGTGCAAAATAGATTCAAAATGTGCCTATTTTTTTATTTTTCGCATTTCGCATTTAGCACCTGCTGTTGCTCATCAGCGTACATACTACAAGTTAAAGCGCTTACGAATCTCAATTTCTCCAGATAAAATTATCAAGAAAACAAATGGAAAATCAATTTTGAAGATTTACAGTACTGTAGCACGTCGCGCAGTCGGGGCGACCACTCCGTTACAGTATTTTTTTCTGATTGATGTGACTAGGGCCCAGATGTGACTAGTGCACATACTGTAAACTTGGAGCTGACGGGAAATTTTTTCATGGAATTCGGCTACAAGAGCGTCTGGGTAACCCGTGACCAAACAGCAAACTGGAAAAATACAGTAAATGAATCTTTTTGTTTCACGGCACTGTTTCTGTGATTCTACCTACACCTCTCCAATTTGGTAAGGATATTGTTTCAATCGTGAACCCGTGAAGAGCGTACAGTGAACAGTATTGTACCTGTTTGAAAAAAATCAGTCCGCCAGCGTTCGAGAAAATGAACAAAAGTACGATTTTCATCCGTTTTATTGGATTTTACACAAACATACCGTACTGTATACAGTAATACTACTGTATTTTTTAAGCTTAGCGTACGGAATATAACGCGTGATACCATTTCAATGCCTTAAGGCTTAAGCTGTTAAGCATTCATGCGCTACATTGCACAAAAACTTTATACCTACAAATTTACAATTTAAAACCAAAGAGCGTGTTTTTTAGACTTTGGCGGGCTGCTGTGCCTCCAGATTTTTTTTACAGGCTACTTGCGAACTTGCCCGCGAATGAAATCTGCGTCACAGCGTAACTAGGTAGGTACCGTATTACCTACTGTATAGCCCAGTGTTCAAGATGAACTCGCCCGATTTTTTTTGGACTCGAAAATGCCAAAAACCTCGTATTTGTATTGTTTTGCATTCATCTGTCCATCTGCATGGCCGACCCCGCTCAAAATTAGCTGCATCGCGTTCAGTGCAAAATTTGCAACAAAAAAGCTTAACCCCCCAAAGCGCTACGACCACTTTTGAAAAATTCAGGGGTCACTCAGGGGCCACTCAGGGGTCACACATTTCAATCTCAGAAAATGCCAAATTGGATAATTTCGAACTCCGAGTGATCAATGCATCCCAAACAGGTATTTCCGACCATTTGCTATTGGCAGACAAAATGGCAGGTCGCCCCAACGAAAGAAAAAAAAACACCAAAGAGTGATGCATGAACGGCGATCGACTGAGAAAATTGCCTACTTTGGGCAGTTTTTTTTTGCAAAAATATAAGGTTTGACACTTCCAAATTAGGGTGGTGGATTGCATGGAATTTTTTATTTTTTTTTATTTTTTTATTTTTTTGTTTTGCACATTTTTGTGCGCTGAGTGGGCTGCAGGCTGGTGAAATGACCGATGCAAAAAGTTAAAACTCATGCTAGCGCGCCGCAAGTCATACCATCAGATGCTTTGCCCCCTTGTTCGTTAGTAAAACTGGAATAAAATCACAGATTTATTAAACCGTTGTCGAGCAATAATCGCGATCAAAGATTTGGATGAAAAAGTGAATTTTCTCTGCGAGTTTTAGCCATCCATCGATGAAGCAGGTCTCATTTGCTTGATAAAGATGCAAGAGCTGCCTTTGACACGTTAAAAGCGCCGTATGTTGTCCAATCCATTGCCAAGAGCATTGAGGTTGAAAAATTTTGAAATGTTTGAACGGCTTTCACAAGCACACAAATATCACGCGTCGAGTAAACAAACACTCCAGAAATGATGACACCTAAACTCCTCGTCTGATTCAAACAACGCAAGCTTGCGATCGGGTACTAATTTGACAAAACAGTGTCATACTGTATTTGTAAAAATATCGATATTTTGAATCCATCTGCACAGTGACTCAACTAGCCTCTAGTTTTCAATGTCATGTTGAAAAAATATGCGACGAAATGTCCTAATGCAAAGATTCTTATTAGGAGAGATGATTCAATCAAGGTTTATAATTTTTAATAATTATTGGATTCGCGAAAACCGGTAAAAATGCCATGTTTTTGAAATTGTCGACAACTCAGCTGGCTGGTCTCTGGTTTGAAAGTAAACGCTTGGAAATTATCAAATGGCACTGCTTTGGCAACGATCCAACGCTTGTTTTTGGCGTTCAGATTGGATTTGCACCACGATTTCGTGAAATTGGCGATTGCTTCGACAACGATCTGATCAATCTCCTGTTTGTAATTTTTTCCTGAAAAAGGAGGCGCGAACCGTCTACGTGGTAAAATTTAGGGTTGCTTATCGATCGATTGAGACGAGATTGACCCCATCTCGTATCAATCGATTATTTTTTAAAGCGTCTCAATCGAAATGCCATATGAGACAGCGCGAGATCGATCGAGATCCGAGACACATCGAGATTTCGAATTCAATCGCATTTCGATATTTTTAGTCATCCGGACCCAATTGAGAATTTGAGACGCGAGCGATCGAGACGCGATCGAGACGCGATCGAGCGAGACCGATCGAAATGAAAAGATCAACAATAATAAAATGACATTTTCAACCAAAAGATTTGAACCTGAGGCACTAAACGCTCAGATTCGAGACGAAAAACGAGAAAACAAGACAAGTAATTGAGAGAAAAAGAGACAAGAGAGCGAGGAAAAACGAGGTAAGGGCGAGAGGCGACAAGAACGAGAAAAAAAGAGGAAAAAAGAAGGATATAATACAGTAGTAGTAGTATGACGGTGTGTACCGATATCGTAGTTTATCACACTCTTTTCGCTTTACCTGGTGTACCGGTACAATATGTACAGTATGTTCTAAAGTGGATGCACGCACGATCAAAAAAAACAAGAAAAAAAAGAAAAATACAGGTAAGGGCACGCACCCAGCCGACTCCAATAAAATTTCTGAGGCGTGGCAAATCAAAGGGAGGGACGGGGGAGCACATTCCAAAAAGAGAAAACCTGTGGAAGTATGATACCATAACAACAAACAACCAAAAGTCACTACTCCTTGCTGTGTGCACCGCCGCTTTGGCTTGGCATTACTGTGAGGGCAGTGTTACACGAGCGACTTTGGCTACGCAGGAAAAAAATGAAGACGCCAGCCCTTGAACCGACAATCACCAGCGCTCAGTGCATGCAAAATACACACTGTACTACTTTATCGTCGAATGAATCTGCAGCAATCATACTGTAGATCTACGCCTTCTGTTGTACGGCCGCCGCCGCGCGCGCGGCGGCGCGCGCGGCATGCATGTACGCACGATGATGATACACGACGATCGAGCGACAAAAAAAAAGAACAACAGTACAACATGCACAAACACAGCAGCAAGCTACATCAGGGATCCCGAGTTCCTGATGACCGCCCTTGTTTGCCTACTCCTCTCTTTGCACGGATGAGCCCATGCTTGCAACATTGCAGCCACTATCATAGATGGCTTGCAATCACGAATTTTTAAAGGTTGTCAGGCACCAATTTGCAAACTGAGAGATTTGGGTCCTCGGATCGCCACGCCATCATTATTCAGCCATATCATCTTATCATCATACTGTATAATATTCTGGAACAGACTTCATTCATCATCAATAAATACAGAGTTTCCACTGTTCATATGCGCGCCGTTGAAATGTTTTTGCACGCAAAGAGGATTTTTTCACCCGCGAATAAAAAAAGAAACGCACGCCAATGTTTACCATTGGCGCGCACCGCATCATCAGTCCACGCAAATTCAGGTCTCGAAGGGCGCTAATTTAATTTCCAGGGCACGCGAATTCTTTTTTTTTTATTGTGGTGGTCACGCGAGTCAAACGCGATACAAAGTGAGTCGAACGCCGGGCAAGCGAGTCGAACGCGGTACAAAGTGAGTCGAACGCCGGGCAAGCGAGTCGAACGCGGTACAAAGTGAGTCGAACGCCGGATAAACGAGTCGAACGCCGAGCAAGCGAGTCGAACGCGGTACAAAGTGAGTCGAACGCCGGGCAAGCGAATCGAACGCCAGGCAAGCGAGTCGAACGCCGGGCAAGCGAGTCGAACGCGGTACAAAGTGAGTCGAACGCCGGATAAACGAGTCGAACGCCGGATAAACGAGTCGAACGCCGAGCAAGTGAGTCGAACGCCGGGCAAGTACCGGATTTCCAGTGTTCATTGGCGCGCCTCACAATTATTTTTGGCGCGCAAATAAAAAAATTAGGCGCGCAAAGCAATTTTTGTTTGAACGCAAAAAAAAAAAAAAAAAAAGGACGCCTCTAAAAAAGGTTGCAGGGGCGCGCCCTAGTTTATTGGGTGTTTCTTAGGATCAGAGTTGACAGCAATTCCGGCCTGTACATCGAAATTGCCTCAATCGGTGGGTTGCAATCAAACTTGCGGGCATATCGATAGCATGTCGTTTTTGGAACGTCAATCTTCTGGGCCAATTGCTCGTACGTGGTCCCGTTGACGTACACAGCCTCCCAGATGGCGAATTGCTTGGACAAACTCAGCCCTCGCCTCCTGGTTTGTGGCCGATCTTCGTAGGCCGTACTGACAACTGTGGGAATGACGGCATCCAGCAGTTGCTCTTCAGGAGCCGGAAGATCTTCGTTCCTGAGCAGTTCCTCAATGTTTCGCAAAGGTTGCTGGGATGACATTGTTCATTCAGTTTTGTTCAAAGAAGTTAAACGTCGGGCTGTTTCACGCCCTCAACATATTTATACAAATACGCCAAAGGCGTTCTTTATCAACGAAAAAATAAACAAATGCTTAAAAAACTACCGAGATTTGCAGTACCTGATAGCGCTTTGACAATGATTTCGCGAATGCATAGGGAGTTACGTGTGCGCGTCGGAACTCGCGGTCTTTCTGAGCTCGGATTACAAGCTCATTCTTTTTACGCGCAATTTGAAGCGAGGACAATCGATGCGCGAGTGAATTCACGTCAACATTGGCTGTGCAAGGTTTCTGAGCTGCCTCCAGCAGCTGAATGTCGCTTGCAACAGCAACTGCGCCGCAATTCCTTTGTGTAGCTGCTTTTGTCGTTCTTGTTTTTGTCGTTTTTTCGCCTGAAACCATTGTTAGGGTGATCATACAAATGCAAAATGATATAAATTTACCTTCACGCGACTCGCCCTGTGTCGCCGTCCTGACGATGCGTGTAGCAGAAGACTTAGGAATGCCGAATTCCTTGGCAACAGCCGTAATTGACTTGGCGGAAGGTGCTGTTGCCGCTGCGACAAATTCTTTTATGAATTCCTGAGTGTATTTGGTCATTTTTTGGCAGTAATCAGGAAGATCAAATCAATGATTAGAGCAGAGTAATTTATTTCTTGCTTTGCAACAAATTAGGAGTCATCACTCGCTGCAAAGCGGCTAAAAGCGCAAAAAAAAAAAAAAAAAAAAAGTGTCAGGTGTCACCGTGCCATCAGATGACAACCACGGAAAAAGTTGAAGGTGCTTCAAAATTGGAGCGGCATGTTCGCCGAGTGACCTGCAATTGAGGGGCAAAATGAGTCGCTTGAAGCACAAGTTGCGATTGAGGGGTAAAATGAGTCGCTTGAAGCACAAGTTGCGATTGAGGGGTAAAATGAGTCGCTTGAAGCACAAGTTGCGATTGAGGAGCAGAATGAGTCGCTTGAAGCACAAGTTGCGATTGAGGGGCAAAATGAGCCGCTCGGAGCACAAGTTGCGATTGAGGGGCAGAATGAGTCGCTTGAAGCACAAGTTGCGATTGAGGGGCAGAATGAGCCGCTCGGAGCACAAGTTGCGATTGAGGGGCAGAATGAGTCGCTTGAAGCACAAGTTGCGATTGAGGGGCAGAATGAGCCGCTCGGAGCACAAGTTGCGATTGAGGGGCAAAATGAGTCGCTTGAAGCACAAGTTGCGATTGAGGGGCAGAAACGAGCCGCTCGGAGCACAAGTTGCGATTGAGGGGCAGAATGAGCCGCACGAAGCGTGAGATGCACCTGGGGAGTGAATTGAGCGGAAATTTGAGGGGTGAAGTTAGCCACCAGAATCATGGATTGCGCTTGATGAACGCTGTGACTCCCTGAAATGGCATTGGAACGAGCTGAGATGGTAGTGGGACGAATTGGGATGGCAGTGGAACGAGCTGGGATGGCAGTGGAACGAGTTGGAATGGCAGTGGAACGAGTTGGGATGGCAGTGGAACGAGTTGGGATGGCAGTGGAACAAGTTGGAATGGCAGTGGAACGAGTTGGGATGGCAGTGGAACGAGTTGGGATGGCAGTGGAACAAGTTGGAATGGCAGTGGAACGAGTTGGGATGGCAGTGGAACAAGTTGGAATGGCAGTGGAACGAGTTGGAATGGCAGTGGAACGAGTTGGGATGGCAGTGGAACGAGTTGGGATGGCAGTGGAACGAGTTGGGATGGCAGTGGAACAAGTTGGAATGGCAGTGGAACGAGTTGGAATGGCAGTGGAACGAGTTGGGATGGCAGTGGAACGAGTTGGGATGGCAGTGGAACGAGTTGGGATGGCAGTGGAACGCCCTGAAATGGCAGTGGAACGCCCTGAAATGGCAGTGGAACGAGTTGGGATGGCAGTGGAACGAGTTGGAATGGCAGTGGAACGCCCTGAAATGGCAGTGGAACGAGTTGGATGGCAGTGGAACGCCCTGAAATGGCAGTGGAACGAGTTGGATGGCAGTGGAACGAGTTGGGATGGCAGTGGAACGCCCTGAAATGGCATTGGAATGAGTTGGGATGATATTGATCATTTTTACCACGCGTCTTTTTTTTTTTTTTTTTTTTTTTTTTTTTTTTTTTTTTTTTTTTTTTTTTTTTTTTTTATTATCATTTTTACCGCACAATGTCATCTGATGACACTTGGTTACTTCGTCCAACGACAAAGGAGATACCTGATTCTGATTCGTCGGATGAATCGGAATATGAGTTCAACGCTCTTGAAGGCACATTTGAAGCGTTTAACAACAAGGACCTCGCGGAATCCAAGTCTGACGACACACCCAACCTCGACAACTTCAATATCATCAATGAGGATTTCTTGCGTGCTCATGGCGGCCAGTTGTTGACATTCAGCGACTACAAAAGTACATTCATTCGCCCAACCACGCCAATGGATGAAGACAAGCCGCATCCTGTCAAAGATATTCATCCACTTACTGCAAAGCGTGGTCCATACCGTGTATACAAGCCGCATCAAATCGAAGAGCTGATCGAATTAGTCACCACCAAAGGCAAGCAAAAAGAAAAATCCCAATTTTCTTTTTTTTAATTATATTTTGTGAACTTTAGGCAAAACAGCAGCGGAAGCTGGGAGACTAGTTGGAATCAAGGAGCGCACTGCGCAAAACTACGTCAAGCGTTACAACGATGATGTCCAACAGAGAGTTCCAGTTCCCCTGAGACATCGCAACGGTGGGCGACGCAAACTCTTCCCGGAGCACACTGAATTCCTTGTTGCGTTTTTTGATGAAGACAATACGCGAACGTTGGCCGAGGCGCGGGACACAATTATGGCGAAATTCGCACCACTCGTAATTTCCAAGTCTGCCTTGCACAATCACATCAAATCCCATTGTGTTATGACATTGAAGAGGGTGCGACCAATCCTGGCTGCCAGAAACTCGGAATTGACGATCCAGCGTCGCCACGACATCGTTTTGGAATGGAGTCGCCTGCCAGATTTCAGCTTTTTCAACAATTGCGTGTTTGTGGACGAAGCTGGGTTTAATCTTCATTTGCGACGTGGCGTTGGTTGGGCCCGGAAAGGCGAAACACCGAAGGTCACCGTTCCAAACAGCAAGGGTGTCAATATCACGATTCTTGGCGCAATCTGTGAACTTGGTGTGGTCAATTTAACACTGCGCAAGCCGACTGCATCAATGAAGACAGTCAAAGGAGGCTCTAATGTGAAGGTCAAGATTGGCACAAGAACGACCGATTTCATTGCATTTATCGACAATGCACTGAAATGCTTGTCCGAGGAAGGAATCAAAGGCCGACACGTCGTGATGGACAATGCCTCGATCCACAAGAGTCAAGACGTGTCGGCAGTTATACGCAAGCATGGTTTCAAGCCGTTGTTCTTGCCGCCCTACAGCCCTTTCCTGAACCCAATTGAAGAGTTTTGGGCAAAGGTCAAGGCTCGTGTGCGACGCTCGTCTTTGGACGACAAAGACTCGCTTGCTCCTCGCATTCTGGAAGCGGCGCGCACCGTCACGCCCAGCGATTGCGAGGGGTGGATTCGGCACTCCGTCTCCTTCTTTGACCGATGCATCCAAAAGGAAGCCAATCTCTAGGTCGCTTTTTTTCTTGCAATACTTTTAATAAAAAAACTAGTTTGTGTCAAGAAATTGCTTTGCGCACAGCACAAACGATTCGAGGCGTCTTTATTTTTTTTTTTTTTTTTTTTTTTTTGCGTGCAAACAAAAATTGCTTTGCGCGCCTAATTTTTTTATTTGCGCGCTAAAAATAATTGTGAGGCGCGCCAATGAACACTGGAAATCCGGTAATGCCGGGCAAGCGAGTCGAACGCCAGGCAAGCGAGTCGAACGCGGTACAAAGTGAGTCGAACGCCAGGCAAACGAGTCGAACGCCGGGCAAACGAGTCGAACGCCGGGCAAGCGAGTCGAACGCGGTACAAAGTGAGTCGAACGCCAGGCAAGCGAGTCGAACGCGGTACAAAGTGAGTCGAACGCCAGGCAAGCGAGTCGAACGCGGTACAAAGTGAGTCGAACGCCGGGCAAACGAGTCGAACGCCGGGCAAGCGAGTCGAACGCGGTACCGGATTTCCAGTGTTCATTGGCGCGCCTCACAATTATTTTTAGCGCGCAAATAAAAAAATTAGGCGCGCAAAGCAATTTTTGTTTGCATGCAAAAAAAAAAAAAAGAGTCAGGGGTCACCGTGCCATCAGATGACAACCACGGAAAACGTTGAAGGTGCTTCAAAATTGGAGCGGCATGCTCGCCGAGTGACCTGCAATTGAGGGGCAAAATGAGTCGCTTGAAGCACAAGTTGCGATTGAGGGGCAGAGTGAGCCGCTCGGAGCACAAGTTGCAATTGAGGGGCAGAATGAGCCGCTCGGAGCACAAGTTGCGATTGAGGGGCAGAGTGAGTCGCTTGAAGCACAAGTTGCGATTGAGGAGCAGAGTGAGCCGCTCGGAGCACAAGTTGCAATTGAGAGGCAGAGTGAGCCGCATGAAGCGTGAGATGCACCTGGGGAGTGAATTGAGCGGAAATTTGAGGGGTGAAGTTAGCCACCAGAATCATGGATTGCGCTTGATGAACGCTGAGACTCCCTGAAATGGCATTGGAACGAGCTGAGATGGCAGTGGAACGAGTTGGGATGGCAGTGGAACGAGTTGGAATGGCAGTGGAACGAGTTGGAATGGCAGTGGAACGAGTTGGGATGGCAGTGGAACGAGTTGGGATGGCAGTGGAACAAGTTGGAATGGCAGTGGAACGAGCTGGAATGGCAGTGGAACGAGTTGGAATGGCAGTGGAACAAGTTGGAATGGCAGTGGAACGAGCTGGAATGGCAGTGGAACGAGTTGGAATGGCAGTGGAACGAGCTGGAATGGCAGTGGAACAAGTTGGAATGGCAGTGGAACGAGCTGGAATGGCAGTGGAACGAGTTGGAATGGCAGTGGAACGAGTTGGGATGGCAGTGGAACGCCCTGAAATGGCAGTGGAACGAGTTGGAATGGCAGTGGAACGAGACTCCCCAGGTGCATCTCACGCTTCATGCGGCTCACTCTGCCTCTCAATCGCAACTTGTGCTCCGAGCGGCTCGTTTCTGCCCCTCAATCGCAACTTGTGCTTCAAGCGACTCACTCTGCCCCTCAATCGCAACTTGTGCTCCGAGCGGCTCATTCTGCCCCTCAATCGCAACTTGTGCTCCGAGCGGCTCACTCTGCCCCTCATTCGCAACTTGTGCTTCAAGCGACTCACTCTGCCCCTCAATCGCAACTTGTGCTCGGAGCGGCTCATTCTGCCCCTCAATCGCAACTTGTGCTCGGAGCGGCTCATTCTGCCCCTCAATTGCAACTTGTGTTCCGAGCGGCTCACTCTGCCCCTCAATCGCAACTTGTGCTTCAAGCGACTCACTCTGCCCCTCAATCGCAACTTGTGCTCCGAGCGGCTCATTCTGCCCCTCAATCGCAACTTGTGCTCCGAGCGGCTCACTCTGCCCCTCAATCGCAACTTGTGCTTCAAGCGACTCATTTTGCCCCTCAATTGCAGGTCACTCGGCGAGCATGCCGCTCCAATTTTGAAGCACCTTCAACTTTTTCCGTGGTTGTCATCTGATGGCACGGTGACCCCTGACTCTTTTTTTTTTTTTTTTGCGTGCAAACAAAAATTGCTTTGCGCGCCTAATTTTTTTATTTGCGCGCTAAAAATAATTGTGAGGCGCGCCAATGAACACTGGAAATCCGGTACAAAGTGAGTCGAACGCCAGGCAAGCGAGTCGAACGCGGTACAAAGTGAGTCGAACGCCGGGCAAACGAGTCGAACGCCGGGCAAGCGAGTCGAACGCGGTACAAAGTGAGTCAAACGCCAAGCAAGTGAGTCGAACGCCGGGCAAACGAGTCGAACGCCGGATAAACGAGTCGAACGCCGGATAAACGAGTCGAACGCCGGATAAACGAGTCGAACGCCAGGCAAACGAGTTGAACGCCGGGCAAACGAGTCGAACGCCGGGCAAGTGAGTCGAACGCCAGGCAAACGAGTCGAACGCCGGGTAAACGAGTCGAACGCCGGATAAGCGAGTCGAACGCCGGGTAAACGAGTCGAACGCCGGATAAGTGAGTCGAACTCAGCGGTCGCACAAGTCAAATGCGGTGGTCACACAAATCGAACGCTGGCGGGTCACACATGTCGAACGCGTTGGGCTGACAGATCGAAGTCTGGTTACTGTACTCATAGTTTCCTTTTTTTTTTTGTACGAAATAAATATTCGCGTGCCCTAAAAATTCAATTGGCGCCCATCGAGAGTAAAGTTTGCGTGGACTGATGATGCGGTGCGCGCCAATGAAAGGTGTTTGCGTGCATTTGCATTTTTATTCGCGGGTGAAAAAAACCTCTTTGCGTGCAAAAACTTTTCAACGACGCGCGTATGAACAGTGGAAACTCTGTACAGTACAGTACTGTACTGTACTGTACCGTCCCCTACCAAAAAAAATGTCGCCAAGTCAATTTTGCTGCAGTGCCAGCACTCACGTTAATCACTTTAATCTCTTCTGTATTGATCAAAAATGGCTCCAGTGACATGAAATTTTGTACAAACAATGGTATGGAGGTATAAAAAAGGCTATAAAATTATAAAATGGATATCGTGAGCGGGTTTTGAAATAGAACAAAAAAGGGGAACCTGACGCGTCACGCGACGCGACGCGTACCCAAGCTTATACAATGGCCTGTGG
This sequence comes from Gongronella butleri, assembly GCA_025201375.1. Lineage (NCBI taxonomy): Eukaryota > Fungi > Mucoromycota > Mucoromycetes > Mucorales > Cunninghamellaceae > Gongronella > Gongronella butleri. The sequence continues at coordinate 665,231 of JAIWZP010000007.1, forward strand.
AGACGAGTTGACATTATGAATCAATATCTCCAAATTTTTCTGAGACATCCGTGGAAGTGTTCAATTATTTCTGTCAATTCATTTTAGGGCACACGTGTAATGCCAGAGCGCAGCGTGCCAATTGGTCAATTTGTCCCTATGACGCGCAAAGCGCCAAAAAAGCATGGAAAAATGATTTTATCTCTAGCAAAAAAATTAATCACTTTGTTGACTTGAAACTATGATAATTATTTAATTTGAAAGCCTAAAAGTAAATGCTATTGAGTAGCTGTGATTATGTCATCCAACTAGGTCACCACGGTCACATTAAGGAAATCGCGGCATATGACGCGTCGGACGTGTCACAGTGACAAATTGACCAATTGGCACGCTGCGCTCTGGCATGACACGTGTGCCTTAAAATGAATTGACAGAAATAATTGAGCACTTCCACGGATGTCTCAGAAAAATTTGGAGATATTGATTCATAATGTCAACTCGTCTCCACAGGCCATTGTATAAGCTTGGGTACGCGTCGCGTCGCGTGACGCGTCAGGTTCCCCTTTTTTGTTCTATTTCAAAACCCGCTCACGATATCCATTTTATAATTTTATAGCCTTTTTTATACCTCCATACCATTGTTTGTACAAAATTTCATGTCACTGGAGCCATTTTTGATCAATACAGAAGAGATTAAAGTGATTAACGTGAGTGCTGGCACTGCAGCAAAATTGACTTGGCGACATTTTTTTTTGGTAGGGGACGGTACTGTACAGTACAGTAGCATTGATCCAATGTGTCTGTTTCGTTGTACAGTAATTTGTTAAATCGGTGAAAAATGATGAAAAACATTAATAAATATGGCAATCATGGTGTTTCGAGAGCCAACTGATCAATCTCTCATTTTTAATGCACAATACGCGACTCTGTCATTGAATGCTCAAAACCTCTGTAGTACAACCTGATGTAAATCTACCTTTTGCAGTGGCTGTCAAAGCATCGAAACTTCAAAAGATATTAATTCAAGATTACCGATAATACAGTGATTCTACATACAGTCAAACTTGGACCAGAGATCCGTTATAGCTGTCATGGCCCCTTTGCAAAGTTTGACCCGGGGACGAGTCCTTTGTAATCTCGATGAAATACGAAAAATAGGCATTATACCCTAATTTATGCAAATGTCATAAAAATCTGCTAATCAAGTGCTAGATAAAAATGGATGTCATAAAGCCATTGTGCCGAGAAATGAATTATTTAAACTCTGAAGTCATTTGGCCAAGCCTACGAGTGGATGTTTTTGAAAATACAGGGATTTGGGCTTTTTCATGCGTTTTCTGCACGGAAAGCCATCAGAATAACGTGAAACTTGGAAATGCAGCGATAATGAGCACAATGAAAAAAAGCCTCTCCGACTTTTGTCCGCTCAATCCGCTCAATGCGTAGACATCTTGGTAAGCGATGTCGTTTGGGGGCGAGAAAAGCACAGCTGGAGTCTGCACGCCAATGCGCACAAACTGGGCGGACGTCCAACCTGTTGGTTAAAGCTCCGCCGCATTTTGTCTCAAAAAGGCCTCCCTGGTTCCCGCCCTTTTTGCTTTGACATTCTCTTTCCGCTTTTTTTTTCTTTTTTTTTCTTTTTTTCAACACTATGCTTTCTTACCTGCGACGCACAGCCTCGGTGGCAGCCGACTCGACGGCCAAAGGTATCTCTTGAACGCGTGACTCGCGAGAACACAGTCTTACGCACATTTTTTTTCCTTTTTGCGTTGCCAGCGCTGCGAATGGACGGTTTGCAAGGATGGCGCAAGGAAATGCCCATGTTGTCGCTCACGACCAAGGCAGATCTTGACCAGTGGGCGCTCGGGTGCGACAAGGACATTGGCGGATTCTCGGAAGCGGCGTTAGAGATGGGCGACGGCGCCTATGGTTCGTTCCATGGCCGTTTGTCGCTGGACCTGCCCGCAAATCCCGATATCAAACAGAGCGGCTATGCGGCCATTCGTAGCAAGGTACGGGCACGCGCCATTGCACTGACGCTCAAAAAAAAGAAAAAAAAGAGAGAGAGAAAGAAAGCTCAATGGCCTTTTTTTTTGCACTGTAGGCGCAACCATCATCCATGTTTGGCACACCGTGCTGGGATACGAGTCTTTTCCGATACCTTGCGCTGCGTGTGCGCGGCGACAAGCGCAAATATTTCGTCAACATTCAGACAGACGGCGTCATTCAGACCGACTTGTACCAACATCGTCTGTTTTTACGCAGCCCTGGCGAGTGGGAAACCATCATGGTAAGCGAAACGTGCGATCTTATTTTTTTCAGGCTGACACGCGCCCCTTTTGATGTAGATTCCGTTCCGCGACTTTATTCTGACGAACAATGGCGTGATTCAGGAGCAACAGATCGATATGTACCGCGAAAAGGTCAAAACTGTGGGTTTGTCCATAATGGACAAGACCGAGGGGCCTTTTAGGATAGACATTGAATGGATCAAGGCCATGAACACCGAGCTCACCGAGGGTGACATGGACAGGATGTCATAAAAATTGCAATGATATGACAAAATAAAGTAAAATGATCAAAAGGACCATCCGGGGAAAGCAAATCATGCATTTTCAGAGCGCCAAAAGCGCGTCCCAGGAAGAATTGAGCTGGAGACGCGTGCTTTGTTTCAATTGCGGTCCCTGGAGACACGCTGCGGGGCTCGGATAACATAAAGTGTCGATCGAAAACCACGTGCAAGCGGCTAATCTTTGGTCACTGCAAACGCCATGTATAAAATAAAATAAAAACAGAGCGTTAACGCCCATTGGGTCGCATGAAGCAGGGATGACGCTATTCCACAATATGGATTTCAGCCAAAAGATGGATTTTGGTGAAGCATTTGTGCAAAATGTTCTTTTTAGCCATGCGTTGGTCGTACTCCAGAGGTGCAAAAGCGAGTCGCAATGATCAGGCACGCCAGTGCGGGGTTTTAAACCCGAACACGAGGTTGCTTTTTCATTGCGTCGCCTGTCTTTTTTTTGTCTCTTTTGCCTTTTATTTTTCGCGTGTTTATCTCGGATCCCGCACCATGTCGTTGAAACAACTCAATATCAAGACCAACGTGGTCAAGCGGTAGGGCAAGATGACGGCGATGATGGTGTTTTTGCTACTTTAAAGGTTGCTGACGCGGAAATTGCTTAGAATTTACAAGGAGCATATTGCGTATGGCAAGGAAGCCGAGACACAGCAGAAGCGAATTGACAAGTTGGTGGCCGAGGGTGCCGACGATGCGGATATTCGCAAGCAGGCAAGGCAGAAAGCGGCACCAAAACATGCACGTGAGACACTGACGGTTTTTTTTTTTTTTCATTGTTTTTTGAGCAGAAAGAGGTGCTGGAAGAGACATATCAGATGATTCCCGATGTGAAGAAGCGACTAGGAGTGGCGTACAAGGAATTGCAGGAGATGACAGTAAGGGGATGAAGCAAGGATGACGCGCTGTGTGTCTAATTTTTCATGTTTTTATTTTTAATTAGAAGGACGAGGCGTATGCCTCCAGCAGCGAATTGGCGGAAGCGGTGTCGACGCTGCAGGAAATCGACCCAGACCAACTCTGATTGAGGTGGAGTCCCATGCAAAAAAAAAAAGTGAAAATAAAAAAGGGACGCTTGTTTCTATTTTGATCTTGCGATTGGTCGATGGCTCGTTTGGAAGCCATTGATTGATGTGGGCCTTGTCACACCTTGCGTCCAAATCAGGGTATCGGCAGCCCCTGTTTCAATGGCCGCGCGTGCACTCGTCCCAGGGCAAACCGTGTTTCTATTTTTACTTGTCTTTGTCTTTTTTTTTTTTTCTTCTTTCTCTTTTTTTTTCCTCTTTGTCTTTCAAAAGCCTTTTATTCCTCCCCCTCCCTCTCTCTCGTTTTTTTTTATCTAGCCTCGGCGCCCGCTTTTCCTCTCTTTTCATTCTCTTTGTCTCACTGTTGACGCCTCGTTTGTCCCTGAAACAAAGGTAAAAATGCAAAAACGAGAGCGTGTTCTTCCAAGCTGGGTGGCTGTCACTCCTTGTACACCCCCACGCTTCCGAGCGTCCCGTCGTTTGGTTCCCCGAGCAAACACAAAAGGGTCGAGTCGAGGCTCACGGTCTCTTTTTCTCGTTTTTTCGTCTTTTTTTTTTTTTTGTTTTTTTGTTTTTCGTCTAGTTTGCTATGCAAGACGAAACGCGCACGAATCTGGCCAGCTTGCCGCGGGAGAACAGCAACAAGGGCCCGTCGGAGAGCGCTATTCTGCACCTGCTGCACCAGCGGTACAAGCAGAGGCTGCCTTATACCCAACTCGGCCATTCGACGCTGGTTGTTGTCAATCCGTACCAGCCATTGGATCTGCTCAATGATGCGACACTTAACACGTATGCCGACGCATGCTATCGTGATCTGTCCAGCTCAAAGCCTGCGTTGCAGCCGCACGTTTATGACCTCGCCGCCAAGGTGTATTTCCATATGCGTCGCACCGGTCAGGATCAATCCATTATTCTCAGGTACATGGACTGAGAGAGAGAGAGAGATGCAGAGTAAACGAGATCACGCCCCGTTGTGTCCATGGCAATTGGCTTCTTTGGAGAAAAAAAAAAAGAGAGCGCTGAACGGGGTGAAAAATATAAAAATATCCTGAAATTACTATTTATGGCTGAGGCTGGTCCCTTGTTCACGTTTGAACTCTAACGTTTCTTTTTTTTTTCTGTTTTTTTTTTTTGTTTTGCATTTCCATTCTCGCATTTTATCAGTGGTTTTACGGGCTCAGGCAAAAGCACGACGCGGACGCACCTGCTGAAGCAATTGTTGCACTTGTCGACGCATACGAAAAAGGAGCGCAAGGTGCAGCAGCAGATTCAAAACGCGTCCATCATTCTCGAGACTTTTGGTCATGCACGCACCTCACAAAACGCCAATGCGTCGCAATTCGGTCTTTTCCAAGAAATTCAGCTCAATGAGCGTGGGCATCTCGTCGGTGCGCAAACATTGACATTTGCGCTTGACAAATCGCGCCTGCTTGCGCCCGTGACCAAGCCATCCATGCACGAGCGCACGTTCAATGTGCTTTATGCACTCCTTGCAGGCACCACCAACGAGGAAAAGACGGCATTGTACCTGAACTTTGATCTCGACCATTTCCGCTATCTGCACCACCAGCGCACCACTTCCGAGGACGAAATCATGTTTGGCACGCTCAAGACGGCCCTAAAGACCTGTGGATTCAAGTCTGCCACCGTAAGAACTCTTGGAAAAAAAAAAGAGGGGAATGAAGGGGAAATTGGGAACGAAAAATTGACACGCGGCTCCCCCTTTTTTTAAAAAATAAAATATAAATTAGGTGACGGCCATGTTCCAGCTGTTGTCTGCGATTCTGCACATGGGCAATTTGCAATTTGCCGAGCCCGAGGACGCCATGGTGCAAGATGCATGCTGTGTCAAGAACGTGGACGTGTTGCAAGCGGTTGCTGCGCTTTTGGGTGTGTCGCCGACCAAGCTGGAGACGGCACTGACATACAAACTGCGTCTGATTCGCAACGAATTGTGCACCATGTTCCTCAATCCGCGTGCGGCCGAGGAACAGCGCGATGTGTTTGCGTGCGCATTGTACCAATCGCTTTTTACGTGGATTGTGGAGAACATCAACACCAAGCTTTGCCACGGCGACCCTGCCAACTTTATTGGGTTGCTGGACATGCCTGGTTTCCAGAATTTCAGCAACAACAACAATGCATTTGAGCAATTCGGGTTCAATTTTGCCAATGAGCGTCTCCATCAATTCACGATCCAGCAGCAATTCACCGACACCAACGAGCAATTGGCCGACGGGCTTGCTCTGCCCAAGATTGTGACAATGGACAACATTGGATGCCTTGATTTGCTCGGTGGTGGTAGCAGCGGCGGCAATTCTTCTTCTGGCGGCGCCGGGCTCATTGGCGCGGTCAACAAGGCCAGTGCCAAGTTCCAGGGCGGTGCAACCGACGCGACCGACGCGAATTTGCTTGCAGACATTCAGCGACAATACAATGGGCATCCGTCTTTTGTGTCTGCACAAGCGTTTTCGTTTGGCATCCACCACTTTGGCGGCACCGTGCACTACTCGATGGACCACTTTTTGGACAAGAACATGGACAGCATGTCGCCCGACTTTGTCAGCCTGTTGCGCGATCATAGCACGAACAATTTCGTCACATCGCTGTTCCAGGGCGTCGCAATGGCTACCGAGTCGCATCCCAATGATGACCGCACCATTGTCAAGGCGCAGCTGACCAGCAAGCCGACGCGCGCACCCTCCATGCGCCGCAAGACCACAAAACGCCTTGCACGCAAAAATACCGTCAAACAACCCGCGATTCCCGAAGAAGACGAATCAATGGCCGTTGCCTCGGTGACGCCCAGCACGCCTGCCACGGCGGTGGACGCCATTGCGCCTGGCGAGGACACGCTGGGCAAAAAAGAGGCCGTGGACGATGATTTGCTTTATGAAGATATCAAGGTGGCCACCGTGCTTGACCAATTGTACACGACGTTGAATGATTTGTTCGTGACCATGGCCGGCACGCAGCTGTACAATGTGATCCATGTGCGTCCCAACGACGCCCAGGTCCCCGACAAATGGGAAACAAGCCGCGTCATGACACAAATTCGCGCGTTCTTGATGTCCGACTTGACTTTGCGTCGGTCGCGCGAATATGTCATCAATTACACCTTCACGGAGCTTGCCACCCGCTACGAGCCCTTGCTCACGTCCATGATTGACACATCGCACAAGTCCGATCGCGAAATCACAGAGACCTTGTATGCCTTTATGACGTGGAACGAGCAATCTGCTTTTATTGGCCACGAATTGATCTGGCTTGCCTATGAGCCGTGGAAAGACCTGGAAGATGGCCTGCGCGCCATGGAAAAAGACGCGCGCACGCGTGCAAAGGACCCCTCGGCTGCCGCTCTTGCCGGTGGCGCGGCCGCTGGTGTCGCACTCGCCGATTCCGGTGATTTGCCACCATCCGCGTCGTACCAAGACTTGCACGCCATGCCTCTCGACGACGGCCAGCACCACGACGCGTACCTGCTCGGCGCGTCGCCAAGTGTCTACGGTGGCAGCTTTGCCGCCAGCGAGGACAATCTTCGTCGCGACGATATGGCCAGTCAATGGGGTGATGAATCCGAATGGGGCATCCACGGCCTTGGCGAAGGGTAAGAACAAAAGAAAAAAATGAATGAGAAAAGGAGAGAAAAAGAAAAAAAGAAACAATTGCCATGAAAATGCCAAAAAAAAAAGCTCACATCATTGTTCCTTTCCTTTTTTTTTCTTTCCTTGCATGAAAATAGATTCGGCCCCAACATGGACATGCGCAAGATGGTGGAAGATTACCAAGCGCCACAGATTGAAAACGTCGAAGAGGTGCCAATCACAACGGTGCGTATCTGGTGGGTGCGCTTTGTGTGGTTCATGACGTGGTGGTTGCCGACACCGCTTCTTGCGTGGCTGGGCAAGATGAAGCGCGAAGATATCCGCATGGCTTGGCGCGAAAAGGTGACGCTTTGCCTGATGATCTTTTTGTTCTCGTGCGTCACGCTGTTTTTCATTGTTGGCCTTGGGTATGTCTTGTGCCCGGGCACGAGCACCATGTATTCGCCGGCCAATGTTCAGGCGCACGGCGTGAACAACGACAATTATCAGTCCGTGTACGGCATTGTCTATGACGTGACGAATTTCGCCATGTCCGACCACGGTGGCGCCAGCTACCCGGCCAATCAAGAGACCATGGGCGCGACAGCCGGCATGGACGTGACCGCGTCGTTCCAATTGCCTCTTACCGTCGCGTGTCAGGGCCTCGTGAATAGTGTGGGCGTTGCTATCACCGTCAACAATAGCAACCCCGTGCTCCAATTGTCCCACACGTCTGGCCAGCTCGGCGTGCTCACGCCGTTCAAGGACAACAATTGGTACTGGAACACCTTTTTGCCAAACATGAAGATTTACAAAAAGGGCAACGTCGTCATCAAGCTGTCCAGCATTTGGGGCGATTATTCATCCTGGGGCCGCAAGGCCATGGCCATCAATGGCAAGATTTATGATTTGACCGACTATTTCACCACGGCCAGTCGCTACGGCAGCACCAATGCCGAGTACAACTTTTTGTCCTCGACCGTGACGCAGCTGTTCCAAACCTACAGTGGCACCGACGCTACCAGCCAATGGAATCAATACTTTAGCAAGCTGTCGCCCGCCGACCAGCAGGCCAACATGAATTGTCTCAACAACGTGTTTTACGTCGGCGACATCGATGTGCGCGACGACATCAAGTGCACATTTAGCAATTACCTCTTGCTCGCTTTTGCCTGTCTCATGTGCTTGACCATCCTAGTCAAGTTCTTGGCGGCGCTTCAATTCGGCGGCGCGCCCACCCCCGAGGAGCACGACAAGTTTGTCATTTGCCAGGTGCCATGCTACACCGAGGACGAAGATTCGCTGCGAAAGACCATTGACTCGCTCACCGTCCTCAATTATGACGACAGGCGCAAACTGCTCGTCATCATCGCTGACGGCATGATCATGGGCTCAGGCAACGACCGCCCCACCCCGCGTATCGTCCTCGACGTCCTCGGCTACGACACGACGCAAGATCCCGACCCACTCATGTTCAAGGCCATTGGCGAGGGTTCCAAGCAGCTCAACTATGGCAAGATCTACTCTGGTCTCTATGAGTGCGAGGTAGGCCTGAAGAAAAGAAAAAAAATGAAAATGAAATAGAATGAAGAAAAAATCAAAGAAAAAAAAAAAGGAAAATGATGCTCAACCTGCTCTTTTTTTTCCCCCTCATTTTTTTTCTCAGGGCCACGTCGTGCCTTACTTGGTCATTGTCAAGGTCGGCAAGGCATCTGAGCGCGCCAAGCCTGGCAATCGTGGCAAGCGTGATTCGCAGATGATTTTGATGAATTTCCTCAACAAGGTGCACTTTGACAGCCCCATGACGCCCATGGAGCTGGAGATGTACCACCAGATCAAGAATGTCATTGGCGTGCATCCGTCGTTCTACGAGTACATCCTGATGGTCGATTCCGACACGGAGGTCGCGCCAAACGCGCTCAATCACATGATCTCGGTTATGCTGCACGACGGCAAGATCATTGGCCTGTGCGGCGAGACCAAGTTGTCCAACGAGGACCGGTCGTGGACCACCATGATCCAGGTTTACGAATACTACATCTCGCATCACCTGTCCAAGGCGTTTGAATCGCTCTTTGGCTCCGTCACCTGTTTGCCCGGTTGTTTCTGCATGTATCGCATCCGCACGCCCGTCAAGAACGAACCCCTCATCATCTCGCCAAAGGTCATCAACGACTACAAGGACAATCACGTCGACACCCTCCACAAGAAGAATCTGCTGCATCTTGGTGAAGATCGTTACCTGACCACCCTCATGATGAAGCATTTCCCCAATTACAAGATGAAATTCACCCCACACGCCACCTGCCAGACCGTCGCGCCCGACAAGTGGAAGATTCTCCTCTCGCAGCGTCGTCGATGGATCAATTCCACCATTCACAACTTGGCCGAAGTCATACTTTTGCCTGATCTGTGTGGCTTTTGCTGTTTCTCGATGCGCTTTGTGGTGCTGTTGGATCTCATTGGTACGCTGACGTTGCCCGTGACATGTTTGTACCTGATTTACCTGATCTACGTCATGGCCTCGGGCAATGGTCCGTTCCCGACAATCGCCATGTGCATGCTCGCCGGCGTGTACGCGCTGCAGGCGATCCTGTTCATCCTCAAGCGTCAATGGCAGCACATTGGCTGGATGATCTTTTACATTCTGGCCATCCCCGTGTTCTCGTTCTTCCTGCCCGTGTACTCGTTCTGGCACTTTGACGATTTCTCGTGGGGTAACACGCGTGTTGTCGTGGGTGACAACAAGCAAAAGAAGATCATTGTCACCGACGACGAGAAGTTCGACGAAAAGATGATCCCTCTCAAGAAATGGAGCGTGTACGAGCAAGAATTGTGGGAGCTCGGGTCCAAGGACAACCAAAGCTACGCGTCTGGCTACAACAAGCAGCAGAGCGTGTACGGCGGCATGCCTGGCAGCGGCAATGGTGGCAGTGTCTATGGCGGTGGCAATGGCGGCAGCGTGTACGGCGGCAGCCAAGCCGGTGGCGGTGAATACGACTATTATCGTGACACCAAGGCGCACGAAAAATCGAGCGCGTTCAACTATCGCCCCTCGTATGCCGGCTCTGTCGCGGGTGGCGGCCCAGGCGATGACTTCCAGCAACAGCAGCAGCATCGCATGTCTGTCCCCATGTCGCAGGTGCTGCCCCCGTCCAATGCGTCATTCTACGCGCCGCCATCCTACAATATCCCATCGACTGGCTCCGTTCACAGCTTCTCAGGCACCCCGTCCATGATGATGATGGCCCCGCCTTCCATGGACTATGACCAGGAGCGCACAAGCTTGTCCGGCCGCAACACCCCCCTCTCTCACCCGTCCATGTACGCCATGCCCCCCGGATTCCCCAGCGACGACGACCTCCATGAGGCCATCAAGCAAATCCTCGCCAATGCAGACCTCATGACCATCACCAAAAAGCAGGTCCGCTCAAAGCTCGCCACCCAGTTTGGCTTTGACATGGCCCTCAAGAAAGACTTTATCAACTCCAGCATTGAATCCATCCTCCAGGGCAGAGAATAGATGTCCCTCGTTTTATTTTTTTTCTCTTCATCAAATTATATATCCTTTTTCTTTTTTTACGCCTTTGTACTACATCAACAACATTAAAAGATTATTCATGATTCACTGTTCCTCGTGTCCCTGTGATTACACCGTTTCGGTAGTTTGCACATTAAACTTGACGCTCTTTCTTTGAAAATGTAAAAAAAAAAAAAAAAAAAAAAAAAAAAAAAAAGAAAGATGTGCGCCATTTTTATTACTGTACAGTGCCCGGACAAAAAAAAGTTTCGCTGTGCATGATTCTCTGCAGTGCAAGGTATCAATTAATCGCGTTAATCTCTGCTGTATTGATCAATAATGGCTCCGGTGATATGAAATTTTGCAGGAACAATGATTTAAAAGTAAAAAAACAATTCTAAAATTATGAAATGGCTATGCCAAGCCGGTATTGAAATAGATCAAAAAAGGGATACCTGACGCGTCACGCGACGCGACGCGTGCCTACGCGTATACAATGGCCTGTGGAGATGAATTGGCGTTATGAACACCATCTCCAATTTTTTTTTGCAACGAGTGCAATGGTGCCTGATTGTATTTTAAGAATCAATTCCATGTTACATGCATTGCATCGGTGCTGTGATCGAATAATGTAAAATCATCATGTGACACGCGTCACGCGTCAGACGCGCCAAAAGTCGCGATTTCCTTCGTAACATGGTCGTAGTGCTCCTACTGGTCAACCAATCGATAACAGTCTATTCTAGTTCTTTAAATTAAATAAGTACAATGGTTTTAAGCCAACTAAGGATTAAAATTAGATAACAGAGATGGCAATTGTTATTCCAGATGCAACTGACGCGTGACGCGTGTCACATGATGATTTTACATTATTCGATCACAGCACCGATGCAATGCAAGTAACATGGAATTGATTCTTAAAATACAATCAGGCACCATTGCACTCGTTGCAAAAAAAATTGGAGATGGTGTTCATAACGTCAATTCATCTCCACAGGCCATTGTATACGCGTAGGCACGCGTCGCGTCGCGTGACGCGTCAGGTATCCCTTTTTTGATCTATTTCAATACCGGCTTGGCATAGCCATTTCATAATTTTAGAATTGTTTTTTTACTTTTAAATCATTGTTCCTGCAAAATTTCATATCACCGGAGCCATTATTGATCAATACAGCAGAGATTAACGCGATTAATTGATACCTTGCACTGCAGAGAATTATGCACAGCGAAACTTTTTTTTGTCCGGGCACTGTACTGTATACAATCGTATGATACCCCATGCATGATACTGTATCATATCAAAACAGAACGCGCATCGCTCGGCTCTCCTGTATTCGGTTGAAAAGAAAAATCAGTCAGCCATTGCCCAAGAAAATGAACAAAAGCTCAATTTGCTTGAAGATTTTGGGACATCATACTGTTTGATCTACGAAATTCACACAAATAAACTGCTTGATTCATCTATTTTTAATCTCATTGGACAGATCTTGACACGTGCTGTTATTTCAATGTCTGGGGCATCGCGCCACACTGCACAAAAACGAGCAAATTTGCCTTTGGAAATCGACAAAAAAGCGTGTTTTTCAGACTTTGAACATGTCTTGTTGTGCCTCCAGAAAAAATTTTACAGTCTGCTTGCCCGCCGATAAAAATTGCGTTGCGACTCGAACAACAGTCCAGTGCTCGCGACGGCTCCGCCCGACTTCTTTTCAGCCCGCGAGTTCCAAATGCACCAAATTTATTCCATTTTGCATTTTTCTCGCCGTCTGTTAGTCCAATCCCGTTCAAAAAAGACTGCATCGCATTCAGCGCGAAATTTGCAACAAAAAAGCTTAAATCCCCAAAGCGCTACGACCACTTTTGAAATATTCAGGGGTCACTCAGGGGCCACACATTTCAATCTCAGACAATACCAAATTTGGCTAATTTCGAACTCCGAGCGATCAATGCATCCCAAACAGGTAATTCCGACGATTTGCGATTGGCAGACAAAATGGCACGTCGCTCCAACTTCAAAAAATGCCCAAAGAATGACGCATGAACGCCGATCGACATGAGGAACCTGCCTGCTTTGGTGCGAATTTTTTTGCAAAAATTTAAGGTTTGGCACTTCCAAATTAAGGTGCGTAAATTGCATGGAATTTTTTTACATTTTTTTTTATTTTTTTATTTTGCACTTTTTTTTTGCGTGCTGAGTGGCGGTGGGCTGCAGCAGCCTGGTGGAGGAATGACCGATGCAAAATGGTCAAACCCAAGCTAGCGCGCTGCAAGTCATCCCATTATGATAGGTGCTTTGCCTCCCTGTTTGTTAGCAAAATGAGTAGGGATGTTAAATCGAGAATCTCGCTCGAAAATCTCGAGGGTTCGAGACGAGATCGAGACGATCGAGACGACCTGAATCTCGCTCGTCTCGATCGACAAGAAAGTAAAATCTCGCTCGTCTCGCTCGAATCTCGAACAAAAAAAATTAGGTTAGGTGTAATGTTTCATCATGTATTTTACCGGTAGATTAGTGGTGTGGTGCAATGGGAAAAAGCTTTGTCTTGGCACTCAGGATGTGACAGGTTCAACTCTTGTCTTTGTGTCGACTTTTTTTGGTGGATTTTTTCACCCCACCAGACAAAGTTTTGAAGAAAAATGCTCGAGTTTTGTCATGTGACATTCTCGAATCTCGCTCGAATCTCGCTCGATCTCGACTAGGAGAATCTCGATCGAGATCGAGATGACCCAAAATTTTGTCGAGACGAGACGAGACAAGGTGAATCTCGTCTCGCTCGCTCGAATTAACAACCCTAATAAAAATCACAGGCTTATTAGACCGTTGTCGAGCAATTCGCTCGCGATCAAAGATTTTGACGAAAAAATGGATTTTCTCTGCGAGTTTCAGCCAACCATCGATGAAACTGGTCTCATTCGATAGAGAACCAACAGGCGCTTACACACGTTAAAAGCATGACGCAAATCGTTCTTTCCGCTGTCGAGAAAATGGGATTTAAAAATACAGTAGGTTCTGGATATATCGGTTTCAAAATTTTTCGATTTTTTTCCTGCCGATATACAAAAAGCCTGCCAAATGCCGATATAGTGAGCGGATTTTTCTAGGTTTTTCGTCTTTTATATGTAGACCATTTTTTGAAAGCTGCCGATATACGTACAGTAGCGAGGAAAACCGATATACGGTAGCAGTTGCCGAGCGATATATCCAGAACCTATCTAGCTACTGTAAATCAAAAGTTTGATCCGATTTTGCATGCAAGCATAGTAGCATACAAAAGTCATTCATCGGGTAAACAAACATCTCAGAAAGGGCACCACCGGAACTCGCATAATTCGAACAATGGACGTCGTTTCACTGCGATCGAAGAAAAAATTGACCAAGACAGTGCCAAACAGTGAAAATGTCGATATTTTGGATTCATACAGTATGCAAAACGGCCCAATTGATCTCGGATTTTCAACGTCTTGTTAAAAAGAGCGCGTGGGAAAACCGACTGCAAAAGTTTGGAGAGACGATCCAGTCAACGTTTGTAATTTTTTTTAATACGGATTTGTGAAAATCTTTAAAAAACTGCCAGAATTTCAAAATTGTCGACAACTCGGCTGACTGGCCTTCGGTTTTCAATGATTTAAACGCACGAAAATGATCAAATGGCAATGTTTTGGCAATGATCAACCCTGGTTTTTTGGCATTCATCAGATTGAATTGCAATTTTTCGTGAAATTTGCGATTGCCTCGACAACGACATGATCGACCTCGGGCTTGCAATCTTTTTCTGAAAAAAGATGCACAAATCGTCCTCGTGGTAAATTATCACGGTGATTGAAGCACGATTTCACCGCCAAATGATTTTTTGAGAAACGCGCTACAGCCAAATTTTCAGCAATGTCAAGTTTCTCGCCGAGCCAGCTGCTTGACATTGGGGTTTTAATTTTTTTCTGAAGAGAGAAGAGCAAAATCCTATAGGCGGGAAAGTTTCGTGGCGCCATGTACAATGAATTCTTTGTGGTGAATTTTTTTTTTCGAATTTTGGAAAAAAAGTTGGTCAGGTGGTCAAAATGCATCTGGAGGGTCCCCAGCTTTGAGAGGTCCAAGTCCCAACAAAATCCAAATCCGTTTGGCAACCTACACGCTGGTGATCTGAGAGGCATGTCACTGGATGCATTGAACCCCACTTTCTAATTAAACAAGTCTGCAATAAAAATAGGGAGTCAATCGGGGCGGTCTCGAGCAAATGGCGATTAAAGTCAAATGGTACAGTAGAAACTTGGATTTTTCCATCAGCTTTGGTCGCACGCCTGTGAAAGTTGACTCTTTCGATAGATTGTCGAGCAATGCATCTTTTGCCACAGCAACACGGCTCGTTTTTACCCTGTGAGTTGCCGAGTAACTTGGAATTGAAATGTTTGATCACACGTTGCAAGTGTACAAAGGTCACGCATCGACTATGCCGAGCAGGAGCAAAATGTCGTCCAGACGCGTATCTTTCCACGCGTGCAAGTGTCAGGTCGATCGAGGCACAATTTATCGTGCTGTGATCGAAAACGTAAATTTATCGACAAATGTCTATTTTCTCGACAACGACCGGATTGATCCCAACTTTTTACGCATTTTCTGAAGAGAGAGAGGGCAAAAACCTAACTGCAAAGTTTCAAGAATCTGGCATGTCACTTGTCATGGTGATTTGGAACTTCTTGTTTTTTTTTTTTTTTTAACAGCATGGCTCACAGAATCTCTCTCTCTCTCTCTCTCACTCTCTCTCTCTTTTTTTTTTTTTTTTTTTTTTTGTCATTGCACTGCAAAACATCGATTTTATTGATCCACAGTTCTCTAGTCTGAGTCGCTGTTGCTGTCACTGTCGCCATAGTCGGCCAAGAGAGAGCCGAGGCCACCCTTGGCTGCGGGCGCTGCGGCGGCGGTAGCAGAATCACGTGTTTTTTGCTTTTTGGTATCATGCGTGGCCTTTTCATGGCCATCCTTGCTGCCCCTGTCATCCTTTTTGTCGTCGTTGTCGTCGTCACGGTCACGCTTCTTTTTGACGAGGACGAGACCGCTGAGCTTTTTGCTGGCGGGGTCCTTTTTCGGCGGATTGGATAGTTTCCGTGGCGCCGTGGTGTGATTTGCGGTGGCGGCTGTGGTATTGGTAGCGGCATGGTTCTTGGACGTCAGCGGCGTGTGCGTGTCTTCCACAGCGCTGTCAAAAGAAGAGACAGGGCAAGCACATGTCAGCAATTTTTTGTGCTTTTTTTTTTGACGAAATTTACCGTCGGAATTGCTCCAATTCGAGCTGGTCCTTGAGACGCCGTTCGTCGTCGAGTTTCTGCTGCGTCTCGGAGAGCGCCTGGTAGTACTCGGCGTCCTCCTCGTCAATGCGCTTGACTAAATTGCTGAATTTTGTCTTTTCCTTGAATTCGTCGTCCTTGATCTGCTTTTGTTCCTGCAGCCGCTCGTACAGCGTACGCGGATCGTACTCGGCCTGCGCGGCACCACTGCTGCCGCCCGTCTGGCCGGCGCCTAAGAGCGGAAAAGCAAAAAATGAGCCCCAATTGGCACCCCCACCTCCCAGTGGTCTTTACTTTGGCCCTCAATGGCCTTTTCTTCATTTTCTGTGATAACGGAGCGCGACACGAAGCTCTTGAACGACATGAGGAGTGTGAAAAAGGGCGACAAGGAAGCAAAAAAAAAACGGAATAGCACCAAGCAGAAAAAAGGGCAGCGGTGATTGAAACGGAAAGCCAGTCATTCAAACCCGCTTTCTTTTTTTTTTTTTGTTCACTCACTTTTTTTTTTTCTCTTCTCCTACTTTTTTTTCTTTCTTTTTTTTATTCTCATTTTTCCTACAAATGACGGATCTCAAGACATTTGTCAAGCGTGAAGTCGAGCTACAGTAAGCAGAAGGAGAAATTGGCGCGTCAAACGACCGCGACTTGTTGCTTACGTCTGTTTTTTTCTTTTCTAGCTGCGACGGCGATCACAATCTGACGGACTATGTGATGGCGCTCGTAGGGGATCAGCGCCGGTTTGCCGACACGTCGGCGGTCAAGGAGGATTTGCAAGAATTCTTTGGTGAAGGTAAGAGTTTCATGCCTTCTTTTTATTGTGGGTGTGCAAAGAGGGCTCATTTTAATTCTTGTTTCACGTGCTTTAGAAACGGACGGGTTCCTTTCGCGCCTGCAATCGCACCTTTCTGCGCCGTCAAGCGGTGGCGGGCGCCACGACGACGATGACGACGACGACGATGACAATGGGGACCGCAGCTTCAAGCACAAGCGTGCGCGTGAATCGGACGATGACGACCGCGACGCGAGTGCGCGCGATGTCGTTGGTGGCGGCGGCAGCGACGAGCGGCCAGCCAAGCACACGCGCCACCATCGCGACGCGTACCAATCGCATCAAAATGACTTTCGACAGGACTATCGCGCGCGTCCCAATCACCGCGACGGCGGCGGCCGACGCGGCAGGTGCCGTGATTACTTTGGTAAAAACGACAAAAAAAAAAAAAAACGAAAATGGATGCCATGGGTGCTCATTTTTTCTTCTTCTTTTCATGCAGACAAGGGCTTTTGCATGCGTGGCGATCTTTGTCCGTACAGCCATGAAGAGCAGCAAGCGCCTGGGTCTGATCGCCGCAACAATGGCAATGGCTATGGAGGCAATCGCATGCCGTTCTCGGGGATGCCCAACATGCCTAACATGCCCAACATGCCAAGTAAAGTGGACAAGAATGAAAAAAGAAAAACGCAATGTGATGCTCATTTCTTTTTTTTTTTTTTTAAAAAAAAAAAACTAGTGGGTGCGGACGGGTCGTTTGATCCTGCCATGTTTCAGGCGATGCAGCAAGCGTTTGCGATGAATCCCGAGATGATGCAGATGATGCAAGGCAATATGATGGGCGGCGGCGGGATGCCAATGCGCGGAGGTCGTGGCGGCATGCGTGGTGGTCGCGGGCGTGGGCGTGGTGGCCGTGGCGGCTACGACGGCGGGTATCATTCCATGCCGCAACAGCCGCTTGAAGAGCGCACGATGATCGATGTGGCGAACATTCCGCCCGAACACCAGACAGTGACGTCGGTCAATGACTATTTCAAGCGATTTGGCACGCTGGTGAATGTGAATTTGCACGGCAATCGCGCAACGGTGCAATTCAGCACGCACGACGAGGCGGCAGCCGCCAAGGATTCACCCGAGGCCATCTTTGACAATCGCTTTGTCAAGGTGTATTGGCACAATCCCATGCGCCAGCAACAACAGCAACAAATGCAGCAACATCCATCTCAAGGGTACAATGCACGACCACCTCGCGCGTACCACCAACAAGATGGGTATCCGCAAGGCGATGAAGCCGCAGCCGCAGCAGCAGCCGCAGGCATGGCCGATCCTACACAACAAGCGCAAGCACCACAACAGGCACATAGCAATGAGCCTGATCCCGAATTGGTGGCTGCACGACTTGCGTCCATGAATAAGTTGATTGCCGCAAAGGACAAGCAGCGCAAGGAGCAGATGAAGGTGCTGCTGGATCTGCAAAAGAAACAGGAACAAATGCTGCAAGATCACATTCAACGACAAAAAGACCTCTTTGCACAACTCGACAACAAGGCCCTCGCACCCGCAGAAAAGGAAGACCTCTTTAAAAAGCTCAAGCTTGTCTCGGCAGAAATGGATGCCGCACGTCTTGCCAGCCAGCAAGAATTGCTTGCCAAGGTCGCCCAATTGCGCAAAGAGGTAAAAAAAAAAAAAAATGAAAAAAAGAAAAAGAAAAAGAAATGGACTCATTTTTTTCTTTTTTCTTTTTTTTTTTTGTGTCTTTTTATTACGACCAGGCCAAGACGCTAGGCATTGAGCCGCCAACGATTCCCCCCGAGCTGTTTGCCACGTACACTGCGGCGGTGCGCAACGCGTCGACGCCATCGACGGCACACCCACACCACGTGCCTGGCGCGCCCGCTGCGGCGCCTGCGGCCAAGCGTAGCCTGGATAACCGACCCACGACGCTGCTCGTGCAGTCGCCAGCCGACGCGCCGTTGACCGATGAGGAGCTCAAGGCCCATTTCGCACAATTCGGCCATCTTGCAGCCTGGGACACCACGGAACAAGGCCACCTTGCGCGCTTCTCGCAGCGCTTCGAGGCCGAAAAGGTAAATTGATGAAGAAAAAAAAGGAAAATGAAACGCGACGCGCTGACACTGGGTTGATTTTCTCTCTCTTTTTTTTTAGGCCATGTCCCTCGGTGCCGAGGTGCGCGGTACAAAGCTGACGCTTACTTGGCACACCAACACATAGAATTCGACAATGCCACTCCTCCCTCCCTTCCTCGTTATCTTTTCTCATTTTATCGCCCTTGAATTGTGTAGATATTCCCTAGGACACTTTTTTTTGTTCTCCTTCCTTTTGCCTCGTGCTGAATAAAAAAAAAAGGCCCTTGTTTTCTTTCTATTTTTTCGCTGACGCGGCGCGTGCGTGATGGCCGTTGGTGACACGAGCCCGCTTTTTGAGTTTTGGTGTGACCTCGTTTGCTTTTCTGTCAAAAAACGTAGCGATGTCAGGTGATCCACGCTTGTTTTACGCCTAGCATACGCGAGGGCTTGGAAAAAAAGTCCAAACACATCCTTGTGATCGGTTGTTCAAAGCGGGTCGCGTGACGCTTCATGCAAAAAGGACAACAAAACTTCACAAAACGCACCAAAAAGCAAAAATGGGCCGGAGAAGCAGGGATGGGGCGGACATCCCTGCAAAAGTGGCTTGCTGGGCGATTGAATCGCCGCCCCAACTCCGCCGGAGCGTGTATTTGGAAAAAATGGGGGGAGAGAGAAAGAAAGGTCAGATGCGGAAACATTTCACCACCCTTTTCTTTCACTCTTTTTTTTATTCTTTTTCGCTTTTTTTTTTTTTTTTTTTTTTTTCTTTGCCACTTTTTGCGTGCATTGTAAAAGGCTCATGTCGTCTCCCTTACAGCCACCCAACAACCACCGGTAAGTTGGGACACGTATGATATGCAAGTTGCCCTCTTGCACCAAAAGGGCCTTTGTGTGTACAGGGCGTGTTTTTTCGCCCCAAGTTGGGGGGGGAACAGGCGATGCGTGTTTTTGTTGTTGGATGCTGACCCTTTTTTTTTTATACAGTGGTCCTCCTCACGGTGGAAGCAGCGGCAGTGGCAGCAGCAGCAACAACAGCAACAACGCATATGTTTCGTCGGGTGGATATCCTGGTCCATTGGGCGGGATGAATTTGCCCCCACCTCCGTCGATGGACCGTCCTTTTCCGCCTTCGTCATCGCCGGCGTCTGGGTCTGGGTCGTCCTCAGGTTATAACCTGCCTCCGCCGCCGCCTTTTGTGCATGCCGAGCGACCACAGATCTTCAACAAGCCGACATTGCCGCCTTTGCCACCTCCACGCGCGCAATCGCCGTATGACGATCCTCACCACCATCATCATCACGCGCACCACCACCATCATCAACAACAGCAGCAGCAGCAACAACAACATCACCAGCAGCAGCAGCAGCAGCAGCAGCAACAGCAACAGCAGCATCCATTGGCGGCCATGCCCCCTTCCAAGGCCACACCTCCTCCGCCCATGCCTCTCCGTCGCTCATCCACCCCGCCGCCCACGCAGCCCCCCTTGCACCACGCGCCGCATCATCACCTGTCGCCCCCAAAGGCGCTGGCACAGCCAATGCCGTCGCAACCGTCGCCACAGCAGCAGCATTTGCACTCGTTGCCGCCGCATCATCACCAACAGCAGCACCAGGCGCTTCCCCCTCCTCCTCCTCAGCAAGCGCAAGCACCACCCGCGCCAGCCCCTGGTCCCCCTCCTCCCGCTCCTCCATCGGCAGCGGCACCTGTCCACCACCAACAGCAGCAACAACAGCCTCCCCCACCCCCTGCGGCACCTGCCGCGCCCTCGTCTGCGTCTTCTGCCCCTGCACCGCCCGCCTCAGCAGACGCAGCAGCAGGCTACAGGCCATTGAACGTGCGCGACGCCCTTTCTTATCTTGATCAGGTGAAAATTCAGTTCTCCGAGCAGCCCGACGTCTACAATCGCTTTTTGGATATCATGAAGGATTTCAAAAGCCAAGCGTAAGCACACCCCCTCCATTCAATTCCAATTCCGTTTTTTTTATATTCGTCAATTCCCCTCTTTTTTTTTTTTTTTTTTTTTTTTTTTTCGTCCATTCTCCTTTTTTTTTATTTTTTTTATTTTTTTTTTCTCTCTCTCTCTCTATTGATTTTTGCTTGGCTGACGATTTGATTTTTTTTTTTTAGAATTGACACGCCTGGCGTGATTGAGCGCGTATCGACGCTATTCAAAGGGCACCCGATGCTGATCTCGGGATTCAACACGTTTTTGCCGCCTGGGTACAGGATCGAGTGCTCGACGGATCCCATGGAACCCGATGTGATTCGTGTCACCACGCCCAATGGGACGACCACCACCACGGCTGGCGGCAGCCTCCAGCCAGC
The DNA here is from genome assembly GCA_025201375.1 of Gongronella butleri. Taxonomy (NCBI): domain Eukaryota; kingdom Fungi; phylum Mucoromycota; class Mucoromycetes; order Mucorales; family Cunninghamellaceae; genus Gongronella; species Gongronella butleri. The sequence continues at coordinate 686,378 of JAIWZP010000007.1, forward strand.
CGTCGATTACTATCGTTCTTCATCGACGTCGGCCGCGTTTCCGCCCCCACCAGCCCCACACCAGCAACAGCAGCCACAACAGCAGGCACATCACCACCACCACCCGCCACCACCCCATCATAGCATGCCGCCTAGCGCTCCCCAGCCGCAACACCCGGCGCAAATGCCTCACGCGCCACCTCCATCGGCACACTCGCCCTATCCTTCGCACCATTACCCGCCACCACCGCCATCGTCGTCCATGCCCCCGCCACCGCATCCCAATGCCCCTGCGTACGCACCCCATGGCCGCCCACCCGCGCCACCACACCATCCGGCGCAACAGCAGCCACCACAACCACCACAACCACAACCACAGGCGCTCCAACCCCCTCAGCCGCAGCCCGCCACGCCCGCATCGTCCACTGCAGCGTCCACGCCGCATTCCACCGTCCCACCCGCGCAAATGGCCACGTCCCCGCTTCAAAATGGCAAGCGCTCGCCTGTTGAATTCAACCACGCCATCAATTACGTCAACAAGATCAAGGTAAAGACGAAAAAAAGCGAAAAAGCGAAAAAAAGGGGATGAGGGAAAAAAAAAAAGGAAAAAGGGTCGCTAATTCACGTTTGTTTTTGATTTTAGAACCGCTTTGCCAATGACCCGGACACGTACAAGCAATTCCTAGAGATCCTGCAGACGTATCAAAAGGAGCAAAAGCCCATCCAGGAGGTTTATGCGCACGTCCAATACCTGTTCAATGGCAGCCCCGACTTGCTCGACGAATTCAAGCAATTCTTGCCCGACATCACGGGCAGCGCGCCTGATCTCACGCCATCGTCGGCCACCTACGATTTTTACCCAGACGATCAATTCAGGCCTGGCAAAAAGAAGCGTGGACCTGCGCCAGGGACCACGGGCAACAAGGTAAAAAAAACAAAAACAAAAGAGGAGGCGCGCGACGCGACGCATGGCCATTTTCTGACTTTTTTTTTCTTTTTTGACTGTTTCTTTTGCAGCGGTCCAAAATGACGCATCTCAAACACGTGGACATGGAGGGATTGCGCTCGGATCCATACGCGTTCCCTGCGTCGCCATTTGATCCCGTGCATCCGACGGTGTCTGCCGAGGAAGTCGAGCTTTTTGAGCGCATCCGCAAGTACATTGGCAACAAGCCGTCGTACGAGGAGTTCCTCAAGACACTCAATCTGTATACGCAACAGATCGTCACCCTGGACCAGCTCATGGACCAGGTCCGCATCTTCATCGGCTCCAATGCCGAGCTTTTTGACTGGTTCCAAAGCGTCCTTGCCTACGAGCCAAAGCACAGGCCCATCAGGCGCCCCGCGCATCTCCCGCCAAAGCCAGACCTCATGCATTGTGCCATTGTCGCAGACAGTCCCAGTTATCGCGTCGCCCCCGTCGAGGTAAGCCCCTCTTTTCTCGTTTTCCTTTTTTTTCCCCCCCCTCTTTGTTTACTCACGTTTTCCTTTTTTTTTTGATGACACGATGAACAGTGGCAACATCAGCAATGCTCGGGTCGCGACCAATTGGCTTGGGAGGTGTTGAATGACGTGTACGTGTCGCATCCCATCTGGGCCAGTGAGGACGATGGCTTCATCGCGTCTAAAAAGAGCCAATACGAGGAAGCCATGCATCGCTGTGAAGAAGAAAGGTAAGAACACGCAAACAAGAGGCGCGGGGGGGGGAGGAGAAGGTCATCGGGCTCATATTCCTCTTTTTTTTTTTTTTTTTTTAAAAAAAAGATACGATTATAACATGACGATCGAGGCCAACTTGTGGACCATTGCGCTGCTGGAGCCGATTGCCAAAAAGATTGAAGCCATGTCCATGGACGAAAAGGCACAATTCCGCCTCAGTCCGGGTCTTGGAGGCGAGACCGTCAGCATCTACGAGCGCATCATCAAAAAAGTGTACGAAAAGGACCGCGGCAACGAAATCATCCACTTGCTCTATGAGAACCCCGCCCACGTCGTGCCCATCCTGCTCAAACGTTTACATCAAAAGGACGAGGAGTGGAAAAAGGCCCAGGTAAAATGCCAGAACAAACAAACAAAAAAAAAAAAACAAAAACACAAAGACAGCCTTTTCACCTCCTTTTTTTTTTCTCTCTTTCTCTCAAAACCAGCGCGAGTGGAACAAGATTTGGCGCGAATTGGACAACAAGAATTACTATCGCGCGCTTGACTATCAGGGGATCACGTTCAAGGGCAATGACCGCAAGGCCATGACAGTCAAGGCGATGACGATGGAGATTGAGGCGCTGCACAAGAACAAAAAGATCAAGCAGGCCGGCAAGAGCGTGACGACGAAGCTGCCGCAGCAATTCATGTTTGGGTTCCCCGACGCGTCCGTCTTCCAAGACGCGGTGCGCGTCGTGTACTCGTACATTGATCGCCAGGCCGGATTCACGCATCACGACCGCGAAAAGATCCGCACCTTTTTGCGCTCGTTCTTGCCCATGTGCTTTGCCGTTGACAATGTCGAGCCTGAGGGGCTGGTGCCCTATTCGGACAATGATGACGACGAAATGATCGACGAGGACGACGACGCCCAATCCACAAACACAGAGGGCGACTCGGACTCGGATGCCGCTCGGTCCCCGTCTTCCAGCTCGTCCACGAAAAACTCCCCGTCCCAACGCAGACACCATCGCCGGGGGCGCAACCAGGAAGACGACCATACCATGGACCTGCTACGCGACGTCCTCACAAAGAACAATGCCAGTGCAAAACCTGAGCCCAATGGCACCACCACAACTACCACAACAACCACATCGGCATCGCAGGGCGAGCCCATGGACATCGACCTTCCTCACCCCAAAGCTCATCACAGGTCCGTCTTGCACTTTTTCTGCAACACCACCTTTTATGCCTTTTTCAGGCTCTTTGAGGTAAAAATAACAAACGCAAACGAACTATGGGGTGCAAACATACAGAAATCGCGTGAAAAACGCGCAAAATCGCGTAAAAGCACATGGAAACACTCACTTTCCCCCCTCATTTTATGAAAAAAAAGATGATTTATGGCCGCCTGCTACGCCTCAAGGTCTTGGATCAAGATTATATTAGCCATCCCAAGGAGCATGGCAAGAAGCCAAATAAGATTGCGTTGCAACTGGGCCTCTATACGAGCAAATACGATGGTAAATATTGAGCCTACTTGTAAAAAAAGAAAAAAAGGCAGACCATTGATCCATTTTCTACTAGACATTGACACGACTAAGGGCCAGTACCAGGCCATCTTGGATCTGATTGATCGCTTCTTTGAGGGCGAGGTCGAGCCGCAAATGTTTGAGGAGGCGACGCGCTTCTTGTTTGTGACCGATGCGTACATTCTCTTTACGATTGACAAGCTGGTGCATACTTTCGTGAAACAGGTACATTCATGATGCTCTCTTTGCCATTTAGCTCACTTTTTTCTCATTTCCAGATCCAAGCGGTGACGACCGACGCCGATTCCGTGGAATTGATCAAATTGTTCCGCAGCGATTGCGAATTGGAGACGGTGTCGCCACGCACAATGTCTGTGTACCGCATGCGCTCCGAGGAGATCATTGGCGCCGAGGAGAATCTGTACCTCATTAATTTTGTACGCAAACGAGCAAGGAAACAAAAAAAAAAAAAAAAAACCCCGCTGACACGCTTTTTTCTGATTTTTTTTTTTTGCTAGGAGCCACGCGGTAATGTGATGTCGATCCAGCTTGTGGACAGCGACGACTACATGTTGGAGCCGACCAAGGAGGACCGGTACGAGCAATATGTCAACAGCTACATGGATTGGGCCAACTCGACCGATGGCGTGCCCAGTGACAAGGTCAAGCGCGCGTTTCTGCAGCGCAACCTGCCCAGCGACTTGAACGAGGAGGGGCTTTTGGATGAGGGCGACTTTTACGTGCAATCCCAGCTCCAATACAAGATCGATCAAGAAACCTATCACATGTATTATATTACAGACTCAGAAGACGCCTTTAGCCGGCCCAAGCCTGCCGCTCCCTCCTCGTAAAAGAAAAAGTTAGATGGTCCCCTCCCTTTCTCCTTCCCCGCACACCCTCTACATTTGTCCAATTCCAATTGCTCTTCAAACATATCCCCCCACCACACTTTATTTGTTTTTTTCCAATCATACATGTCAGCCTTCTTTTCCTTTTGTTTTACCTGAAAAAAAATAAATCACATCAAGTTTCTAATGAGATGCGCCACGGGTTGAAATGGGCATGCACACGACCGCGCTTTTTTGAAATTATTTTGAATCATTTGAATTCAACAGACAATAAATCGCGACCATTGAGGGCGGTGCCTGTGCGCTTGGCCACGGCCATTGGCTGCATTTCATGAGCCATTGAAAGTCGGCAGGAACTTGCAGTTGAATTGGGCCATTTGGCGGGGTGGCGGGGGCGAAAAAGCCATTTCTTATAATTTGACCGGGCTGCCCTTTTTTTCCTCTTTCTTTTTTCTTCCTCTTTTCCCTTGATAACAATTGAAATGGTAAGTTGTGATTTTCCACGACGAGCAAGAACAAAACGACGATGCACTTGTTTTGCCAAAGGCTTTCCCTTTTATTCTTCATGGATGAGATGGATAGAGGAACAAATGGCTTGTCTTTTTTTGAATGGATGGATGGATGCATTGGGATGGATGGATGGCCGTAGGGATAGGATTTGCAAACTTATTTTTTTTATTTTAAATAGGCTGCTCGTCAAGTTGTTAGCGTCTTCGCCGATTCCGGCAAGGCCTCCGATGCCACTGTCGCTCTTCCCGCCGTGTTGACTGCCCCTATCCGTCCCGATATTGTGCAATTCGTCCACACCAACATGGCCAAGAACAAGCGTCAAGCTTATGCCGTTTCCACCAAGGCTGGTGAGCAGACCTCTGCCGAGTCGTGGGGTACCGGTCGCGCTGTTGCCCGTATTCCCCGTGTCAACGGCTCTGGTACGCACCGTGCTGGCCAGGCTGCCTTTGGTAACATGTGCCGTGGTGGTCGCATGTTCGCCCCCAACAAGGTCTGGCGCAAGTGGCACCGCATCACCAACGTCAACCAGAAGCGCTACGCCACCGTCTCTGCCTTGGCCGCCTCTGCCTTGCCTTCGTTGGTGATGGCCCGTGGTCACCGCATTGAGCAGATCGAGGAGGTTCCTCTCGTCGTCTCCAACGAGGTTGAGAAGATCACCAAGACCAAGCAGGCTGTTGCCCTTCTCAAGTCGCTCGAGGCCTACGCCGATGTCGCCAAGGTCTCCAACTCGCGCAAGCTCCGTGCCGGTAAGGGTAAGCTCCGTAACCGCCGTCACCGCCAGCGCCGTGGTCCCCTCGTCATCTACAACGAGGACAATGGCGTCTCGCGTGCCTTCCGCAACTTGCCCGGTGTCGAGGTCGTCAACGTCCGCCGCCTCAACTTGCTCCAGCTCGCCCCCGGTGGCCACGTTGGTCGCTTCATCATCTGGACCCAGGGTGCCTTTGAGCAGCTCGATGATATCTACGGTACCTACGAGAAGGCCTCCGCCTTGAAGAAGGGCTATGTCCTTCCCGCCAACGTCATCTCCAACCCCGATGTCACCCGCCTCATCAACTCCACCGAGATCCAGTCCGTTGTCCGCCCCGCCGGCTCCAAGACCCAGAAGCGTCCCTTCACCCAGAAGAAGAACCCCCTCCGCAACCAGGGTGTCATGAACCGCCTCAACCCCTATGCCCAGGTCCTCCGCCGCGCCGAGATCCTCGCCCAGGAGAAGCGCGCTGCCGGCAAGGTCGCCAAGGTCCAGAAGAAGAAGGGTGCCAACACCGCCGCTTCCGCCAAGTTCTTGGAGACTCTCCACTCCGCCTAAGCGTCCCTCCCCTTCCCCCTCTTTTTTCGCATCATCCCATGAGTAAAAAAACAGATGTTTGTCTATTATTTGTGTTTTCAGGCCACAATTGCCGCCCGCGCTGTTCTTATTACAAAAGCGCAAAATAATCATTTTCCGAATTTAAACGTTTTTTATGTGCCCTTTGAGCCGTGCCGTGCGCACCATTGGCCGTGCCACAGGTGCGCGTTTCCATACCTTAGTGTGTCCTGGGTCCTTTGAGATCATTTTTAATACTGTAGTGAGCATAAGTAATAAGGCGAAATCACTCAAATTCGAATTTTCTTGCGTTGCCATGCTTCAATCTCGGTCAAATTTGGACCAGTCGTCACTCTTTGGTTTTGAAAGCGTGATGTCAAGTTTGAGATCTCAATGCCTTCTCCGGAAAAATACATTGGTTCATTCATTTTTATCGATTCAAATCGCTTTGTATTCGCGAATCAGGCGTTGTTATGGCCTGAAACGCGTCCCACGGTGACAAGGCAAGCGAAAAACACCAAATGAGAGCCGTCTGGCTGCTGTCCTCGCATATCAAAAATGTGGGCCATGCCGGGCGCTCGAACCAAAATCGAAAAAAGAGGTGCTCAGAAACTTTTTGTACATGCAACAATAGATGAACCGGAGTGGGAAACCAAGAAAAAAGCCAAAAGGGGGCGCGTTCCACTTGCTCAATCACGAGCAATCGCGAACTACACTAAAAACTTTGCATGGGAATGGTGCGACCGGCAAGTGCCAGTGCACCGCGAAACCGTGTTCATCTGCAAGACAAGCTCTTGGTGCAAAAAGTTGATGCAAAAAGCCGAGCACGGAAAGCAAAACTGACGCGCTTTTACGACGCGTCAAAAATCTTAATCAAGTTTGCTGCGCGCTGCTAGTTTTGCCGCAACTCATATTTTTCACAGATCATAGATATCCACATACGCAGCGAACAATGCTCTTTCCGAAGATGTGTGTTTCTTGCAGATTCAGGCATATTTCGTAGAAATCACCTTGAGTCGAAAATATAACCTCAAACACATTTTACGCCGAATCCAGCCCATATACCCTCGGCTTTTATTGCATTTCTGTTGGTAAGGAAGATGAGAGTACCCTGTGATTGAATGGCATGGCGATCGGAGGACTTGAGTTTGAGATTTTTCAAATCCACGACTGCACCCCTTGGAAAAAAGGCAATTTTTGAAAACATGATTGTGAGCCATCTATTTGCCGCATTGCATCAAGAGTAGGCTCATTCGAACGAGAAACGTCTGCAGCATCGATTCAAAGTATCGGTTTACCTTCTCGTTGTAGTTTTGGTAAAAAATAAAGATAAAGGCGAAATGATACGAAAGTCGCGATTTTCTCGCGAGGCAACGGATCCACTCTCATTTTCAATAAATGATGCACGACCATGAGGTCAAAGGTTCAAGACATCTGCAGTGCACGTTGCTGTTTAGGCACAGCCAATGGGAGAAAAACAACATTGATATATTTTGACGCTGAATTATATCAGACTAGTTGTTTTATGCATCTTAAGCTGACTGTGACTCTAAGCCTGATAGGTGCGGTCACTTGAATGCTTGCAGCATCGCGCTATACGGCGCAAAATAAATCACATTTGCACTTAAGTAAATCGAAAAAGCGTGATTTCCAGACTTTGACGGCTTGCTGTGTCTCTAGAAAAAATGTTCAGCCTACCTGCCCACAGATGAAAGTTACGTCATGGCATGAGCTAAAGCCTGTGCGCGAGATGAGTGCGTCCGATTATTTTTGAACCAACAAACTCCGTAAACGCTCAATTTGGTCTGTTTTTCATTCATCTCGCCATCTGTATTGTTGATATCTTTCAAAAACAATCGCATCGCATTCAGCACGAAATTTGCAACAAAAAATCTTGCAGTAAAACACCACACAGTGATATGATAGGCGATTTTGATCCTCTTTTGACCCTGAATTTATGCAAAATGCTTTTTCTCAGGACTGATGAGTGAGCCGATTTGCGAAAAAAAACTTGGAATCATTGGAGTCTTGAGTTGATTATTCACTGGTCTAAATTTGGAGCCGTATGGTAATGTTTATCAGGTGGAACGAGTAAAATGTTATTTGGCGCTGGTTTTAATCACTAGCAAACACGAATCTCAAGATTTCTCAGTACTGAGTGATCCGATTCGCGAACAAAATTATCAACGTTGGAGAATTGGGTTTAACATCAACTGGTCCAAATTTGAAGTCTGGTGAGCAAGTTTCTGAGGAAGCGCCAGTTTCATGGGCGTAAAGGGGGTAAAATCAGCACTATTTGGTCTCATACCGCAGCAACGGCTGGGAGCCCCGGCACGCGAGTCACCTCAAATGAATCAGCGAGCAAACGCGGTAAAATCGCTTGTGGTTTGGGGACATCGCGTCAAGTTCTCGGCGAGTTAGCCTTTAGGGGTCGTTTTGATCCTGCTTTGGCCCTGAATTTACGCAAAATGCATTTTTTTGGGACTGAGTGATCCGATCTATAGAAAAATTTGGCATCGTCGAAGTTTTGAGTCGAGTATCCACTGATTTAAATTTGGAGCCATATGGTAGCGCTCATCGGGAGAAACGTGTAAAGTATTGCTTAGCGCTGTGTTTCGCTAGCAAACACGAACCTCGAGATTTCTTGCGACTGAGTGCTGCGATTCGCGAACAAAATTAAAACCATTAGAGAATTGGGCTAACCAACAACTGGTACAAATTTGGGACCAGATGAGCACGTTTCTGAGCAAGCGCCAGTTTCATGGGCGTAAAGGGGTAAAATCAGCGCCATTTAGTCTTGTGCCGCGGCAACGGCTGAGCGCCCCTACACATGAGTCACCTCAAATGAATCAGCGGGCAAACGCGGTAAAAGCGCTTGTGGTTTGGGGACATCGCGTCAAGTTCTCGGCGAGTTAGCCTTTAGGGGTCGTTTTGATCCTGTTTTGGCCCTGATTTTACGCAGAATGCATTTTCTCAGAAGTGAGTGAACCGATTACTGAAAAACTTGGACTTCGTTGGAGTTTTGTGTTCAGCATCCTCTAGTTCAATTATAGGATCTGATGAACAAGATCCGGAGGTCGCGCTCAGCAAAAGGAGGTGCGGGTCTTTTTCATTTTGGTAGCGCACCTGACAACGGCCCAACGTATTGATGCGCAAGTCGCCTTAAATAAATCAGCGCCCAAAAGCGAAAAAAGTGCTTGTGGTTGGAGAGATTGCGTTGAAATCTCGGTGACTTGGTGTGCAATGACTCTGAGAACTTCGAATTGGTTTGGTTTTTAGGACGATGGCCACGACTTGTTTTTTCTACGAAAATATCTAAATGACATAAACATGTATCGACATTGACAAAAAACTGTTGATTGAGTATTAGGTGCATTGAAAACATCTAAAATTCTAGTACCCAGGCTTAATTTCAACACATTGTACCAACAAAGGCCCTTTATGAAACTACACCTCCACTAGTCGTATTTTTTTTCCATGGCAGTACAAAAAAAAAAAGACCGGCAGCTTAAACACAATAATGCGGAAAGCACACAAATGTCAATTTGGATACATGATCGCCTCATGACCGTGTCCGGGCATGATGATCATGAATGTGCTAAATGTGTAAAAAAGGAGAAACGCTTTATTTTTGCGTTGAATTTTGGCGCGTTGTGCCTCCTTTTTTAAATTGCGCGCCGGTTCAATTTGCAAGGCGTACAATGCCCTGTGCCCTTTATTTGTGCCCTGGTGCCACCCGTCGAGGCAAAATGCAATGTGACACAGACCATCGATGTCTACTGCTTTGCAAGGAAAAATACGGTGGTGGGCAAGACGCGGGTCACACAAACATTTGATTTTTTTTTTTTGGCCACCTTTTCTTTTCTTGGTGTGTTTGTCTCGCTCTCTCTCTCTCTCTTTTCTTTTTTTTTTTTTTTTTTTTTCATTTTTTTTTGTTGGCTGCCCTTTACTGTTTCATACTTTTTCCCCCTTCTAGTCGCCCCGCTGCGTTTATGTGCCTGCCATCACCATGAGCAAAAGCAGCCCTTTGCCACCGCCGCTGACGTCGGCCGTACAAGTTGGTAAAATAAAGCTAGCGCTTAGCTTTTTTTTTTTTTTTTTTTTTTTTTTTTTTTTTTATATTTGTGCGTTCCTAAAATTGCTGTTTTATGTTGCTAGCTGTGAGGATACGGCCGTTGACGGACAAGGACCGCAGCCAGCCTCGATTTGCGCGCGCGAGCGACGACGACTGCCTGAAAACGATAGAAAATACCATTCGCGTGATACCTCAGCAGCGGCTGTTCACCTACGACCATGTGTTTGGCCCTAACTCGCAGCAGGACGAAATCTTTAGCACCGTTGCGTCCAAGATGGTGCACAAATTCATCGAGGGTGAGGCATTTATCACCATTTACCTGCGTGTTTGTTATCACGCTGTGCCTTGATGTGCGCCATTGATGCAAATTGGCGTGCAAAAAGTGGGCCTCCTTGCACGACACGACACGCTTATCCTCCTTTTTTTTTTTTAATTGTATCATCATAGGCTACAATGTGACGATTCTTGCTTATGTACGTTTACCGGCCATTCTCAGCATGGGGCTCGCCATGTGTGCCTCGCCAGTTGCTGATTCCTTCTTTTTGTATCTAGGGACAAACGTCGTCCGGGAAAACATATACGATGGGCACGATGCAACACCATGGGCGCGTGAATGACGCGCATGTTGGTATTGTTCCGCGTGCCATGGCGCATCTGTTCAAGGTGCTGCACACGTCTACGTCGCCGGCGATGTCTCTGTCAGCGACGGCGGCTTCGCAGCAACATCAGCAGCCGCAGCCGCAGCGGCCCGTATCACCAACATCGTCCGTTTCGTCGTCGACCACATCGAAATCGCGTTTGCGTCCACGGTCGCGCATGTCGATGGTGCCGACGCCAACGCCGTCGCGCAGCTCGCGGTATTCGTCGACACCCTTGGCGCCGAAATTCACGGTCAAGGTGTCGTTTATCGAGATTTACAATGAGGAATTGAAGGATTTGCTCAATGACGCACCGGCCGACGAGCGGCCGCCCGTCACAATCCGCGAGGATGCCAAGGGCCATATTTACTGGACAGGCGTCAAGGAGATGGTTGTGGACAATGCTGACGATGTCCTCTTGTAAGCTGAAAAATGTTTTGTTTTTTTATTTTTCACTTTTTTCCCAACAATGGTTGTCTGACGCGTCTCTTTCTCTCTCTCATGATGGGTTAGCTTCCTTGAGCAAGGCACCAAGACGCGCGCCACGGGGTCCACGGACATGAATGAGCAATCGTCGCGGTCGCACGCGATTTTCTCGGTTACGCTGCAGCAAGAAAAGACCAATACCTCTGATACCAATGGCAAAGGTGACACCGTGATCACCACATCCAAATTCCACTTTGTCGACTTGGCCGGCAGCGAGCGCGTATGCATAAAACACCGTCAAAAAAGGAAAAGCATTGTAAAACAGGGAATTGACGTTTTTCTTAATATACTTATAGTTGAAAAGAACAGATGCCAAGGGGGACCGGCGCAAAGAAGGGATCAATATCAATGCTGGGCTTTTGGCGCTTGGCAATGTGATTTCTGCGCTTGGCGATGTGACGAAGCGTGGGACGCACGTGCCGTATCGCGACTCGAAGCTGACGCGGCTGTTGCAGGATTCGCTGGGCGGCAATGCAACGACATTGATGATTGCGTGCGTCAGTCCGATGGAATTCAATTTGTCAGAGACGCTGAATACGCTACAGTACGCGAATCGCGCTCGCAACATCAAGAATCGCGTGGAAAAGAACGAGATCGAGGAGTGGATGACCACGGAGAACATTGAGCTGTTGCGCACCATGGTGGGTCGCCTGAAGCAGCAGCTCAAGAGCGGAAAGTCAACTCTGCCTCCAGCCATGGACAGCAAAACTGGGCGATTGCTGCATTTACAAGAAGACCATGATATCCACGATGACGACAATCACGACGACGACGACCTTGCGCAACTGACGGACGATGGCGCGGCACGTTTATCCTTGTCAGACGAGGACATGGACCAAGTATTGCAAGATCATCGCTTGACAATTGCTGATTTGCAGCATCAAATCGAAGAAATGGATGGCGAAGTGTCGGTGACGCGGCAGCGCAACCGCGCCGTGGAAGCGGAATTGCTACGGATTCGGCGCATTCAAGATTTGCGTCAGCAACAACAACAGCAACAACAACACCATCCAGAAAGCGATATGTCGTTTGAGCGGCTAGTGGAGCCTGTGATTGAAGAATATGAAAAGAGCATTGCCGTGCTCGAGGCGGAATTGGTGGCGACCCAAAAACACGCGGCCAGCGACAAGTCCGCGCTTCAATTGCAATGTGAACGACACGCCGAGGCCGCGTCAGATTGGCAGAGCAAATACAACATTATTGCCGAGCGCGAGCAGAGCAACAACGCCTACATTGAGCAATTGGAGGCGAATTTGGCGGACGCCACGCATGACGCGACGCGACACGCGTCCAAGGTGTCGGAGTTGCAAGCGCTGGCTCAAAAGTGGAAAGACAGCGATGCCAGTTCTGAGCAATATATCCATGATTTGGAAAAGCGGCTTGCGGCGAGCGAGCAGGCGCGTGCGACGCTCAATTCGCAGGTGGAGGCGCTTGAAGTCAAGCAGGCAGACACGGATGTGGTGGTGTACAAGCTCAAGCAGCAATTGCAAAAGGCATCGCGGCCATTGGTGGATGCAAAAGACCATCGGCTCATTCTCGACGAAATCGACAATCTCAACGACAAGTGTGCACGTCTCGAGAAGGAAAAGGCCAATTGGATGCACCAAGCACAGCAATTCGGCGCGGTCGCCACCGCAAATAATCGCCATAGCAACCAACATGCACCACTTTTGCAGGCAATGGGCGATGTTGCACATGACAATTTCCATGATGGCAGCGACCATGCGAATCGCCGCAGCTTTGCCGAAGAGGAGAAATTGGTGAAGCGGCTTTCTTCGTCGGTGTCTGACCCGACCATGGCGGCATCAGCCGTGTCGCGGATCCAACAGCTCGAGCAACAGGTGTTACATCTTGAATCCAAGCATGCAAAGACAGTGGACGAGCTGCAATCGGTACTGGAGCGATACCAAGAGGCAGTCGACCAAGTTGAACATCTTGAGCAGGAGTCCATGGCCATGTCGGCCAATCCTTCTCAATCGTCCACTATCCAAGATGCGCTCATCGACAACAAGGAGCTGGATGCGCCATCCACTGACCTTGTGTCCAATAGCATCAATGGCGCCAAGGGTGTCAATGGTGCCAATGGCTCCGATATGCTTCTCTTGCACGAGGAAATGGGCCGCGCCGCGCTTTCGCAACAACAACAAGACGAAATCGCCGCATTAAAGGCGAACGTGCAGCGCCTCGAGACCGAGGTCGAAGACGCGTCTAATCGCGCTCGAATGCTTCAGCAGCAGGTCGATGATCATGACGATGCCATGGAACGCACCATCTTCCAATTGGACGACGCCATCGCCGCCAATGATCGTCTCAAGGCTCAATTGGCCGCTGCCAACGACGAGCACGCCGCCGCTCTCGAAACCTTGCAAAGCCAGCTTGCCGCCTCCATCGAAGCTCTGACCGCCGCCAAGCTCAGTTACGACACCGAATTGACACGTTTCCAACAAGAAAACGCCATTGTCGCGGAAAAACACGCTCAAGATGCGTCGGCCTGGCAGCAACAGCTTGATGAAGCAAAGGACGCCCTCGATAAGGCCACCAGCAACCACAAGGACGCATTGTCGCGTGTGCACAATGACCATGCGCGTGTTCAGGAAGAAAATGCTCAATTTGTCGCCAAGTTGCAAGATGAGCTCGATACCGCGCGAGTCGGCCACAAGGACGAATTGGCGCGCCTTCACGACGATCACGCCAGCATCGTGGCAAAGCATACCCTGGTCGTGTCGGAGCTGGAAAAGCAACTGGCGACAGTCCAACAAGAGCTCGCAGCCGCCGCCATCAAGCAAAACGACGAAATCGGACGTTTGCGCGACGAGCATGCGCGCACCCTGGAGCAGCATGGCACGCACGCTTCCACACACGCCTCGAGCCTACAAGACCAGCTGACCGCGGCCATGGATGCTCAAAAGGCGGCAATGGAGGCTCACAAGGCCGAATTGGCGCGAATCCAGCAAGAACACGCCATGTTGATCGACAAGCGCGACAGCGACTCGTCAGCTCGTATTGCTGATCTTGAAAAACAACTTTCCGACTCCGTGGGCGCGCTTTCCATTGCCGAGGAAAGACATGTGGCCGATTTGGCGCATCTTTTGCAAAATCATACCACGGTGCTTGAGCAGCGTGACAATGACTCATCAGCTCGCGTCTCGGACCTTGAAACGAAGGTTGCCGCCTCGATTGATACACTCCTTGTCGCCAAAAACGCCCACGAGGTCGAATTGGCGCGTCTTCAGCAAGAGCATGCGTACACACTGGAGAAGCGCGACACTGACGCGTCAGTTCGCGTGTCTGACCTTGAAAAGCAGCTCGCTTCCTCCATGGACACGCTCAACGCCGTAAAAGACGCGCACAAGCAAGAATTGGCGCGTCTTCAGCAACTTCACACCACGGCGCTTGAGCAACATGGCACCGACGCGTCCGCACACGCGTCAGACTTGCATAAACAGCTCTTAGCCGCCAAGGATGCTCTCGTCGCTATGGAGGGTCGCAACAAGGACGGGTTGACAAAGATTCAGCAAGAACATGCGACGGCGCTTGCGCAGCTCAAGCAAGATCACGCGGTGGTGCTTGAGAAGCGCGATAATGAGTTCTCGGCTCGTGTTTCTGACCTCGAAAAGAAGCTCACAGCAGCGAATGACGCGCTTACGACGGCCAATTCTCGCCACGAAGACGAATTGAAGCGTCTTGAACAAGAGCATGCTAAAGCCATTGAGCAACGCGACAAGGACGCGTCGACTCGCATTTCCGACCTTGAAAAGCAGCTCGCTGTTTCCATTGACGCGCTCAATGCAGCCAAGGATGCACATAACCAAGAATTGGCGCGACTCCAGCAAGATCATGCGACCATCCTCGAAAAACACGCGTCCGACGCGTCAACCACCTCGTCAGAGCTCCAGAAGCAGCACGCTGTCTCCATTGACGCGCTCAACGCGGCCAAGGACTCACACAACCAGGAATTGACGCGACTCCAGCAAGATCATGCAACGGTTCTCGAAAAACACGTTTCCGACGCGTCACTCACCACGTCGGAGCTGGAAAAGCAGCTCGCCGCGGTCAAGGCTAGCCACGAAGACGAATTGAAACGTCTACGAGATGAGCAAACCATGGCGCTCAAGCAGCGCGACAAGGACGCCTCAGATCGCATGTCCGACATTGAAAAGCAGGTTGCCGCTGCCCAAGACGCGCTCACGGCCGCCAAGACGCGCCACACGGATGAATTGCAACGACTCGGACAAGACCACGCGGAGGAATTGACGCGCCTCCGACAAGAACACGCAACCGAAACCGACAAACATGCCACAGACGTGGCAAAATGGCAGCAAGATCTCACAGCTGCAAACGACGCACTCACTGCTGCAATTGCCGAACATGCACGCATCGTGGACAACCATCAGAAGCAGCTGGCGGCTGCCAAGGAGGCCCACCAACAGGAATTGGCGCGTTTCCAAACAGACCATGTGCGTTTGCTCGATCAACAGCGTGAGAGCGCCGCGGCCGATCTTCAAAAGCAGCTTGCCTCTGCCAATGCAGACCACGAGCAGGCATTGGCGCGTCTTGCCGAGCAACATACGGCGGCACTGGCTGAATTGAAGCAAAAGCACGCAAAAGAAACGCAAATGGCCGCCGACATGCATGCCGACGCGCTTTCGGCCGCGCTCGGTGCTGTCGACAAGGACAACGCGTGGCAAGACCGCGTCGACCAGCTGCGCGCCGATTTGGCCGCCGCCACCGAAGCGCGTGACAGCGCTCAAGCGGAAATCGAGCAATTACAGCGCGAATCGGCCGAAACCCGTGAGGACGTGGCCGAATTGGAGCGACTCCTTGAGGAATCCGAGAACCTGCTTGAACAAGCCAGGTCCGCGGCCAAGGATGCTGAAATGGAGCGTACAAACTTGGAAAAGGTCATTGAAGACGCCGTCCAGGAAAACGAGACGCTGGCCGCAAAGTTGGAGGCACTGGAAAAGCTGCAGGTAAAATAGCAAAAAAAAAAAAAAAAAAGGGCATGCTATTTACCCCATGGACGATGTTTCCTGTTTTTCCCCTTTTTTTAGCCATCCACGGAGCAACAGCAGCAACATCAGCAGGTGATTGACCGGTTGTCCAATGAGAACAGTGAGTACGCCGAGTTGATGGGCGCGCTGGAGCAAGAATTGGACCGCGTGACGCAAGACCTTAATCGCATTGTCATGGAAATGGACGAAAAGGACGCAACCATTGACACGCAAAGCACACAGCTCGCATCACTTACATCGGCGCTAGAGGCGAGCAAAAAGCAGTTGGCCGATGCCGAGGCGGCAGCGGCAGCAGCGCAATATCACGCTGCTGCTGAGGCCACTCATCTTCCTACCGATGATCATGCTGGGAATGCATCGACCATGTCAGCTGAGCAACTCGAACAGGTGATCCAGCAGCAAAAGCAAGATTTGCGCAACGAAAGGCAAGAAAAGGACAAGCTACAGCGCCAGGTCCGGGCCCTGGAGGAACAATTGGATCTTTTGCTGCAAGCAAAAAAGAAATTTTTGTGTTTTTAGTCCCTCCGGTCTTTTTCAATAAATATCATAATTGCATTGATCTTTTTTTTTTTTTTTTTTGTTACGCGTCCGTTTTGAAGTGGGGTGAGTGTGCTGCTGGCTCCATGGTGTTGGGTTGTGCGCGGCCGGGGGCACCGCCATCATCTTTTGACGGCTCGTTGACAGGATAGTCGCGCGACTCTGCGCCCATGTCATGCATTTGGGTCATTTTGCATGACACGACAACATAAAAAAAAAAAGATGGGAAAAGCGGCCCTCACCATTTCAAGGCAACACGTGTTTTTTTTACAGCCATGGCCATGACATCCTGACAAGTCAGATCCCGGTCCGCGCCCTTGCCCCCTTTTTTTGATGTCTTTTTTCATCTTCATCTAGCTGTTTTTGCATAATCTCCCTCTCCTTAACCCCACTCATTGAGACTTTTTGCCATCGGATTGAATGTGCGCGTGCATCTTTTGCGCAAAGAAGAAAAAAAGAAAAAAAAAAGGAGGCGCACGACTGCGGGCCAAACACCGGGAGGAAAAACAAGGAGGGCTGAGGGGGAGCTATTCACTTTTTTTTCACATCTCCTACAATGAGAAAAAGAGCAATAATAGGGTTAGGGAACACAATATGCTACATTGGCACATTACGCCCCATCCGGGACAAAAGGAGAGACTGGGCCAAGAGTTTTCTTTTTTTTTTTTTCAACAAATTGTCCGTGATCTCGCCCCTAATGTCACGGCTACATCAAGAATAAGGAGGAACGACGCCAATGTAATCCAGGAATGGCGGGCTCCGTCGGCTTTCTCATTATTTTGAGCATCATGCCTTTGATCATGCATAGAACGCCTCCACGCGCTGTTCCTTTTTGTTTAAAAAGCGTCGCCTGGATTTGCCTTTCAAGGTTTTGCGTAAACCTAAACCATTTTTGTGCTTCGGGGGCTTCGCTGCGAACTCATTGGGCAACAGCAGGGCGCTTAAAAAGAAAAAAAAAAGGCGATCATATGGCCAATTGAAGAAAAATAAGGAGATGAAACACGCTCTGTGTTGGCTTGTCCCCATGAAATTAAGGGGGGGGGGAGAAAAAAGTGCAATGAGAGACTGAGAGCAAGGATCAATGGACGGAACAAAATGTAAATCAAATGAGGCAGCCCAGTAAGAGGAGCCGCCTCTTTTTTTTTTTTCAAGGGCATCCCCACCCCGTCCACTTTGTCTTGAAATAGTCAGATGATGGTCAATGCGTTTTTGCTCAGTGCTATGGATTTCTTGAATTTAAGGTTCGTGGAGCAAAATGTGACGGATCATCTGCAAGAAGAAAAAGAAAAAAAAAACGCAAGACCTGCTTGCTATCCTCTTGATTTCTGGGCTTGCCTTTACATTGGGGGTCGATCGGCTGCATCAAAAGAATGATGGAAAAAAATTGACCATCACCTGTCGCCAGTACCAGAAGCAAAAAAAAAAAAAAAAAAGGCGCGCACCACGTTGCATGAATGGATTTTTTATTTTTGGTCCCGCTGCGCGAGCGCAATCTCCGCGACGTCTCCTTTTTTGCTTTTCTCCTTTGGGCGTCCTCACTCGGTCTCTCTTAATGGTCAATGAGTGGGCGTTTCACCTTTTCATTGTTTAAAAAAAAAATAAGAAAGCGCCCAATCTCCCCTGCTCCTGGATGGGAATTGCCCAAAAATAGGATCATTGACTTTTACGACCATTCGAACCGAGTGTGTTCATGCGACTGCACGAGTTCCGGAGCTCGAAAAGCCATGCATGAATCTGTCATTGATTCGCTGCATGGCTTCTTTGTTGCAAAATGACTCTTTCTTACACCATGATTCGCGCGCGCGCGTGCGTGCGGCCTCTTTTTCCTCAGCCAAGCATGGAAGATGCAACCGAAGAAACATAAAAATACACGCACATCCCCCTCTCCCTTCCTTTGGTCCGAGAGCCAAGATGGTGTCACCGCTATTTTTTTTTTTTTTGCCTTTTTGTCTTGTTTGCGCTTGTTGACAGCGGCACTTTTTTTTTCAAGGAGGCCGGGATGAGGTCATCTTGTTGCCCTTATTTGTTCTCTCAAAAGAAGGGGGGGCATGGGGCGTCAATGGGCCTAGGGTGAGGCCCATTGGACGTGTGTGTGTGGGTGCGTGTGTATGTGTGTTTCGAGTGTGCGAGTGCCCAAAACTGATCATGAGGCCTCCAAAAAAAAAGGAGGGGGTCAAATCAGCAGCAATCAGCTCTGCAAATCCGCGCAAAACTTGTAAAAAGGGGAACAAAGGTCGCCTGACCTCTCGCTCTCAAAATGACAGGTAGCTTGCTGTGTGGAACCTGGCAGGGCTGGTCCCAGCAACCCAAAATAAAAAGAAAAGAAAAAACGAGTTGAACCAATTTGGCAAGCCCTCTTTGCACTGATTATATAAAAAAAAAAGAGCTTCATGTGGCATCATCCTTTTCTTCTTGTTCCTCATCTATTCGCTTTTTCTTCTTTTTATTCTTTTCCAGCCCTTTTTTTATTTCCCCCTTCTTTTATCTTTTACTTGTCATCTCTTTTATCTCTCTGACAACAAATATGGTACGATTTCCCTTCCCCCTGCGGCAACGAGGCCACATTGACTAAGACACTTTCCTTTTTTATAATAGGGACGAGAATTCCGGCCATTCATCTTATACCATGAGAGCTCCAGTCGCTTTGATCCCGTGCAGCAACAGCAGCCTGTCAAGCTGGAGGAGTACAAGGACCGCGTTAAAAAGATGATGGAACGCAATGCCAAGTTTTGGGTGCAAAGCGACGACGATCAAGGTAAAAAAACAAAACAAATGTTCGTCGACATGGCGGGGGGACGGCGCGCTTGTTGACGCGTGGGCAGCGCGAAAAGGGAAATGGGGGAGGGTGTGTAAAAAAAAAAAAAAAGGGGGTGGAGGGGCCAGTGGCTACACTTTTTTTTTTTTAAAAAACAAAAATCACTCTAGCCATTGTGGGAACCGAGCATTTATCCAGTGACCATCCAAACTAATTATATTCCCACCTTTTTTGACAGACATCAATGTATCTCCAAGCACCAGCACGACGTCGTCGTCATCTGCCAGCTCATGTGACAGCCTTGAGACGATCGACAAAGGTCAGGAACAACATGTGGATCCCCTGGTCATTGGATCTTATCCCTCTTGGCCAGACCATTCTACTCTGCATCATCCGCATCATGCCCATCCTCATCACGCCGGCGAGGCCGCGCTTGCATCGGCACTCAAGCCCATGCACACCCCACCATCGCCGCCATCGCCACCAATTCCTTCTCCGGCGACCGCGGCAGCAGCTTCCGTAGCGGCCGCTCCACCCTCTGCGGCAACAACGGCGACGACGGCCACGTCGCCGACCCAAAAGAAACGCCGTCGTGGCAATTTGCCCAAGGAAGTCACCGAATTTCTAAAACAATGGCTGGTCCAGCACAAGAAGCACCCGTACCCGTCGGAAAAGGAAAAGCTAGATCTTGCGCATCGCACCGGCCTGACCGTCAATCAAATCAGCAATTGGTTCATTAACGCGCGTCGTCGGATCCTGCAGCCCATGTTGGAATCCGAGGGTCTCCAAGCACATCTGCTCTCATATAGCAACCAGCCCCATCATCATCATCAACATCAACATTCTCATCCTCATCAGCAACAGCAACTGCAAAACACATCATCCATGGACCAGCGCCGTCAAAGGCAAATGGACATCTATTCTTATCAGAATCTCACCGGTAAAAAAAAAATCATTTTTTTTTTTTGGCAACCTCCCCCCATAAAAAAAATACAAGTGCCGCATTATACTCACTCTTCTAAATCCTGTTTAGAACCCTTCGAAGACACCGGGCGCTGGGCTTTCAGGAGAACCAGATTACCAAACATAGATGATCGTTATTCTGTTGCAATTCGATGAATTGTTGTCCTTCCATGATTGATATGCTTTTGCCAATCCTTAACACCCCCTCCCCCCTCCCCCACACACTCATACCTTGTCTCGTTGATTATTGTATAGCTTTGATTCCCCCCCCCCAATCCACCCATTTCTTCACGTACATATATGTTTCTTTTGTCCATGCTTTTGTTTTCAACCTTGATTTATTATATTTTCTTTCTTTTTTCTGCCACTTCTCATTTTTTTTACGTTGCCAGTTGATTCTGACGTGTCATTCCAATGGTGTCACGGCCTCAAAGGCAAACTATGTTATGATAAACACAGCAAAAACCTTGTTTTCGTGGCCTGCGTTTCCCATTTTTTTCAAAACAAAAGACCCAACTTGGTCTCCTGACGAAGATCCATGCTATATAAAAAAAACTTGTCAGGTGGCATGTGTGCAATGTGTCACAAAAGGACGTGATATCGCCTTTTTGCTCTTGCTGGAGGCTCTATGGCATGTTGTTTTCTTTTTTTTTTTTATGCATTGCATCTTGCCTTGCGTGCGTGTTATTGCGTCGAGCTTATTTTTAGTTGTTGCGCAGCTTTAGAACAATCATCGGCTCGCCCCCCTTTCCCATCCCCTTGTTTTCCCAATGACGGGTGAGTTTGTTTTTGCAGCAGCGTGTTTCTTTTGGAAAAAAAAAGATGGACTTGCATGATCCCAGGACAGTGTGACACAAATCCAAACACGTCAAGAGCGAGCAGGAGAAATAAGAAAAAGAGGGGGGAGGTTGGAGGATCGGGAATCACCATGGTGACACGACGCATGACTCGTTTGTGCAATGGACACCCGCAGCCCCTCTCTCTCCCTTTTTTTTTTTTTTATTTTCCATCGAGTGTTCGTTGACGCAGCCCTTCTTTGGCTCGGAGAATGCAAACAAAATGAAGTGGCATACTTAATTAAGCCTGTGACCCTGAGAAAAACGAGATGCGCGTCAATGTAAGAGGGAGATGGGGAAATACTTGACTGTGTCGTCACGTTTTTCCTTTTTTATTTTTATTCTTTTAGCGCGCCTGCGGCCGCGCGGCGCGCGTGCATGTTGCCTGACGATCCCGCAGGTGATATGTCGCGCCGTGCTTCCCCGGTACGTTGTTGCCTGTTTTTTTGCGGATGGGATTTTTTTCTTGTTCACAAAAGAGGGCAATCGAACCATTGTCACATGGTAGACCCCTGGCGACACCTCTAAACAGTGTACGACCTGTTGCCACGGGAGGGTCCGCGTCCCCCAACTCAAAGAACCATATTTGTTCTTGTACCTCAACACGATGAAACAATAAAAAAAAGTCTCCTTAATTTTCCCACTGCTATTATTTATTTTTTTTGTTTTGGCGCGTCTGTGCGTGTCCAATTCTTGCCCATAAGCAATTTCACGCAACACCTGAGCAAGGGAATGCGAAAAAAAAAGTTGGAACGGTCCGTTCTTTTTTTTTTCCCACTTGACAAGTTCTGCGTTTTTGTCCTTCTCATCAGCATCGACACGCTCAGGGTTTTTTGGTGAGGCGGAGGTGCGTGGACGCAACCAAAGTTTCGGGACGGTTGTTTAGGGAGACGTGTGTAAAGAGCCCCGCGTCGAGCCAAGAAAAACAAGGAGTGATGACATTTCAGAGCCATGCTTCCATGTGGTTCCCCAAGGAAAGGCTTTTTTTTTTTTTCTTGCATCATCACATGCAAGGGGCAGTGTCTGAGACCTCGTTTTTCATGGACCGGCTGGCCCGTGCCACCATGACCCCATATACCCTTGTTCTTTTTTTTTAAAAAAAAAATTGGGAACAGATGACGCAATGCCCAATTGGCAACACATCAACGTCACCCAAAACCCACGCCACGTCTCATCTGTTTACAAGCACGGCGTCATGAGACAGGGACATCGGGGATCCATGGACATCCAAGTCAACCGTTGCAAGATCGCGTCGTGGCATGGAACCACATCAAGGGCCGTGACATCAATGTCGTTCAACCTGTCACACATACGCCGACCACCCTTGTTTTTTTCGACTTTGGCCGCCTCTCAGAAGCATTGTGGTGCGACCACCTGCGTAACCTGATCGACACGTTTCAATCGCCGAGTGTCCCGACGCGTCGTTTGCCGAGGCACCAATTCCGAGTGCATTACACTTTACATTTTAATCATAAAATAATGTCACAATTCGAAAAAAACTTCGCAAAAAGAGGGGAAAATGTCGCAAATAAAGAAAAAAATGAGTTTAGATAGACTTCACGTCAACAAAGGACACTTTAATACTTTCGTTAAGTAATTTGCGGCTGCAGCAGCTTGTTACGTACGCATGGCGATGACCGGCGCGTAAAAAAGAAATTGATGAAGAGGGCACGGTCGGCAATCTGGAAGACGCCAGAGGTGAATTACATCTATAGCCGACATGATGTGTTTAATTCTGTATTTGTTCAAATGTCGACGTTTTGAACTCATCTGCAAAATGGTCAAGCCAACCTCTGGTCTTCAGTGCCTTGCTGAAACAGGAGGCGGTGAAATAGACAGAGGGCAAAGGTTGGGAGGCAATCAAATCATATGTTGTGTTGGGCCATCAATGGATTTGTGTCAATTCGTGAAAACGATACAAGACTTAAAAACCGACTAGTCAGCCTCTGGTTTTTTTTTGTTTTTCCTACAAAAAGAGACGTTGAAATAGTTAAGTGCCGAAGTTTGGTGACAATCGAATCATGATTTTGCTACGAATGATCTCTTTACAAAACACGCTAGAGCCTGCTTTTGAGTAATGTCAAGTTGCTCGTTGAACCACTTGATCGACCTTCTGTTTTTAATTTTTTTCTGAAAAGAGAGGAGCCAAATCCTATAGATAGAAAAGTTACGTGGTACTGCAATGAATTCTTGGTAGTGCAATGATTTTTTTTTTTTTTCAATTTGGAAAAAAAAAGTTGGTCAGGTCAAAATGCATCTGGAGGGTCGCCCGCTTGGTGAGGTCCAAGAGCAGCCAGCAAGTAAAATCAGTTTGGCAACCTACACACATGACATCTGAGAGTCATGCAATCGCATAAATTGACCCCCTCTTCTTAAGCAAATCTGCAATGAAACCCGGGAGTTGACTTGACCGTTCTCGAGCAAATGGTGATTAAAGACAAATTTGAAAAACTTAGATTTCTCGACTATTTTTAGACATACAGTGGTTAAACTGAGTCCCTTCTAGAGAGAATGGAATTCTGCGTCTTTTGTCACAGCATCGCCATTCTAGGTTATCTAGTCTGTTTCCGAGAAAATCATGCTTGAAATTTTTGATCGGACGTTCCAAGTGTACAAAGGTCGCGCATCAGGTTCGTCAGGCGGAGATAAAACGATACGCGAGCGCGTCTCTTTCTACTCGTGCAAGTTTCAGTCTGATCGAATAACAATTCACTTCGTCCAAATTAAAATTGTGGATTTATGGCAAAACATTGATTTTCTCGCCAGCGGTCTAATTTATACCTAGTTTTAACGTAATTTATGAAAAATTCAAGGTCGAGATGTCCTACTGCAAAAGTTTCATGTTGTGAAAGTCATTGAATGGGATGGAACGCCATGTCCATTTTGAAAAAGTGCCGATTTTTCAATGATTTTCCAAGGGGTGCGGTCGAGGATTTTAAACATGATAAATTTAGATCCTTGGATTGCCATGCCATTCACATCCATGGTAAGCGCGCCTTGGTACGCCCCATTCCTCTCCTCCCTTTTTTCTTTTCCCCTTCCCTTTTTTTTATGCCCTCTTTTGCTTTGCCCTCTCCTTCTTTTTTTTGACAATCCGCCACGGTTACAGCCGTGGTAAACCTGGATACATTCCATCATTGGTTTGGTAAGTGCAAAAAAAAAAAAAAAAATGAAAAAAGGCATTTTCCTTTGGCTCAATTGCCATATGGTGGCTCAACTTTTCCCTTTTTGACTCATTTTTTTTCTTGTTGACTCAAATTTTATAATAAAACAGTACACGGCTAAAATAGCAAAATGTTGCGTTTTTGCGACTGGCGGTGTCGTCGCGCGCAAAGTTTTAAAGCACGAGCGAAAGAACAAAAAAGACAGAATGTGAAATGCAAGATTTATGGACAGAAAGTAAAAAAATAAAGGACGACGACATATCAAATAAGAATATAAAAAGGAATTTCAATTAAAAACTACTTAAATGTGCGTCACTGAAGCGCTGGCAGATATGATGCTTTGTGCGCTTTATGTGCTTTGTGCCGGCAAGTCGATTTGTTCCTCTTTGATGAATGCCAGTCCCTGGATGTTGCGCTCATTGATCACGCGTTTGACAGTGACAATGTCAGTGTCGCACCTCGCTGCCACATTGCACGGTTCTTCCCCCTCGGCAAGGAGCTGATTGATCTCTTCCAGCTTGACCACGGATGCCATTGGCGGTTTGGACTGCCGCATTTTTTTCATAATTCTTTTCACGGTCGTATCACTTCGGCCACATGCGACCGCCACCTTGTAAATTGACATCCCGCTAAGTAAGAGGTGCTTGATTTTTTGAATTTCGTGGTCTGCAACGCGGGGTGCAGATCCGCGCGCTGTCGGACGACCGAATTCAGACTGTTTTGATGGTAATGCGACGATGTTGGCTGTTTTTTTGAACTTTTTCACGCTATCTATGGAGACATCACATGCAGCAGCCACAGCCAAGAAGGACTCGCCTTGCTCAAGATGTCTTTTCATTTTTTCCTTTGTGGCCAGAGAGATAAGATAAGGGCGAGGGAGCGGAATATTGCGATCTTTGCATGTTTTTCGTACTGTGGTAACATGTATGCCACACGCTTTGGCTGCCTCGGCGGCCGTCATCCCCTTGACCACGCACTGCAAGGCTTTGTCGACTTTGTCGTTGCTAAGTCTGTTAAAATTGACAAGATCGCTGATGCCGAGCTTTGTTTTCTCCATTTTGATCAAAATGCCCGGTACATGGCAATCGGCTGCAATCTTTTCGAGCGATTTGCCAGCCAAGAGTTGCTTTTGAACCTTTTCAATAATGTATTTGCTGAACGACGTTTTCTCGCGAGGGAGACGGATATCATTGATGAATTTTATCGTATTGACGGTCGCGCTTGATGTTTTGCAGAGGCGTGCTGTGTCATGCTCGGAAACTCCATCCTGAACGAGCTCCTGTATCAGCTGCCTTCTGGCGTTATTGAGTTTCCACATGGTCAATAGATTGATAATAAATTGCTTTTTATATTTATTGACCGACTGCCGGCTGACACCACATGCTGCCACCACCTGGGAAATCGTCTTGCCTTGATAAACAAGTTTTTGGATTTTTTGGATAGTTTCTGCGCTGGCCTTTCGGTTGGAGTGGTATGGGCTGGGAAGGTTGAGCCTGCGGTGCTCAAGTTTAACAAAGTAGGAGCTCACGCCGCATTGGAGCGCCGTTTCACTTATTCGCAGCCCACTCAACAAACACGCCTTAATTTTGTTACGCTTGGCTTTGGAGAGCATAGACACGGCACGGCAGTGGCAGGAAAGTCAGGAAGAAAAAGAAACATGAGGGGCGCTGGGGCCAAGATGATGGCGTTTTTTTTTTTTTTTTTTTTTTTTTTTTTTTTTTTTTTTTTTTTTTTTTTTTTTTTTTTTTTTTTTTTTTTTTTTTTTTTTCCCAAGAACGCCGTCCGCGCCACCCTAATTCATGTTCAATTACAGAAAAATGCCTCATTCGCATCTTTTTCAGGTCTAGTTTAGTGCCTCTGGTTTACTTGTTCACTATGAGATCCGTTTCGGAGCATGGCGTTGACTGGTTGGCAAGCAACAAGCGTCTTGACGGCAAAAATAACGAATTGGAGTGATTTGCACGTTTGATGCATGGCTCAGATTAGCGCGTTTAGCCAATGCTTATTGCGGATGCTTAGCCCAACGTCAGGCGCGTACCTTGAATAAAAACACGAGCGCAAAATAAGTAAATTATCGAGAAAATCACCATTTATGAAATGCCATCATTTTTCAACTCAAATGGAGGTGAAAAAAAAGCATTGAAAGTCGTGCCAATTAAAAACAATCTTTTATTATGGGCGGTATGAGAAGGTTAAATCCTCTTTGTCTGTGAGGTTGTTGACTTGGCGCTTGTGGGCTGGTAGTGCCGTCTCTTTTCTGCGGCGCTGGTCGCGGATCAGGCTCCACCTGATGTATGCAAAAATGAAGATTTCAAGGAAATTGGCAATCGAAAAGACCGTCATGCCCCATGTGTAGCGCGGCGCTTGGTTTCTACGTCCAAAAAAAAAATCACGAAATTAGATCGATGGACGGTGGAACACTATTGCAAATGGCTTACAATAGGCAGATTGGGCCCATGAAATTGCCCAAGCTGTATGCACAGAGCTGGGCGCTACAGTAAAAAGTCTTTTTGGTGGTGCCTTTTACATTGTAGTTGACGAGGGTCTGCATCATGATGAATGCTCTATTGAAATGCAATCAATTGGCGTGTCAGAGAGGCTGTTCTTTGCCTGTTTCATCTTTCTTTGGTCTTACGGTGTTGTCCAAAACGCCATGTAAAGGCCAATGATCTTGACGGTGTAGCCGTCGGGGATGGCGGCTAAGATGACGCATCCTACAAGGCAGAGAAAAGCCGATGCCATGCCAACATAGCACACCTCACGATATCGCCTGGCGGCCCACATGGCTGCAAATTGAATAAGAATGGCAAAGATACTGATGGGGATGTTCATCAGGATGGATTGGAAATTCTAAGATTGCAAGATCAACGCGTCAATGCCTTTTTTTCTTTTTTGGACGCGTCGCGCGTCACAAACCACTTTTTCTTCCGGTGTAAGTCTTACGTCAAAGCCCAGATTGCTGACAATTTGTGTCGAGAACACGGTTGTGCAGCCATTGGTGAGATTGGCTAGGAACGAGATGGCGCAAATGGCATAAAAACGGCCCTCTTTGAGCGCCTCATAGACGTGTGCCTTGTTGAAGTGACCCGTCTCAATGGGGCTGCCATTGTCCTTGAGTCGCTCCTCCACAAGCGCCTCTTCTTCTTTGGTCAAGCTGAACCAGCGCGACTTTGGCTTGTCCGGCAGGAATGCAAAGATGGCAATGCCTAGAGCAAATGTCACGCTGCCCCAGATCAGGTACGCTGAGCGCAAAAACAAGGGGAAAAGGTCATTTTCTTGTGTGACTTTTTTTTGTGTCACTATTTCTTGATTTTACCGTATTGCCACGCTGACAGGCCATGGACGCCTTGCAAATGCTCAATTCCATAGGCGACAAGGCCGCCGATCATGTTTGCCGTCGCACTAGACACGAACATGAGTGTCAGGTAAAACACCTGCTCGGTGCGGCGGTAAAACATGGAGATCAACAAGAAAATGCATGGATATCTAAGTTTCAGCGAATCAATCGACTTTTTTAGTATGCTTTTTTCGTGTAAAAGTGGGATTCAGCATTGCTGAACGCGTGTCAATTCTTACGTGATGGCTTCAAAGACGCCCAAAAGCAAGCGACAGACGGCGAGGGTGGCAAACGACTTGGCTAGAGACGTGCACATAAGCGTTGCGCCCCAGATGAACAAGATACCACCCATGTACTTGCTAATTGACACGCAGTGCACCAGGTAATTGTTGGGCAGCTGGCAGAAAAAATGCCACGACGCGCGAAAAAAGGAGTTTTAATTTTATTTTCGCTGTCGCCATTTGCGTCACGCTCAAAAGTAGCCTCCCCAACGCTTTTCCACTGAGTTTCTCGTACCTGGAAAGCAAGATAGCCCGCGTAAAACATACTGCCAAGCCATGAATAGTCGTTGGCCGACAGATGCGCGTCTTGTCTTATGTTCATCACGGCCGCCACATTAAGAATTGACTTGTCCAGGAACTAATACATGGTCAGTTGCGTGAGCATGACGCGTCATGGAGCAGTTTTTTTCTTTTTTTTTGGTGTTTCTAGCTGTACCTGGATAAACACGACAAAATATAGTAATGGGACAAAGACACGGTCAATTTTGTGTCTTAGGCGCTTTTCGTCTGGGGAATAGACGTATTTGTGCCCGTCGTCAGGCGTCGACGTGGCCAACTCTTCGAGCGAGCTTCGCTTCTCAACATGCGCACATTCGACTTGCTCCGCCTTTTCAATTTTTGCGTCCGCCATGATAAAAAAAAATAAAAAAAAAAAAGATCCAAATCAAGGAGAGGGATGATTATAAAGCATCCCAATTTGATCCTTTTATACGCTCCGTAGTTGCCAGATTTCTGGCTCGGTGGCAGAGAAATAAAAAGCCTGTTTAGTCTAATCCGTTGTCGCACACAATGGTGTGAAGTTTCTTTGTAACGACAAAAAAGAGAAAAAAATGATGGAGGCATGTGCAGAATTGCAGGTGTCGCGCGCTCCCTGCTGTCATTTCATGCAGAAAAATCATGTGATGGAACATAATTGAGGCGCCATGTTGCCTGAAGAGGACCCCCAAATAAAGCAAAATGGCCTTTTAAGGGCGCCTTCGGGCGCCCCGAACTCTAATTTTATACAGCGACGCGTCGCAAGAGCACTGTCGCTCAATTTTGACGCAATCGTGGCCAAAACAAGGCTCCCGAGGGAACGCGAGCCGATATGTTCACGCAAACACAACATAAAAAAAAGATGGCAGTGCTACAGTAAGAGAACGTGCCAAGTTTTCGCTCCCGGCCCTGTTGTACATGTCATCGGTCTTACTTCCCCCATCAAATATCGTGGTTGACTAATCACCAGGCCGGCGCAGGGATGAGTGAAAAAAGACCCTTTTATTAAATTGTTTTATTTTATCCTGTGCAATGCGGCTCCATGTCTTTGTATGCAGTGCCCTATGACGCAAGAATGCAACTGGTGTGACTAAGGACCTCTGCGCGTCGCATGGGCATGACAAGCCTTGCCCGTTCCAACAATTACACACCACCACACAACAAAAATGCCAATCCCCAACTTTTTTTTCGCGTTTTCGCTTTTTCGTTTTTTTTTTTTTTTTGCCATGCTCAGCTGTTTCGTCTTATCCTTTGTCGCGTTGATAATGTCCTTGACGCCCGCCATTGGTTGTTCTGGAGACGCGATTCTTTGTTGAATTCGTAGCAAACATTGAAAACAGATCGTTGATCTGATTTTATTGGCTACACAAGATTAAAGAAATTATAATGTAATGTGCGTAAAAAAGAAAAAAAAAAGGTAGGGAAAAGCGAAGGTCCGGGGGGGGGGTGGGGGCAAGGAAGCAAGGGAAAGTGAGGGGAAGGGAAAGGAAGAGAATGGGAGGGGGGGAAGAGAAAAAAAAGGGGGATAGGCAAAAGACACACGATGCCGCCTAAAAAATGGATGCATGGAGCTGCTTTTTGTACGCGGAAGAGGAGCCGTACTGGCCAATCTTGATGACCTTGCGCATGATGCTCTTGACCTGGAGCTTTGATCCCCCGTACAACTGCAATTCCTTGTCATCGTCCGTGGATAGCTTGTAATCGGATGTCTTTTGGATTGCCGAGTCGTTGTCGTTGAGTGTCTGCGAGTCGTCGCGCTCCCGTGGTGCGCGGTCGGTGGTGGTGGCCAGCGTGTCGCGTGTCGCAATGGCCAGTGAAGATGTCTCGTTGACGCTCTCTGTGGGCGAAATCGCGGCCGACGCCAACGCGCCCTTGCTCTTTCGCATGTAAAACTTCTTTTTTGAGAACTTTTGCGACTTTGACGACAGCTTGTCGTGCCACGACGCGTCCACCACCACGGTTGCATATGGCTCTTGCACCGTTGGTTCCAAATACGCATTGAATTGCGAGAATGCCTCGCCCGCTGGGGAGTAAAAAAGCAAAGCAAAGATTAAGAAAAAAAAAAAGGAGGTCAGAGGACGCGACTCATCAAGGGGAGAGAGCCGCAGGAGGCGCGACATGCATCCGACTTTTCTCATTTTTCTCAATTTTTTCAATTTTTTTTTTTTTTTTTTTACCAACAGAGGGTGAATGACGATGCTGGAACCAGTAAGAAGAGGCGAATGGATCGGAGACGGTGCATGGCTTTGGCTTTGCGGCCTGGGAGATGATTCTGTAAAGGAGGGGCGACGCGTTTGCAAAGGCGGGATCGAGTTCCGTGGAAAAGACGGAGATCCATGGCTCTTCCTTTGGCTCTGGCTCAATCTCAAAGTCGTCCTCCATGAGTGCGTGGACGGCGACGGTGGCGTAGTCGCTCCAATCGATGGTGAAGGTGCAAATGCGGTGGATGATGCGATCGTACGACTTTGCCTTTGCCTTGGCGGCCTCTGATTTGGACATTGGCTTGACCATGCGCAACTGGGCAATGGCGGTCGTGGGCGTGAACAGGGGGCTCGACAGCTGCCGCTGCTGTGCATTGGCGATATACAGGGGCGATCGCGGATTTTTGGTTTGCGACAGCCATTTGCTATGCTCAATGATCATCCGCGTCATGAAATGCCCGGCCTTCTCGGCAATGATCGGGTCGCAATCCGCAGGGCCAAGGGTCACCTTACCCATGGCCTCACCCAAATGATACGCATCCATCAGATTCTTGGCCTTGTGCTGCATCAATTCCACCAGAAAATCAAGAATCTCCACCAGCAGCTCCTCACCCTTGCGCGTGAGCACCTTGGAGAGCTCGGGTAGCGAGCACGCTGTGAGAAAAAAAAAAAATAAAAAGTGAATATCATTGGGATCGCCCCTGAAACACCGAAAAGCACACAAGCACATCCTCCTCCCCCTTCGTCCCCGCCCCTTGGGATGTCACTTTTTCTCACTCTCCTTGCTTCTCTTTTCAGTTCCCCCTCGTTCTTTTTTTTCGCATCATCGGTGGACCTTCAAAAGGAGGCTTTCAGAAAAAAAAAAAAAAACACATGCCATGGCATCACACCTTGGATATCCACGGCCAATTCCCTCCTTTGTCTTAGCCCGGCCCGACTTGGTTTTTTTTAGGCTTCGTCTCCTTGGCAATTGAGCCTCCTACTTACTCTCGTAGTTGATCATTTTCCACACCTTTTTGGGGACAATGCGCTCATGGCAGCACCAAAGGATATCTTGCATCAATGTTGCGACCGAGTGGATGCTGACGGGCGCGAGATCGTCGGGCGAGCATTTGTGATCGCGGAACACCTTGAGGAGCAGCACGCTGTTCGGCACTGTGGAGGGATGAATGGTCGTCAGATAGAGAAATTGAGAGAAAAAGAAAAAAAGCTTCCATCAGCACTGATAAAAACGTCGCTCCAATGGGACCTGTACCTGATTTGCGCAGAAGCTTTCGCTCATCCATGCCTACAATTCATAGAAAAACAAAAAAGGGGGTGAGCGGTGCGCGCGTCCATCAAAACAATGTCATTTTTACCGCGTCGTCTAATCTCATCCATGCATATTCGTGTCACTTGCGCGCCAAAATTGAAGGAATACAGCATGACAAAGAAAAAGAGTGCCTGACTCTTGGGGGAAAGGAGAAAAGTAGAGAAATGGGAAAGAGAAAGAAGAAAAAAGGACCAAATCACGCAACAAGAGAGCGTACTTTATTCAGGTTTTTTTTTTTTTTTTTTTTGGGAGCTGCTCCTTGCTTTCCGACAGCAGGCATCTGCCACTCTCTTTTCTCTCTTTTTGCTTTTCTCCCCCTGCGCTCCTTGCCTCCTTGAAAAGCGCATCCTTGGATGGGCAGGCGATAGTGTGGGATGCGAGTCAATTGTGTTTGCACAACAAAAGGTGCCAGACACATACACACGCATTCTCCTGTCTCAATTCAAGGAGCACGCCATCTTGGCCCCATTTGAACGATGCCGAGGAAGCAGCCTTTTGGTATCATAGCTCCAAATCGCCAATTGAGCCACCAGGCGCCGCAATTGGGCCATCGACATCCATTAAAATGAAAAAAGAGACGACAGAAAAAAAAAAGAAGAAAGAAAGAACAACGGGCGTTGTCGACGTGGCAAACGGCAAAGGCGCGCGCTTCAAACAATACAGAACCACAAGGACTTTTTGGAGCAGACTGCGCAAAAGCCAATCACATCGCGTCGGAGATGCGGAATTTTAATCCGGCGGAAAAAGGCATTTGCGCTTGTTTTTTTTTCTTTGCTCGCCTCGCTCTCTTTCGTTTTCTTCTTTTTTTTTTTTATTCCCAAAATGTCAGCCATGGACACGGATTCAACGCCACCTGTAAGCGACGACACGCAAGTCCAAGACATGGTGGTTGAAAAAGAAGCGCCCGATGCTGTTTCTGCTGAAATTGCGGCCGAAAATGCCATTGAAGAGGCGCCGACTGCTGTGGACGAGGCCCAAGTCGCCATCCAGCAGGTGCAACAAGTGCAAGAGGTGCCTGCTGCGACGCAAGAGAGTGCGCAACCTGATGACAAAGTAGCCGACGCGGTGGGTTCTCCTGAGGTCGCTTCAGTGGCTGCTGCAGACACGCCAACGGCTACAAGCAACACAGACGCGGTTAGCACATCGACCCCGTTGTCTGCCACGCCAACACCGCCGCCGCGTAGTAAGACCGAGTCGCCGCTCGACAAAGACACCTACGACAATTCGCCCGGATCGTGGCAAATCCCCATTGCGCCTGTCAAGCCACCAGCGGCGCCATCCTCCACATCCTCCAGCAACCAGCCTTATGAGCCAACCGCCGCATTCATCGACAAGCACTCCCAGCGACGTGAGAGACTCGAGCAGCGCCTCAGTGCCAATGAAGAAGACATTGATGCTTGGGAATCTCTTCTTTCCGACGCGTCACAAACCGGCGATGTGCCCGCCATCCGCGATGTTTATGAACGCTTGCTCAAGGTCTTCCCCACCTCGGTAAGAAACACGGAAAAAGAAGAGGAAAAAAGGGTGCATTGGGAGGAGGAGGGCAAGAGTGGGGGGCTTTTTTTTTGGGCCCTTTTTGTGGTTTCTTTTTTTTCTTTTTGTTGTATGGGATCCTTGCCCAATAAAACCATCCTCCTCTCTCCTGTCTGCCTTGTTTTATTATTGTTGGGATCATCCGGGAATGGCCATTGAGCAACCATGGAGGGTGATCCAAACGTGGGCGGACGCTTCCCCTTGTTTTTTTTTTATTTTTTATCCATGAATGGCGCGCCATTATCCCCCCCCCCTCTCTCGCTCCTTCCAATGGCGCAAATGCTCGTCAGCCTGCGTCAAGACCAGGAAAAAAAGGAATGTAATGGGCACGCAATGGCTCATTGTTTTTTTCATCTTTAGGCGAAGCATTGGATCGGTTATTTGGAGATGGAGCTTGGCTACTCTAACTTTACAGAAGCCGAGGCCCTATTTACGCGTTGTCTAAAGTCTGTCTTGTCCGTGGATCTGTGGAAATTCTATTTGTCGTATATCCAGCGTATCAATGGCGGCAATGACTTGTCTGAGGAGGCGCGCACCGTCATTGAAAAAGCATTTGAATATGTTCTCAATCACGTCGGCATCGACAAGGACGCAGGATCCATTTGGGTCGACTATCTTTACTTTTTGCGCTCCACAGAGGTACGAAAAAAAAATCGCGCATCAACTACAGACGTATGCTGATAAAACGCGCTTTTTTTTTTTTAGACATCCGGTACATGGGAAGAGCAGCGCAAGATGGACAACATGCGCCGCACATACCAGCGCGCCATTTCGATTCCGCTGAACAATGTCGAGCAGCTGTGGAAGGATTATGATCAATGGGAAAACAATTTGAATCGCTTGACGGTAAGAAAAAAGTAGCAATTGAAACCGCGTCGTACGCGCATCATCATGCTCATCCTCTTTTTTTATTGCCTTTAGGCCAAGAAATTCCTGTCTGAGCGGTCAACGGCTTACATGACGGCTCGTACAGCCTTGCGCGAATCGCGGTCCATGACGGATGCCCTCTTGAAGAAGAGCTTGGCACGCAAGCCTCGAGGGACAGACTCGGAAGCCAAGCAGGTAGGAGTTTAGCTCGGCGGGTGGGAGGTGCAGTGCAATGATCTCATTTTTATTTTCTATTTTCTTTTTTTTTATATTTTTAGCTGAGTTTGTGGAAAAAGTACATTGCATGGGAAAAGGGCAATCCATTGCATCTGGAGGAGTCGGCGGGCGTGGTGGAGCGCGTGTCGTTTGCGTACCAGCAGGCGCTGTTGGTGTTTCGACACTTTCCCGAGCTGTGGTACGACTATGCGATGTATTTCATGCAACAAGGCAAGCCCGACCGGTCCATGACGATCCTGAAACAGGCCACGGATGTGCTGCCGATGAGCCTGGTGATCACGTTCGCGTACGCGGAGCTGTGCGAGGCCAATGACAAGATGGATGATGTCAAAGTCGCGTATGACGCATTGCTTGAGCGTCTGGATCAGCAAGCGATCAAGGCACAAAAGGACGCGCAAGACCAGGTCGACCAATTGCAGCAGGAACTCACCCAGGAAATCAGCGACATGAATCTCGGCGACGACGTCGACGGCGAGCTTCGCGAAAAAGTCCGAGCGCGCGAACGTCAAGTCAAGCGCGAGCAAGAGGATATCCAGCTGCAGGGCAAGAAGCGCGTCGAGGACATTAGCCGCCAATGCACCATGATCTGGATCGCCTATATGCGCATGGAGCGACGCGTCGAGGCAAGACACAAAAGCAAATGCAAAAAAAAAAAAAAAAAAAATTGAAAATTAACTCTTTGGCGAAATTTTATAGGGCATCAAAGCGGCACGCGGTATCTTTTCACGCGCGCGCAAGTCGCCGTACCGCACGTTCCACGTCTTCATTGCATCGGCGCTCATGGAGTACCACAACAGCAAGGACGCCGTCGTCGCAGGCAAAATCTTTGGCCTTGCCGCCAAATCCTTTGGCGATGACCCTGATTTCGTGTGTCAATACCTCGACTTTCTTATTCAAATGAACGACGACAACAGTAAGCCACCCCCATTGCCTGCACCTCTTGATGATCAAGCGCTGATGTTCCTTTTTTTCTCTTTTTTTTTTCTCTTTTTTTTTATCTCTTTTTCTTCTCTTTTCATTTACGCTAGATACCCGTGCCCTATTTGAGCGCTCACTGGCCACCTTGGCGGCCGACAAGGCCACGCCCGTGTGGAAAAAGTTTTTGGACTATGAGAACAAATATGGTGATTTGACCAGCGTCAAGAACGTTGAGAAGCGCATGCTGGCTGCCATTCCAAGCAGTAAGTTGGGGCACGATTTGCACTCGGCTGCCTCATCATTCCATAGCAATGGCAATGGCAATGGTACTCAATGCGTCTTTTTTTTTTTTTTTAACCATAGTGAACTCGACCGACTCCTTTATGGCACGCTACAGCTACTTGGACCTGAATCCCAAGGTGGAGCTAGATGCCCCTGGGCGACAAGGTAACGAAACAACAAAAAGGGCACGACTTTCAGTGATCTCATTCCCATTTTTCCCATTTTTCCCATTTTTGTAGTCAAACGCACATCTGACCGGCAACAAAAGAAGCAAAAGCAGCCTCAGGACGAAGAGATGGAAGAGCCACCGAAATCGAGTATCCACGATGGCGGCAAAAGGGGCAAGGGTAAGCCCCAAGGCGATTTGGGTGACTCGCACGCGCCATCCAAGAAGCCGCAGCCGCAGCAACAGGCACCGCCGCAGCCGCAACAGCCTCCGCAGGCATCCAATGGGCTGCCCAGCATGGTTGGCTACATCCTGAGCAGACTGCCCGCGGCTCCCATCTACCATGGCCCCATTATCAGCCCCGGCGAGCTGCTCGACGTGCTTTGTAACTTGCCTCTCGCGCAAAATGCGCCTCCTCCACCTGTTGCGCATCGCAAGGGCGGCCAAGGCGGCCCAGCGCCAAGCAGGGATCCGCGTATGCGTGGTCGCGGCGACGGCAAACGGGCAAGTCATGACAAAGAGACCCAATGGGCGGGCATTTCGCTTATTTTACTTCTTTTTTCTTTTTCCAGGGCGGGCGCGGTGGTGGCCGAGGAGCTAAGCGCAAGGGCGGACATCGAGATGACGCAGACGATGACTACGGCGGTCATCACAAGGGTAAAGCAGCAAGCAAATTGGCGCAATTTTTGGGTCGATGCTCATTTTTTTTTTCTTTTTTTTAGGCATGGGCCCCAACCGGCCTCCAGAATACGACGTCTTTAGGGCGCGCCAAGCCAAGCGCCATCGCGACGATCCCTCGTTCACATAGATCTCTCTTTATTTTGTCTCATGCACTCCATTCAACAATAAATCAATGCCACATTTTCATTACGATACTTGCATCTCGGGCCCATGGGCGTGCCCGCCCCGTGACGCATCACATTGCCACGACAGCTGCATCATGCAATAGCCAGCATGAGCTCGCGTCAATGCGCATCTCCCTCGGAGATGCGCCGCTACATTGGCGCAAATGACATAAAAATGGATGAAAACAGCACACCATCCTGAGCCGTGCGATGTGAAATTTGACACGGGTTATCCTATCTGATCAGGTCCGTTTTAAGCAGGGGAGTTATCCTTGATACCCACTCACGACTTTTTTTTTTACAAGCGACACCCGTCTATTTTACTTTATATTCGTTCAATTTCCGCTCTTCTGGTCCCGAGCCAGGATAAATGGTGACAGTGCTATTCTGGCACCACCACGCGACCCTGAGCTCCATGGATTAGAAAGCCAAAGGCAAGAATGTTAAGAGTGGCAGCGCCAAAAGCCAGATTTTACTTGAATTGCCCGAGAAATAACAAGGAACCTGCATTTGTGCTGAGTATACAAATGATAACAGAGCCTCGTAGCTTTCAAATGGTATCGGGTTTGTACTGAAGCTCCGTGATTCGGCGCGAGTAAAATGCACAATGGCGAAAAATCATCCACTTTGGCTTTTTGAGGGTCGGTGTCAAATATTATTGGCTGATTTACCGCGCCGCAGCATGAAGGTCGCGTCAGGCTTTCTTTTGACCCCACTCTTGCGGCACTGTGATATTTAGATGGCGAGCAACAGCCAGAACAAAAAATGACCAAAATCCATGGATGACCCCCTGGCCAATTTTCGAAAATCAAAAAAGGTCGATGGATCGCCGCGAAACATGGAGGGTAGCAGGAACGCACGGTCGGTGTCAAAAAGTGTGCTGGCAAGGCCAAGGGGGTGTAAAGCGGGTTGGCGAGAAAATCGACAAAAGAGCACCGAAAACACTGTATTTTGACTCTTATACCGTAAATCGATTACGTTCTTTGAGCGGCCTGAACCAAATATATCTCGCGCCCTTCGATCGTGCGCACACGTGGATGAACGTGATCAACAGAAAAACGCGCTTTGAGTGTGAATGGCGACGCGTCGAAACCGCCATTTTTGAAGGTGATTTTGGACGCGCTGATTCTCCGGCTTGTGCTTAATCACAGCGCTGCGCAATGCACACACAGAACGCGCCGAATGAGCCTCTTCAAGGAAATGTTGACCGCTTGACTCTGGCGTGTGTTGTCGTTGAAAGAGGAGCATTTGAAATGAAGGCCTCCGGCGACTTAAAATCCCATTTTCTTGAAATCTACAAGGTAGAATCGCCTGAAACGTGTCTCATTGCCAAGTGCCCCCTGGCGCCCACCTTTCCTGCAAGTTTGACGACGATCTGCGGAATTGAGTATTTTTTTCCAAAAATCGGCGTGGCAGCGCAAAAAGACTCAAACAGTCCTATCTCCCCGAGCTCGCGCCGCAGCGCCTCGTAGCAAGACTCAAATGAAAGCCTGCTTCCTTTTTGTTCTTTTGTGACAAAGTAGCGCATCAAATATCGTGTCGTTCAACGATCGTGTGGCGCTTCCGCGTAAAAATCGAAAATCTGCTTGTTTTGACCTCGATTTCCCTTTTTTTTTTCTTCCGTCTCCTTTTTGCTCGTCTTACATTTCGTTGCCTGCTGCATCATTGTCTATTATCAGCTTTGGCGATGTTGCCCAGGTTTGTCCGCAAGCACTTGCAAAAACACGATTTTCCTCCAAATTTACGACTTTTGAGCCCTTTGTACCTTGGATTTGCATGCACAAGACGGTCGCTTTAGATGCAACCAGGGGCTCAGAAACGCGTGGTGGTGTCAGGATGGTAAATTTTGCGTGATTTTCACCATTGCAAGTCTTATTTTGGGTGAAAATTCTATTTTAATGTGTGAGTGCAGATGACAATTCCCTAAAATGTTGGGCAATGACGAGCCAAATGAGGTGCTTGCAGGCAAATGGGGCACATGAGACGAGGCACCGCAGCAAACTTTTAATACGTGGTCAGCGCAGATTGGGACTTTTTTTTATCGAATTTAGTGGGGTGGATGAAGACGGTGCAATGCACGCGTCGTTGTTTTTTTTTTTTTCTTTTATTGTTTGAAAGCATAGAGAGCACATAAAAGGTGGCATAGGGGGGACTTGTCAAAGGCGTAAAAGAAAAAAAAGGGAAAATGAGCTAAAAAAAAAAAAAAAGCATCATTTTGGGGGTCCAAAGGGAATGGCTTCAGAAAGGAATGGGTAGTGGAGTGTGTGTGAGTGTGTGTATCGCGGGAGGGGACGGGGAAATATGTACAAGGACTGATCAATGAGAGGAAAGGGGTGGTGTGAAGATGGATTTGAGGGGAGCGTGATCAAGCTTGCACAGCGATTATTGGCCACCGCGGAGACGCAGGACCAAGTGGAGCGTGGATTCCTTTTGAATGTTGTAGTCGGACAGCGTGCGGCCATCCTCGAGCTGCTTGCCGGCAAAGATGAGACGTTGCTGGTCGGGAGGGATACCTTCCTTGTCCTGGATCTTTTGCTTGACATTGTCGATGGAATCCGACGACTCGACCTCCAAAGTGATGGTCTTGCCAGTGAGCGTCTTGACAAAGATCTGCATACCACCACGGAGACGGAGCACCAAATGCAGCGTGGACTCCTTTTGAATGTTGTAGTCAGAGAGCGTGCGACCGTCTTCCAACTGCTTGCCGGCGAAAATGAGACGTTGCTGGTCGGGGGGGATGCCTTCCTTGTCCTGGATCTTTTGCTTGACATTGTCGATAGAATCGGACGATTCAACCTCCAAAGTGATGGTCTTGCCAGTCAAAGTCTTGACAAAGATCTGCATACCACCGCGCAGGCGGAGAACCAAGTGGAGCGTGGATTCCTTTTGGATGTTGTAGTCAGAAAGCGTGCGGCCGTCCTCGAGCTGCTTGCCGGCGAAGATGAGGCGCTGCTGGTCGGGGGGAATGCCTTCCTTGTCTTGGATCTTTTGCTTGACATTGTCGATCGAATCGGACGATTCGACTTCCAAAGTGATGGTCTTGCCAGTGAGCGTCTTGACAAAGATTTGCATACCACCACGGAGACGGAGGACCAAGTGGAGCGTGGATTCCTTTTGGATGTTGTAGTCAGAAAGCGTGCGGCCATCCTCGAGCTGCTTGCCGGCAAAGATGAGGCGCTGCTGGTCGGGGGGGATGCCTTCCTTGTCCTGGATCTTTTGCTTCACATTGTCAATGGAATCCGACGACTCGACCTCGAGGGTGATGGTCTTGCCGGTCAAAGTCTTGACAAAGATCTGCATACCACCACGGAGACGGAGAACCAAGTGCAACGTGGACTCCTTTTGGATGTTGTAGTCAGACAGCGTGCGGCCATCCTCGAGCTGCTTGCCGGCAAAGATAAGGCGCTGCTGGTCGGGGGGAATACCCTCCTTGTCTTGAATCTTTTGCTTGACATTGTCAATAGAGTCCGACGACTCGACCTCGAGGGTGATGGTCTTGCCAGTGAGAGTCTTGACGAAAATTTGCATGTTGGGAGAGAGTAAAAAAGAAGTGGTGTGTTCAATAAAGAAAAGAGAACGAAGAAAAAAAAAGAGAAAAAAAGAAAAAAGCAGGGAAATTTCCCACCCGTTTTTATAGTTTCGAAATGACGCAACCGGCGGAACCGCAGTTCAAACACCGTCGGACGCCCAATCGCCACGGCGTGATTGGTGCGGCGCCCTCTTTTGTGCGCCCACACGCCCAGCCCAACGCTCTTTTTTTTTTTTTTTTTTTTTTACCTGATCGCATCATGCGGGTATGAGAGTGAGCAAAGAGGTGGGGGGCGGATGCACAGCCATGCACGCAATTGAGCCTGACCGCGATCCGCATTGATGAAAAATAGACGGATGTTTTTTTTTCTTTTCTTTCCCCCCTGTTTTGACGTAAAACGAGCAAAAACGCCATGTTTCACACTTTTGATGCGCTTCATTGATGAACCGGGATGCGCTACGGAAAAAGCAAACTCCTCAAAAAGGGAGTGATTGTGGCATTGGTGCGACGTCGGCTTACTTTTGTGATCAAAGAAAGATGACTAAAAGGAGGCGGGCCATCTCAGTCAGCCAAAAGATGGATTGGCCAAGCAGCACGCGCCTCCCTCAAGCGCGTGCCTCGATTTTTTTTTCCTATCGTCAACAAGGAGACATTGGTTTATTTCGAGATGATTTCTAGCTATAGTGCAGCACGAATTGGGAGAGGGGGGACAAAAGAGTGTGGGAGTGCTCGCATGAAGCGCGCGAATTTAAGGGGCGGGAGTCGAAAAGAGTGGAAAGGGGGAGATTGATATTGGGCGTGGAAGAAAAAAAAAAAAAAAAAAAAGGAACGGAAAGAGTCAAGTTTGTGAGGGGTGTAAAAAGACGATCCCAATCTTTGGCGCCCATCAGCTGGTAGAAAAAATTTTTTTTCATCAGCGGTGGTGACGCCTTCCGGAAGGAGCCTTGTGTTGTTGCACGAAACGATTTTGGTAATGATTGTGCTTTGGATTGTTGGGTTTATTGCCATTGGGCGTCAGGGGGCGCTGATCGGTTGTTTGTTGTTGCTCGTGATGGATTTCGTCCAGGGCACGCGCATGGAGGGGTGCGCGGGGACGCGTCGCGATGGACGCGGTCGCCTTTGCGTTGTCTGCGGCGTGTGACGCATTGAAATGGCGGCTGTGCAGCGATTTGTATTGAGCCCGCAGATCGGCCACGTTTTCCTTGTCACGCTCCTGGTCGTCATCGTGATGATCAGCATGATCAGGCTGCGCGGGGTTCAATTGCGACCGAGCAAGGGGCAAAGGGCTGATCATGCCTGCGGCAGGTGACTTGAAGGGGCGCAATTGGCCCTGCGCCGCCATTTTGACGACGTCCGCATAACGTACGGCCTTGCCCAATGGCTCCTTGTCGTCGTCGACCATCGTCCATTGTTGGTCGGCGGCAGAAAGCATCAAGACCCGCGCACCTACCACATCGTCGCCTTGAACCACATCGTCGCGCTCTTGCTGCGGCTCAAGCCAATACCATTCGCCATTTTGAAAGGAATGTAAGGAGGGGAATTGATCCATGTCGTAATACAAAGAGAGCTGATCATACCATTGCTGGCTCTTGGTCTCATACGTGGATGTGTTTTCACTAGTCATTTGAAGGGAGGTTGTAGGATGAAGAAGAAGAAAAAAAAAAAGAGCGTAAAAAAAGGGCATTTCCAGGGAAAAATGCAATTTTATAAGCTTCATTTCAAGAGCAACGTGATCAATTGACTCGTCGCCTATCAGTTTAGTCGGTCTTTTGCGTATGATATGATTCGGTTTGCTCACGTTTCCCCTTTGTTCCGCCGTCATGCTTCCTTACAGGGTCCAAACACGGCACCAAAACGGCACCGCGTGACTTTTTCTAAATTCATGCGCCTTTCCAAACATAGAAACTCCGATTTTGTCCATGACCGTCGGGCTTGGGCCCCGGACACGCTTTTTTTCGCTCTTTTTCACCGTTTTGTCTCATCCCATGACGCCAGTGCAAGTGACTCCCGAGCAAGAAGACGTGCCAGCGGTTTCTCCAGTAGTGGAAAGTGAAGAAGAAGTCTCTGATGTGGAGCAAGAGGTGCAAGAAGCCGAAGCAACCGGTATGTTTTGCCTTTTTTTTAAGAAACGAGGTGCCCACGATGGACCCAAAATAGAAGACTCACTTACAAACCTTCTTTTTTTTATATGAATCGTATAGACTACCTCCAAGACTACGACCCGGAGACAGAGGTACACAAAGAGGTGTCTTTGTGTGCAAAAAAATGCGGACAATGGAGCTTTTTGCGAGAGAAAAGAATAAAAAGGGTGTGAATGCGCGTAGGAACGATCGGGGCTCTGACGTTTTTTTTTTTTTTTACGTGAAACAGGAGATTGACTTGATTCATATGCGTATCAGCGATGTGCCTGCGCTGCAATTAGCGCGATTCCCACATTTAAAAGTGAGTCAATGGGGGGAAAAGAGACGAGATGGCCATGCCTGACGCGTCTTTTTGTTTTCTCGCGCAGCGTATTTGCCTGCGGCAGAACCAAATCATCGACATTGAAGGCTTTGACGCGCTTGCCGAGCTTGAAGAATTGGATTTGTACGATAACAAGATCTCGCATATCAAGGGGCTGGACAACCTGCCCGAATTAGATACGCTGGACCTGTCTTTCAACAAGATCAAGCACATCAAGCACCTTGAGCACCTGCCAAAGGTCACCAATTTGTACTTTGTCAGCAACAAAATCTCGCGTATTGAAAATCTCGACACTTTTGTCAATGTGACCAATCTTGAGCTCGGTGCTAACCGCATCCGTGTAAGAATGGGACGAAAGAAAAAGAAAGAAAGAGGGAGGCGACGCGCTTTTGCTTTGCCTCTTGGCGTTTTTTCGCGCGTTTGCGTAGCTCACACCGCGTTTTTTTTGGGGGGTCTTAGGCGATCGAGAACCTGGACGCCTTGGTGAATCTGGAAGAGCTGTGGCTGGGCAAGAACAAGATCACCGAGCTAAAGGTAATATTGGAGGTGTTGCACACC
Organism: Gongronella butleri; assembly: GCA_025201375.1. Classification (NCBI taxonomy): domain Eukaryota; kingdom Fungi; phylum Mucoromycota; class Mucoromycetes; order Mucorales; family Cunninghamellaceae; genus Gongronella; species Gongronella butleri. Next base: position 729,441 of record JAIWZP010000007.1, read on the forward strand.
GTGTGACGCGTCGGGTTCATTTTTTTCTCCTCTTTTTTTGTTCAGAATCTGGGCCATTTGAAGAAGCTGCGCCTCCTAAGCATCCAGAGCAACCGGCTGATCAAGATCCAAGGGTTGGAGGAGCTCGAGGCGCTCGAGGAATTGTATCTGAGTCACAATGCCATTGAAAAGATCGAGGGTGTTGACAAGAATGTAAGAAAAAGACGCTTATGGAAGCACCAAAAAGACTGATTGACTCTTTTTTTTAGCTGCACTTGACGACACTGGACGTGGCAAACAATCGCATTAGCAAGATTGAGAATGTGTCTCACTTGGCAGAGCTGCAAGAATTCTGGGCAAACAACAACAAGCTTGGAAACGAGTGTTTTGACCAATTGACGGAGCAATTGGGCCACATCAAGCCGCTCGAGACGGTGTACCTGGAAGGCAATCCGATGCAACAGGAAAACAGGGCCACGTACAGAAACAAGGTGCGACTCGCACTGCCTGGAATCAAACAAATCGATGCCAATTGAAAATGAGAAAAAGGAAAAAAAATTGACAAAATAGCAGATGCATCATTATATAAAAAAAAGGAGGTGGCTTGCCATTGCGGACGCAACAGGCGCGCGTGTGATTTTTGCAAGAATCAAACGGGCAGGATGAAGGGAGAGAAAGCAAGAATTGAGTATTCGACGGTGGGCCAATAGGATGGCTCCTTTTTCTAGGGCCGTTCAGTGCTCGCTTTTTTGTGTGATTTATTTCATCTTTTTTTTTTTCCTGTTGTTTGGCTTTTTTTTTTTTTTTCTCTTCCCTTGTTTCTTTCCTGCTCTTTTTTTACCCTTTTGCACCTGTTTATCTTTTGTGTTTCTTTCTTTCGCCCGCGTCTTTTCCCCTTTGTCGTCAAGTTACAAGCACTTTTCACACGTCCCTCCTCGTCGCCGTTTGTTCCTTGACCTTTCATTTTTGTTTATCACCACTTTTTTTGTTGATTGTTCCAGTTGTCAACCCTTTCTTCCTCCATTTGTACTTTGTTCTTATGCCTTTGGCGTCGATGCTAGAGACCAACAAGCCGTTTATGTTTTCAAACGGGACGTCTAGCGATGGCAAAAAGGCGAAGCTTGGGTCGCCGTCTCAGACCGAGCGCTACAGCTACCCGTCGTCGGATTACGAGCCTTCGCGACATGGGTATCATATTGCCTACACGCAGGACAGCCTGCTTGCGTCGTCGCCCGCGACGTCCGGCGCGCCCTCGGCGTCGTCACCACACCTGCCCCACCGCTATACCACCAACGACCCTATCACGCTGCCCCCACCTTCCGCGCTGACAAAGGTCAAGCTTGAGGACGCCTCGCCGCGCCAGCAAAACGCCCAGGTCATTCCCCCGCCAGCTGTTTCGTCGTCGTCGTCGTCTTCGGCAACCTCAATTGCCTCCATTGTCGCGCCACATCACCCACCACCTCCACCACCACAGGCCACGACCGCCCCTGTGCCATCCCCTCCCCCTCAGCAGGCGCATCATCAGCTCCTCCACCATCACCAACAACAACACCAGCATCAAACTCATCCGTCACAGCACCAATTGCATCAGCATCCACTCCATCATGCAAAAAAGCAAACTCACCACCAACAGCAACCCCATCATGACCTCCATGATCAAGGTAAAATTGGAAAGAAATGGAAAAAATGGAAAAAAAAAAAAGGAATGAACGAGCCCATTCTCATGCTTGCTTTTTTAGGCGTGCTTCCTCCCGGCTATTACGACACGTCGGCTGCAGATAGCCGACGATTGAAGCGACGAAGGGAGCTGAATCAGCGCATCGAGTATCTGAACAATGACTTTTTGCAAAGCAAGGAAAGGTACGACCCCAATGGCGATTCTCAATGACGGCCTGGAAAACCTCACTGTCCATTATTTTTCCTAGATTGTTCGCGGAAAAGCTGATGATGATTCAGACCGAAATTGACCAGGCCCTCAACAGTAAGTCGATGGCGGCAAAAATGAGGCTGTTTGCCCCATTTTTTTGTTTTTGTTCTTGCGCGCGCGTGTTGTGTGCGTTTGTGCGAGGCGCGGCGCCGTGTCCATGGACGGCACGGGGCTGTCAATGAGAGAAAAAAATATAAAAAGGGATGCAAGGGGGGGCCGCGACGAGGAGAAAAAAAGGGAATTTCCGGCTGACCCGTCTCTTTTTTTGTGGTCCCGCTAGACACACACGCGCAATACCAAGAGAGTCTGGTCCTGCTCGACTCGATCCGACAAAAATCCATCCAAGACGGCCGCATGTTTCGCGATTATCAGACGAGCGTCACCGACAAGCAATTCACCCTTGAAATCCACCAAGCTGAAGAAGAATACATGGTAAGGCGATAGCGACGCACGCACCTACGCGCCAGCCGCCAGTGCGGCTTTTTGTGCAGATACCGAGCGGGTGCGGGTGCAAGAGAGAAAAGAGAAAAAAAAAAGGGGGGATCGCAAAAAAAAAAAAAAAAAAAAAGAAAAAAAGCCCCATTCCCACTTTCTCATTTATGATTTATTTTCGTGCCAATAGGTCGAGAAGCATGAAGTGCGGGAAAAACTATTTGCCGCTCTCGAAGACAAGCGACGAAAGCTAAAGGAGGACAAGGACAACTGCGATCTCACTTTTGGTACGACCACGCTGGGATTCACGCTGCGCTGCCATTGGCTCACCCCCCTACTCACTCACCTCCCTTTTTTTACGCGTTAGATGTCCTCATGGAGACACAGACTCGCTCCAACAAGCGCAGCTTGCGCAAGCGCGGCATGGAGACTGCCGATGGCAAATCCAGCAACAGCAAGCGGAAACAAGCGACTGATATCCTTTTCGTTCATTTGTACTACTAACCAAATGCTCGCTCGTGTTCTTTTTTTTTTCCTGCTAATGTCCTTGACTCGCTTTGTTTTTCTCATTTTTACGCCCGACACTAATGTTTAGACTCAAGGATGACGAATTGCTGGATGATTTGCAAGCCATGCGCAGTGTAGGCTTCACCCTCCCTCCCCCCCCCGCCACTCTTTTGCAGCCCGGAATGTCTCACCCTTTTTTTTTTTTTTGTACAGGGTCTTGCGTCGGCTTCGGCGCCCGCCAAAAAGTCATCCAGCACGGCCTCAAGTTTTAGCAAGAAGAAATGAGCCATGGCTGCGCATTATTTATTCTCGTTCAGTCCCATTCCGTTGTGTACATATTCTTCTTTCACGTCTCCTTGCTTCATCCAATTCGCCTTTTTTTTTCTCGCTTCTGATTTTTTTTATTATTCGGTGTTCTTTTTCTCCTGTTTTTTATTTTTTCGGCCGTCCTGCAACCCTTGGATAAAGCCAATCCCATGGGCGCCCTTTTTCCCCAATTTTTGCTCTTTATACTTTTTGACCGCGCCCATGAAACCCCTCTTACCCAGCTTTGAAACCCCAGGAACCATGTACATGGGTGGGTGGAGAAGGGGCAGACAAAAGCCTAAATAAAAAATTAAACTGACTTGTTGTTTCGATTGACCACTTCCTCTCGAGTCATAATTGATTTTTTTCGTTCATTTCGTTATCATGAGTGCCAACATTGCCGACAAAGTGTTTGAAAAGGTGTCTGAGCAAGTCCCTGAAGACGTGACTGACGCGGTCACGGAGGCCGCGAACGACCAGGTGCAGATCTTGGTCAGCTACACGTGGCCCATTGAAGACTTTTTGTACGACTGGCACGTGCGCGTCACTTGGATCGCGCTGTCCACGCTGTTTGTCCTCTGGGGCCTTTGCTGGGTCATCCGCCACGTCCTCAATGCCAATGACAGCGAATATTTTGACAGCGTCCAAAAGCACCCCGATGCCAATGCCGTCGCCGCCGAGGCGGGCAATGCCACTGCCACCGTCAATGCTGCTGGCGTTGATCCCGCGGCCACCGCCGCTGGCACGACGGCCGAGCCCTCAAATGCTGTGATTACCAGAAAGCTGCAGAACACCCCACCTTGGTTGCAGCAAACCATGGTAAAAAAAAAAATAAAAAAAAAGAAAAGAAAAGGTTCTGAGATGCTCATATGCTCTTCATAGACCCGCATGGACCGATGCCACGACTTGATGCGCGATTTGCTGCTCATGTTGCTGACAGTCTTGGTCATCAACACCTTTGCTCGAGGTTCGACGTCTGCCGCCATGATCATTGCCTGGATGTAAGTTTTTTTTTTTTTTTTGCCTGCCGATGCACGCTTTCCGTGACCGCGTCGCGTACAATTGGATGAAAATATGGACTCATGTTGCTTTTTCTGCTTAGCTTTGTCATCTTTGCCATCATATTTATGCTGGTGGAGACTGTTTTCAAGAACGCGATCGTGCGCTTGACGTACACGCTCATTTTCTACGCCTTGTCCTTGGCGATTCTTGGTCTCGCCTGGTTTTACGGCTTCTAGACGACGCTGTTCAAGCGTGTCCATGCCACCTTTTCTTTTCAAAATAGAGTATATGATTAAAATATTAATAAAAAAGTACTTTTATGTCTGTGGTCATAATAACCCATGATGAACCGCGGTTTCACCGACGCCAAAAAAAAGTGTCATTGGCCATTGCGTAGAGATCGGACAATGAAAAGTAAGGATGGTTGGTTGGCAGCTCGCATTTGTGTGCCTTTCTCTCCCATTTGCCCTTTTTTTTGCTTTTGCACTTAGCCTCTGTCACCATGTCGTCTTGGTCTGTGGACTATTCTACCATTGAACCTTCAAAGTACGCGATAGCTTGCGATCCACCATTGTATATTGTTCGCCATAGGCTCATATGTATCTGTTTCTTCCATTAGAAAGCTGACATCCCCGGTGGGGTTTGTGGCCGGCGCCATCCAGCAGCGCAATGTGTCTGTAAGTCCAAAAAAGACAAGAGTGGCTGCAATTGCCAAGAAAAAGAGGCACACACGCGACTCGGTTTCTCGTTGCATTCGCCGCGTCTGAATTGACGCGTCATTTTTTTTTTTTTTTTTTTTACAGAAATCGCAGCGTTCTGCAGCACAGGATAAGAAAGACACCGAGATGAAGATCAAGCGCGCGTGGGACGTCGCGATGGGCCCGGCCAAGAACATCCCAATGAATGCCATCATGATCTACATGAGCGGCAATGGCGTGCAGATTTTCTCGGTCATGATCACAGCGATGCTCTTCATGCAGCCCATCAAATCCATCATGGGTACTCAGCAGAGTAAGAAGCACGGCCACGCCGGGTGACACGCCATTACTTGGAGACGCGTCTCACCATTTTGTTTCGTCTTTTTTGCAGCTTTTGAGCGTTTTGAGACAAAGGGCTCCACCAGCGCAGACCTGCTCCAAGCCAAGCTGGCATATATTGGTCTGAATCTCGTGGTCATCTGTCTAGGTGTGTACAAGGTGAACGCCATGGGTCTCTTGCCAACTACTACCTCGGATTGGCTCGCGTTCCTGCCACACAAGCACGCCCTGGAATACGCAGATGTCTAAATATTAGTTTGTTACGCGCCACGCCCCTTGCCGGCTCCCAAGACGCTGGAGAGATACCTTCTTAAATAAAAAACCCAACCATTGCCAGAGGCGAAATGAATCAAGGTCACATTTTTCGATTTGTATTGCAACAAAACGGTCAAATCGCACAGCGTACCATATCACATGAAATGTTAAAAAAGGACTGGACCGGGGGACGTTTGAAATGGCATGTACTGTAACCAGGTGGCGGGTGGTGCTTGCAGCAGGAACGCGCTGCTACTGTATGATAATACACTGCACAAAAGAGTACTCATTGACCTTTTGTTTTCAGGACTTTGATGACATGCTGTGCCTCCAGAAATTTTTTTACAGCCTACATGCCCGCCGATGAAAGTCGCGCCACGGGACGAACAATTGCCCAGTGCTCAAGGCGGACCCGCCCCCGATTTTTTTTCGGACTCGAAAATGCCAAAAGCCTCCTATTTGTACTATTTTGTATTCATCTCGTCATCTGCATGGTCGACCCCGCTCAAAAATACCTGCATCACACTCAGTGCAAAAATTGCAATCAAAAAGCTTAAACCCCAAACACGCTACGACCACTTTTGAAAAATTCAGGGGTCACTCAGGGGTCACACATTTCAATCTCAGAAAATGCCAAATTTGGGAAATTTCGAACTCCGAGTGATCAATGCATCCCAAAGAGGTAACTCCGACCATTTGCTATTGGCAGGCAGATAAAATGCCAGGTTGCCCCAACGTAGTAGGAAAAATGTCCAAAGAGTGACGCATGAACGGCGATCGACTGAGAAAAAGTGCCTACTTTGGCCAAGATTTTTTTTTGCAAAAATTTAAGGTTTGACACTTCCAAATTTAGGTGCGTACCGTAAATTGCATGGAATTTTTTTTCTGTATATTTTTGCAGGTTTTTGTGCGCTGTTGTAGAGTACCGTAGTGGGCTGCAAGTTGGTGAAATGACTGATGCAAAAAGTTAAAACCCAAGTTACTAACGCCCTGCAAGTCATCCCATTAATGCTTTGCCTCCCTGTTTTTTTATTAAATCTGAAATAAAAATCGAGAGTTGACTAGACAGTTGTCGAGCAAATCGTAATTGAATTTTTTTGTTGAAAAAGTGTATTTCCTCCGCCAGTTTTGATCAGATCGCCGTGAAACTTGTTTTATTATTCGGTGGAGATTCAGCAGCAGCATTTGACACATTAAAAGCATCGTTGTTGGTTATTTTTTTCCAGTTGTCGAGAAAATTTCGAACTCATCTGCAAAACGATCCAATCAATCTTGGGGTTTCTTCATGTTGTGTTGTTGAATAATAAGGCGCGGCGAAATACTGTATCATAATAGTCAGAGGGCAAAATATGTTGGGGGAGGCAATCGATTCATGATTTTTTGTGTTGGTCATCCATGGATTTGTGCCACTTCTTGAAAACGGCGCATGCCACGAAAACGGCCCGATCAACAACTTCTGGTTTTGTAATTTTTCTTTCAAAGAGAGACGCTAAAAAAGCCAAGTGGCAAAGTCTGGCGATGATCAAATTCTGATACGATTTTACCGGTACGTACCGGGAAATGAATTTTACAGTACAAAAACGCGCTACAGCCAATAATTTTCAGCAATGCGCCCGTGCTTCCCGACAAACCACATGATTGACCTTTGGATTTTTATTTTTTTTTCTGAGAAGAGAGGAGCAACAACATCCACTATCATACATGTAAAAGTTTCGTGGAGCTGCGATGAGTCCTTGGTGCGTGACGAAATCTTTTTTTTCAAATTTAGAAAAAAAAGGTGGGTCAGGAGGTCAAAATGCATCTGGAGGGTGCCCGCTTTGAGAGGCTCATCAGGTCTGTCAAATCCGTTTGGCAATCTACACATTGGACATCTGAGAGTCATATCATTAGGTGCGTTGACTCCTTCTTCCTAAGCAAATCTGCAATAAAAATCGGGGGTCGATCAAGCTGTTTTCGAGGGATGGGCAATCAAGCCAAATTTTAGAAAATGGAGTTTCTGCATCACTTTTGGTCCTACGCTGGTGAAACTGGGTTCATCCGACAGAGAATCGAATTCTGCATTTATTATTGTCACAGCAGTAGCCATCCTTTGTCTATCTTGTCCATTGCCTAGAAAAACGAAGCTAAAATATTTGATTGGGTATTGCAAGCCAGCAAGCGTACAGCAGTACAAATGTTGTGCATCGTCGACGCACGTTGCCGGGCAAAGGGTATAAAATGATGACCTTCTTGTTGTGCGTGTCTTTCCACTTGTAACATTTAAGCCTGGTCGAATACTGTAGCAGCTTGACGCGCTATGATGGAGACAAAATTGTGAATTTATGGAGCATTGTCAATTTTCTTGCCAACAACAGTCAGATCAACCCCCGGTTTTTACTATTGTTATGAAAAAAAGACTGGGACCAAAACGCTCATACTGTATGCCAAAATTTCATGGAGCTGTAAGCACTCGATGGTGCGCCACATCGATTTTCAAAAATGACGAGTGATCCGATTCGCGAAAAAATTAACATTTATCATACGGAAAATTGGGTTTACCCTCAACTGGTGGTGTAGAGGCCCCAAATATGTGTAAAAAAAAAAAGACGCGACGTGACGCGTGGGAGTGTGGGCTCATATTACATGATACATGGACTTGATTCATTGCATCGATGCCGAACCTGTGGCGTATCGCTACGTCAGAGAGGCCAGCCACGTGGCTCACATTGCCGCTGGTGGATTTGTGGTGTGGGCCAATGTGTACAAAAAAAAGACGCGACGTGACGCGCCAAAATTGACTTTGCCCCAGATTTGTAGTCGCCGTCCCTTTTCTCTCTCTCTCTCTCTCTCTCTCTTTTTTTTTTTTTTTTTTTTTTTTTTTTTTGCTTTTCATCTTACATCTAGAGCGCACAGGTGAAACGAAAAGAGTCTGCGGCAGCAATGTGTGAAAGAGGACGAGGGCAATGCTCTTTTTGCATGTTTTTACCTTTTAAGCGGCGGCTCTGTACACGCGACACGTCCAATTCCGCCGCTGTCCCTTTTTTTTCTTTCTTTTTCTCTCTCTCTTTTTTTTTGGTTTTCATCTTGCATCTGGAGCGCACTGGTGAATTGAAAGAGTCTGCGGCAGCAGCAATGTGTGAAAAATAACGAGGGAAATACTGTTTTTGCACGTTTTTACGCTTGTTACCGGCGGCTCTGTTCACGCGACGCGTCCAGAGCCGATGTATTGCCACTTTTGCACACACGCTCAAAAGCTCATCGAGTTCATCTTATTCAGAAAATAAAAAGCAAGCCGCGTTAAAATACCGAAGACTTCTGTTTTGTGCACTTTTATGTCGCCGTGTGCCTGGCGATGTCGATGGAGGGCTATGTCCAGCACTATGAAAAGGCCCGAACGACAAGGCAGTGCATGGTGGCCATTATTGGGCTACAATACAAGTGCGCGCGCGCAAAAAAAAAAAAGAGCGAGTCGCAAAGCTCGTTTTTTTTTTTTTTTTTTTTGGCCGGATGCACGCCGCCACGCTTTTTTTTTTTTTTCGACGAGCACGATGGCGGTGCGTGCAAAATGTCCGGGCTCATAGAATGGATTTTTTTAGCGAGCGATGCGCAACTGGCTTCCTCTCGTCAGTTTTGGATCATGGGCTTATTAAAGGCCAATTATAAACATGCAAAGAAGGATACTGTATAACGTGAAGAAGGAGGGATCGATGGAGAGGAAAAAAACTTCTCAACTCAACTCAAAAACCTACTTTGCATAATAGATGGTGCAAATTTGGAGTCTGTGCCGTGAAAACTGAGCAATAAAAATCGGGGGTACCTTAAGGCTTTGTAAAATATATAATCACGATCAAAGATTTCTATGAAAAAGTGAGTTTTGTCACCACGGCCCAGGCTGGCGCAGCAAGCACTAGCCGTGACACTCAGCCCTGGTCATCAGGAGCCAACAGTCTCAACGCCCCCCATCCACAGGAGAGAAGCGTGCATAAGCGTCCCCACCGGCAGCATCCCCACTGACGCGTGTCCTCTCGGGGGACGACCGTGACAGCTTGACGAATCTCCTGCCTGGCGGCACCACCACACGACGACAATCGGGCGTTATCGCCTTCAACCACGCCTTTTTCGGCGTGCATCGTCGCCGACGAAGTGCGTCGCTGCCGCTCATCGCCACCATTGCGCCCATTTACATGACTGTTCCCCCTGCATCCATTGGCCCCCAGCCGACGTCGACATGATCGAGCGCGAAGCCAGCCACACCCATCACTCCGGGTGGTTTTCGAGACGGGATCGCCAATTACGGCTGCATGCGTTTGGGGATTATTTGGAGGACAATCTCCCAATGCTTCCGATGACGACGATCCCATGCTCTATGCAATGCCGCAACCACCTGCAGCCCAAGGTCCACCCGTTTCGCCACCGCCGCCGTCATCCATCCTGGCGCGCGCACCAACCCACGAAAGCGCCGTCGTTGACGGACAAGAAGGCCGCCGCCTGCTGCAAGTGACATGATGATGGCCCCCATCCTTTTTAGACGACTTCGGGAACGTTCGTAAAAATCGAACGAACTACAGTAACAACGTTGTTCTGAAGACTTCGCGAACAACATTCGTATAAAATTGAACGAACGTTTCTGAAGACTACTTCGCAATGAACGTTCGAAAAAATTGAAAGAACATTGCTTGTGAAGACTTCGCGAAGTATATGTCATACGTTCGTAGAAAATCGAACGAACGTTATTGTATGTAAAGACATACTATTAAAGTATCATACTGTGCGACTTCGCAAACGTTCGTCAAAAGACTGAACGAACAACGTTGTTGTGAAGACTTCGCGAGCGAAGAACAACATTCGTAAAAATCGATTAACGAATTAGAACAATCAAAAGTACCGTACTGTACAGTGCCCGGACAAAAAAAAGTTTCGCTGTGCATAATTCTCTGCAGTGCAAGGTATCAATTAATCGCGTTAATCTCTGCTGTATTGATCAATAATGGCTCCGGTGATATGAAATTTTGCAGGAACAATGATTTAAAAGTAAAAAAACAATTCTAAAATTATGAAATGGCTATGCCAAGCCGGTATTGAAATAGATCAAAAAAGGGATACCTGACGCGTCACGCGACGCGACGCGTGCCTACGCGTATACAATGGCCTGTGGAGATGAATTGACGTTATGAACACCATCTCCAATTTTTTTTGCAACGAGTGCAATGGTGCCTGATTGTATTTTAAGAATCAATTCCATGTTACTTGCATTGCATCGGTGCTGTGATCGAATAATGTAAAATCATCATGTGACACGCGTCACGCGTCAGTTGCATCTGGAATAACAATTGCCATCTCTGTTATCTAATTTTAATCCTTAGTTGGCTTAAAACCATTGTACTTATTTAATTTAAAGAACTAGAATAGACTGTTATCGATTGGTTGACCAGTAGGAGCACTACGACCATGTTACGAAGGAAATCGCGACTTTTGGCGCGTCTGACGCGTGACGCGTGTCACATGATGATTTTACATTATTCGATCACAGCACCGATGCAATGCATGTAACATGGAATTGATTCTTAAAATACAATCAGGCACCATTGCACTCGTTGCAAAAAAAAATTGGAGATGGTGTTCATAACGCCAATTCATCTCCACAGGCCATTGTATACGCGTAGGCACGCGTCGCGTCGCGTGACGCGTCAGGTATCCCTTTTTTGATCTATTTCAATACCGGCTTGGCATAGCCATTTCATAATTTTAGAATTGTTTTTTTACTTTTAAATCATTGTTCCTGCAAAATTTCATATCACCGGAGCCATTATTGATCAATACAGCAGAGATTAACGCGATTAATTGATACCTTGCACTGCAGAGAATCATGCACAGCGAAACTTTTTTTTGTCCGGGCACTGTACTGTTGTAGAGTAACATTCTTCTGAAGACTTCGCAAACAACAACATTATTCGTAAAAAATTGAACGAACGTTTCTGAAGACTTCGCGAACGTTCGTAAAAAATCAAACGAATAACGTTGTGAAGACTTCGCGAACAACATTCGTGAAAACTCGAGCGAACGTTGTTGTTGTGATGACTTTGCGAACTACGACGTGATACGTACTGTTTGTAGCATTCGAAAAAAATCGGACAAAAAAACATTGTGAAGACCTCGCAAACGTCCGTAAAAAATTGAACGAACTTTGTGAAGAATTCGCGAAGAACAACGTTCATACAATATATCATCATAGCCTTTAGGGATCGTTTTGAGCCTGCTGATTTGGTCCTTATTTTATGAAAAATGTAATTTCTCAGGACTGAGTGATCTGATCTCTGGAAAAACTTGGAATCATCGAAGTTTTGGGTCGAGTATTCACTGGTCTGAATTTGGAGCCAGATGGTCAATCTCATCGGGAGGAGTGCGTAAAATATTGTTTTGCACTGGGTTTTCACTAGCAAACACGAATCGCGAGCTTTCTCGAGGCTGGGAGGTCCGATTCCCGAAAAGCATTAACAGCGCTGGCGAATTGGGTCTACCCTCAACTGGTCCAAATTTAGGATCAAATGAGCAAGTTTCTGATGGAGCTTCAGTTTCGCAGGCGTAAAGGGGGCAAGATCAGCTCCATCTTGTCTTGTACCGCGGCAACAGCTGAACGCCCCGACGCGTGAATCACCTTGAATGAATCAGCGACCAAACGTGGTAAAAGCGCTTGTGGTTTGGGGATATCGCTTCTAGTTTTCAGCGAGTTAGCCATTAGGGATCATTTTGATCCTGATTTGGCCCTGATTTTATGAAAAATGCATTTTCTCGGGACTGCGTGATCTGATCACTGAAAAAACTTGACATCGTTGTAGTTTTGTGATCATCATTCATGCTTGACGTGAATAAAGTATGCAGACCCCTGTTTATTTGTTGGTTTGGGAGCCTGACACGGCTGATTCTTTTTGTTTGGTCAGTGAGGTGCCTCTGCCTGATTCTGATCGGCGCAAATTCGGTTTATTTGCGCTCTCTAGCTTGCCACTTTTACGTTTGGATGCACCAATGACCTCCATAATGTCTAGCAAGCGAGAAAAAAAGTAATTTTCGTTTAAAATGTTGGTTTTTGAGATTTTCCGTAATGAAGTGACTCGAAATACCCCAATTCGAACCGGCAGCATAGCTAGATAGGTCTTGCACGTCAGGTGTTAAGTACGTCTTGGCCTTGGCTTTTTTTTTCTTCTGAGAAATCCGCATTAATCGTCAAAATACGCCTATTTAGCCTGTTTTAAATCAATTGCATCCTATTCAGAGCATTTAGATTGGTGTGCGATGTACGTAGTGTGTCGTTTGTGTGTTTCTTTTTCTTTTTTTTTTTTTTGCAGGTACGCAAAACAAGGAATAAAGAACGCATTGATGGCTGCGGGCAGACGAATTGGTGTCGGGATTGTAAATTCATGCGAGAATTGGCGTTGCCGGACAACCAAGTTGACTTTTTTGCCGCCGCCGGACCGTTTTTGGATTGATCCCCCGATTTTCACGACAACATAAACAAGAGCTGGGGGGCCGAAAGAGTCCTTTTGCTGTTTCTTCACCCACCCTTCTCTTTTTTTTTTCTTATATTATGCTTCGACCCTCGGCTCGTCTGTTAAGCACCCGTCTTATTCAACGCCCTGTCGTCGTTTCCGCGCGCTCGCAGTCCACTTTGGACACCGGCAAGGTCCTGGACGACCCTCAAATTGGCGACTACCCCAACTTGCCCCAGAACAGCGCCCAGTCTCGTGGTCCTTTTGGCTGGTGGGATCCCCAAGACAAGCGCAACTTTGGCGAAGATGTAAGCGCAGCAGAAACGATGAACACAACGCCTTGCGACGCGCAATTACACGCGCACGAATACCGAAATTGACGAAAGAGACTTATTTTACTTTTTTATTCTTGTTTTTTTCCCCTCGTGACAGCTTCATGAAGAGGATGAACTGTATGGTGTGTGGGCTCCCGATCTCCACACTTACAGCCCCTACAAGGCGCTTGCTCAATTGGTTGCGGCCGCCGGTGTTCTTGCCACTGTTGCCGGCATTATCTACAAGACGCACCCCGAGCGCCCCGCCGTCCAGCGCACGTACCCCTACGATGGCTTGAAGAAGAGCATGGGTTACCGCGAAGGCGACGTCCGACCCCGTGGTGTAAGTTTTGCCATTGGCACGCTTTTTCGTTCAAAATTGATTTTTAAATGACATTGATGGCTCATTCTCTCTCTTTTTTTTCTCTCTCTCTCTCTCTCTCTCTCTCGTGCAGGCCCGCCCCGATAACGCTGAATAGATTCTCCATGCCTTTATAAAAGACTTTTGCTTACCCGTTTTTCCCCCAGTCGATCATGGCCCAATTCGCGTTTTTATTTATTATTATTGGTGATCCGAGGTCAATGGCGTGGATTCATCCGACGTCTGGTGGGGAGAGGATGAGCGTGCCGAGGAGGCGGAAATTGGGGTGTGAGAGAGACCCGGGATGGGATGGTGATGTTGGCTGGAGGATGGCAATGCGTCTGCAGGCGGGGAGAGCGAGTCCAATGGATTGATATGATCGGATAGCGCGGGGGACACGATTTCCATGGGCGGCTGCAGCGCGTGCGGATCGATGGCTGACAGGTCTGGCGGTTCGGGCATTGGGATCATGGTTGGCACGGGCCGTGGCAGCGATTTGCTTGTGCGGCGAGACATTGGCGATTGCGGCGCCTGGTAAGCTTGGTCGGCCGTGGGCATTTGCTGGCGCTGCAGCTCGTGGTGTTGCGCGTGCAATTGATCCAGGCGCTGGTGGTCTATCATCCTGCTGGTATTGTATTGCACGTCCGAGTCGTCGTAGCCGGCCGGGATGTTCCATCCTTTGTATCTGTCGTGCTCTGCTAGCAGCATGGATTGCCGCGATGGCGACGCAGCACCGGCGCCGAACGGATGATGTCCCAATGTCGCGGATGAGGGCAAATTGTCGTGGTAAATGCCGAATTCGTGGTCCATCCGCAGCTGCTGCGGTGATGTAGGCGCGCTACTGCTCGTGACCACGGGCAACTCGTGGCTAGACAAGTACGAGTAGCGATTGGCCGGGCTGCGGAACAGCAAGCTGCGCCGTGGGCTGCCAGGGTCGTAATAGAGCTTTTCCAGCCGCTTGCGCTTGGTGATCTCGTCGTACAGACGCTGTCGCGCCTCATACGATTCAGTGACCATCTTCTCCGCCTCAGGCTTGTCCTCCTCGGGGATCCGCGGCGAATACTTGCCCAAATGGCCCGGAGGCTCTTGAAAAGAAGACAATGGCTTTTCTTCAATCGGACTCACGACAAACTCGTGCTTGGGCAATACTAGCTTGGTCAATTCCGACTTTTCATGCCGCTTCAACTTACGATAGTATCGATACACGAAAAGCAGCGTGATTGCCTATGAAAACAAGAAAAAAAACATCCATCAGATTGCTTTTGCGATAGTTTTTGCTTTCTTTTCATACAGCACCAAAGACATAGGCAATGCAGCTTAGCAAGCTGAACACGCCATATTCTTTCCACGTTTGCTGACACTCGTCGACGCTTTGCTGGTGAGCATAGCCAAAGATGCTCCAAGAAGATTGGGTATTGCGCTGGAAACAGCGCACGAGGAGACTAAAGCGGTACAGCGAGAGAATCAGGCTGCCGTGCACCACACCCACAACCAATAGCACGACAACTGCAAAGACCGTGCAGCACAAGATGTACTTTATCTTGCGCACGGATCGCTACAAACAAAAAATCTGTGAGATTTGCCATTTTTTCTTTTTTTTCTGTCGTCTTTTTCTATATTCGCACCCTGCACGTGAAAACCAAAAGCACCATCGTAAGCACGGTGACTAGAGCGGTCAATGCGTAATAGATATCCGCGTCCACCATGAAAACGCTGTTCGTCCATTCTAAAATAGCAAAAACACAGGTCAATCGCAGCATTTTTGCCTCATTTTTTTCATATCTTACGCCGAAAATAGACCAAATTCATGACAATCAACGCCGGGCCCATCAGCTAAAAACGCGTGCGTCAGGTAAAAGTAAAAATAAAAAAAACTTTTTCTATATTTTACCAAGAGCATGGATTCCGATGCCAAGGCGACAAAGCGACTTGATGTCGCTTGGCTGATGAAATGCCTTACATTGTCCAGCTTCATCAATCAAGAAACAATGCAATAACGTCAACCAAAAAGGAAATGAAAAAGAAATAAAATGAAAAAAAAAAATAGAATGCGGAAGCTGGAATTGGATGTGCGCACCCATGTTTTTTTTTACGCACAGAGCCATAGCGCGTTGCAATTCGGCCAATCATGACCCCATGTCGATCTTTTATACCCCATTCTGTTTTTTTTATTGTGAAAGTTCATCCGAATTTCGCTGATGATGATGGCGACGACCAGCCTCCTCATCGCTGACTTGTTGGGGGTCTTGGTCGATTTCGTCGTCTTGGTCGCTGTCAACAGTGTCTGGGTTTGGCTGGTCCTCGACACGCGCGTAGCCCTCGCGATACGCCTGCCAGCGCTTCCAAATGTAATAGCCAATGGCGCCAATGATGGCAAAAAAGACGAGGACCATACCGACGATCAACAGGACCTGCCACCATGGCAAACGCGCGTCAAAGTCCTCACGCGGCAGCAGGACTTGGTCGATTTGGATGACGGCGCCACCATTAGTGACGCGGCCTGTTGAGACGATATCGGCGCGATTTTGTGTGAGACCCTTGACGTACACGGTGTCGTAATAATCGCCGTCGCCCATGCGCGTCAGTACGACCTGTTGCTCGTCATGCATCGTATCCAATGTGATGGTCACGCGTTGTTTGTCGCTCGGCGGCGCATTCTTCTTTTTTTTCTTGCCATCGTCGATGAGGCGAGGCATTGGCTTGGGTATTACGTGCAGACGCGCCACGCGCCGCAGCAATTCCGTGTCCTGGAGCAAATGAGACAAATTCAACTTGGCAAATGCGCGGTCGCTTGGTGCGAGCACCGTGTAAGCTTGTTGCTTGTCGGCAGCCGACGATGGATCGAGCAGCGGTAGTAATCCGGCCTTTTCCATGAGATCCAAGAAGCCATTGCAGCAGTCGGCAGAGGCAAGCACGTCCTTTTGCGTAAAAACAAGCGTTTTAGGCAATTGGACGCGATCGACCTTTTGCACCACGCCATTGCGCATCAACATGTCGAGTCCGAGGACTTTGCCAATCACATTGCTGTCCGTGCCGTCCACGGCGCCATAACCGCGCACGTAAATTTTGCCGTCGTCTGTCTTGTTCACATACATTTGGTCTGCTTGGCCGTGCCGCAGCGACAATGTTGGTAGAGTTTGCTCGCCAGTAGCCAATGTGTCTTGATAATACACTTTATCCAATGCTTGGAAGCGCATCACGTGTGCCAATTTGTCCTTGTGGCTCGCATGCAGCAAAAACTTGGTAACAAGGCCCAAATGCTCAAACGCGTCGTTTGTCGGCGCGAACAGCGTGATTCCGCGCGCGTGTTGCACAAGATCAATCGTGTTGGATGCAAACAAACTCGCAACAAACGTCGAGAGGTCCAAATGAGCAGGCAATTGGTGCATCAGGTCGCCAGGCAGCTGCAGTGCTTGGTCAACGGGGTATACGGCGCCTTGACTCTCCACGAATTCTATTTGAAAGGAGTGAGACAGCACGTGATTTCCCTCACTTTTTTTTTTCTCCTTCTTACCTGGCTTGCCTGTCAAGTGTGCATTACCAAACTGAAGGGCCAACTTTTTGTCGGCAGTCAATTGATCTTGTGTGGTGACATGGACGCGTAGCCTCTGTTTGATGTTCCCGCCTAAAAAGATCTTGCCGGCCTCGGTCGCCAGCAATTGATTGTCATAAAAATCGCGTTCGCCATAAGACCTGTCGAGAACATGATACTAAAAACGGACAAAAAACAAAATAAACCGTGAGTTGACGAACAAAGCATGGACTTTTGTACTTTTCAACTCACCAAGAGCCAGTCCTTTAGTTCGTACTTTGACACGAGCGTCTCATCCATAGCGTCGTTGGGCGGCACGATAAGAGTATGCTGGTTCTTGTCGTCCTGGGCGTCCAAATAGTCCTGCAGACCGTAGGCGTCGAAAAGGTCGATAAATTTCGTGCTGTTCATGGCCTGCAGCACAGACCGGAATGTCTCCGGCTTGGCCGCTGCACTTGCCACACACCACGTGTAGAAAAGAAGCGAATGAAGCATCGTGAACGGTGAGAAAACAGACAAAAGAGACGAAAAAGTTTGCAAAAATCCAACGAGCCAAGGAAGTCGGTACGCGGCCATGCCCAATTTGGAAATCTTGGCGCCGCTTTTCCGCCCAGTTGCATGAATGCAAGTGCCCCAGGCCCACTCGCAGCAGCGTGATCAAACGAAAACGTGAAAAGGCGTCGCACGTGGCTAGCGAATATAGCATTTAGGTAAACAGCCCATTCTTCCCAAAACCTATCAATGCAGGCCTAATGCCGTCGTCCTGGCGCTCTGCGGATATGTTTTGCTTAGAATGGTCTACGCAGCAGCGCGTAAAAAAATCAAAAAGGGGCTTTTAAAGCCTGTCTTTGATGTTCCTTCAAGTTGACGGTTATGGCATGGCTGGTTAAATTAGTTTAGGCATTGGTATCGTGCATAAGATTCGCCATTCATGAACTTAAAGGCTACTTTTGCTTGCGTTAAGCATCAGTTTTGAACAAACGCACTAAAAATTCAACATCCTGCAAATAAAAATGCCAATCTGACATCACCACAGGATTTCGCGTCCCCGTTTTCATTTAAGAATGTTGGTTTTACATGTGAATTCAAGGTTAGTTGAGAAAAAATCGCAAATTTGGAAAAAAAATCGCGTTTTTTGCAAAATACTTGCGGACGGTACTAGACAAACATACCTAACGTTGACGATACATAAAGATAGACAACAATAGGTAACAGAATACAAAATAAAAGGCAGACAGAAAAGAATGAAAGAGGTCAAACAATCAGATTTTCAATTTTTACGCGCAAACGCCGCACAATCGTGTAGAATCACAACATTTAATTCACCACTTGTATATTCTCGGAGAGAAATTTTTAATGGTCCATGCCCATGCATCGTAGGCTACTGGAGAGAGTGCACGACCACGAATTTAGACGCATCCTAAATCACACAAAAGCGCGTTTTTTAGAGTCGTCGCCAAATGGCATCCATATGAAAATGCAATTTTTTATGCATTAAAATTGATTTTCTGCCCAACCTGCTTTACGTTGCTGAGCCGCACCATAGTTATCGTTGCTGCAGGCCAAACTTTTTCGCTATTGACCAAGATTCGTGGCGATCCAGCGCCCATTTTTAATTTTCAAATATTAGCCATTCTTATTTTTGGCTGTTGCCTGTCGTTTAATCGATTTACAATTACTGTATGCAGGTGAGCTCAAATGATAAGCTGGAATTTCTCTATATAATCTCGCTGCAGAAATTCAAACAATTATTAAAAGAGCTTTGCGAGCTTCAATGAGCGAAATGGCAGTTTTTGCAAAATTGGCGCATTAAATCATGCACACCAATACGCACGTTGAGCAAGCGACGTTTATAAAGACCGGAGATCGCCTCGTCGTGCAGTGCAACTGCGGCAAAGGAGCATCAGACACTTAAAAATGGCTGGTATAATAACGAGGGTGATTGTGGGGCTGAAGCCCTTTTATTATGGCATTTTTAGCTCTTTATGTGCGATAAGTAAAGGTGAGATCTTCTTTGTCGGTCATGTCGTTGATTTCGCGGTCAGCGCTTGCCACTGATTTGTCGGAACGCGCGCGCTGATCGCGTACAATGGAACACCGGATATACACAAGCAATATCAACTCCACAACGTTGCACCCTGCAGGCAAAAAAATGTCAGCCATGATGCACAAATGGCCGTCTCACTCTCTTCAACAATTTTTCTTACCGATGAAGACCATGGCACCACCCTTGAAACGTGGAGAAATAGATCTATTTTGAAAATAATGCGCTAAATGACGCGTCTTTTGTTACCAACACGCGTTTTTCTTACTCGACTAATAGTCTATAAGAATGACAAGAAACGTAGAGGCGTGAACAAGGTTGATTACTCCTCTCACTTTTTCTTTTTTCTCTATTTTCCGCATTTTTGGATCTTACGGGCCTGCAAAGTGGCCAATGCAATAGGCGCAGGTCTGGCATGCGGTGTAAAATGCCTTTTTGGTGACACCCTTCACATTGGACCCGATGCAGTTCTGCATTAGCGCGTATACACTAATTTTGGAATTTTTTTGAAAAAAAAAGGGATGCATTGAAGGTCAATTGTAGCCAGCATACTTGAAATCGTGCGCATACGTTGGATTGAGAAGCATCAAGCCCGCCATCTGCCCGGCCACCGAGGATGTGGCGGCAAGCAAGATCATTCCCACCAAACTGATCATGGTAAATCCCATGGCCACAAAAGTAATCTCATTGAACCATTGAGACAAGAGTGACATCCCATACAGCATGAGCGCCGTCAGTGCACCCACGGGAATATGTAACAAAAGCGATTGGAAAGACTATTGACGCGTAAAAACGTGAGACTGAAGCGGCATTGTGCCAATTTTCACGCGCGTGTTTCATTTCTCTTTTTCATTTACGTCGAATCCGAGCGACTTGATGATTTGAGACGTATAGATGCCAACGCCACCTGTTTGCAGAGTGCCGAGAAGCGAGACAACGACAATTGCGTAGAGGCGGCCTTCTTTGAGCGCCTCAAAGACGTGTGCGCGATTGAATTCCGTGTCTGCCGCCATGCCATTCTCCTTTAGACGCTCGTCGACAATGTGATCTTCCTCCTCCTTGAGCGAGAACCATCGCGACTTGGGGGTGTCCGGCAAAAAAATGAAAAAGACGACGCCAACCACCACTGTGGTCACGCCCCATATAAAGTACACTTGAAAAAAGCGTGTCGCGTTACAATTAGTCTAGGGAGAAGCCGCTTGTCTCCCCTGCATCTGCTGTGTGCGTGAACCCTTACTGTATTGCCATGCAGATATGCCATGCACTCCATGCAGATGCTGGACAGCATAGGCAATGAGCCCTCCCACCATGATGGCCACGCAATTGGACATGAACACCCACGACACCACGAAAACCTGCTCTTGTCGGCGGTAGAACAGCGAAATCAGCATAAAAACGCATGGATAGCTGCAAATCAAAGAAAATGAAAATGTCAAAAAGATCATTTAGCACAATTGCGTATCTGCAAGCATCTTTGAGCCTCCTTGAGCGCCATTGAGCTTTCAGTTTCTTACCCTACTGATTCAAAAATGCCCAAAAGAACGCGCATGGCTGCAAGCGATGCAAAATTGGTACAAAGGGCAGTGCACGCGCAAGTGGCACCCCAGCAAATGAGCACGGCGCCTAGGTATTTGCTGATGGGGAATCGCTGCATCAGGTAGTGATTGGGCAGCTTTAAAAAAAGGTGGTTGAGGCATAAATTCAACAGTCAATGCGTTTTGCACTGCATTTTTTTTTTTTTTTTTTTTTGGCAAACAATACTTGGAAGATCAGGTAGCCGAGATAGAACAAGGCACCCAGCAAAGCGAATTGCTCCTCCGACAAATGCGCATCTGTCAAAATGCCCATGACGGCAGCGAAATTCAATGCAGCCTTGTCGAGAAACTATTTTTAAAAAGAATTGAGTACCAATGGTATGATTTGATGCATCGCACGCACTTGGATGAAGATGATCATAAAGATCAATGGCAAGAAAACTCGATCAATCTTGCGCTTGACCCTTTTTTCAGCCTTTGTGTATACGTGTCGATCGTTTGATGGCTGAACAACGTCCGTAGAGACAGTCGTTGAGCTCTTGCCCGAGATGTCACCTAGACTATATTTTTCGCTCTTTTGGTCCATCGATTAAGCGCGTCAGAAAAAAATAAAAAAAGTGCAGAATTCAACAAAAAAGAAGGGAAAATCACAGGGAATCAAGCCAAGAAAAAGAAAGCAAGAAGATGCTTCGCCTCCTATTCATTCCATAAGAGCGATCTTATCCGGATGAGATGCCGGATGAGATGCAAATGCGGGTATGTCGTGATTTGGGTTGAAAAGGGCAGCGAGGGGTGGTGGTGATGCCAAGCAGTTGGATGCAAAAGCAATGTTGCGCCTATTTTAAATGATCGCGCGGCGCGTCCATTTTTTTCATTGCCTCCAGTCCTTTTTTTTTTTTTTTTTTTTTTTGTGTTTGTCACGCACAGCACCGTGAATTGAACGTGAGAATGGCCATTTAATATTGGTAAAATGGATTTTTTCCCCTCGAATGCGACGAATTGTCAAGAAAAGTGAGAGAATGGACCGTTGTCATGGTGACCCAGGAACAAGGAGTCGTCTGTCAGGGGCAAGATTACGTCGCCCAACAGCATAAATGAAGCTGGACTCCTGATTTCTATTTTTTGTTGCACGATCATCCGTCAAATCATGATCAATGGCTGCCAAATAGCCCAATTGCGGTGCCG
This sequence comes from Gongronella butleri, assembly GCA_025201375.1. Taxonomy (NCBI): domain Eukaryota; kingdom Fungi; phylum Mucoromycota; class Mucoromycetes; order Mucorales; family Cunninghamellaceae; genus Gongronella; species Gongronella butleri. The sequence continues at coordinate 751,320 of JAIWZP010000007.1, forward strand.
GGCACATTTTTTTTAACGTTGACATTTGTCTTTGAAGGCCACTCCATGTGGCAAAGAGCCGTGCGAATGGCCATTGGGTGCCGCAAGCACTCAATTGGCGCGGAGGTCCCAGCCCACCTGCCAATTTCTCTCTTTTTTTCTTTTTCTTTCGATTTTGTACACCCCTTTTAACTCAACTTTTTGTTGATCTGACAGTTTATGAAGTAAGTTCAGCGACGCTAATGACAAAAAATGTGCTCTTATTCAAAAAAAGACGAAAAGATGGTTTTGCTGGTATTTTAGACTGACGAGTTAACTTTTTATAGGGAAAAGGCGCTGACGTATGAGCAGCTGATGGCGCGTGCGGCGCAAGTTGGGAAGCAAAATCAGAGCTCGCTGACGACGAAGCAAAACGACAAGCAATTGCAGGAAAAGCGGCGGCTTGAGAAGGAACAGCAAAAAATGGCAGACTTGGAACGGCGCCAGCAAGAGCTCAAGGCCAGGGAAAAGGCTGTGGAACGGCGCATGCAGCAATTGACCCACGAAAAGGGCCAGCGGAGGCCATTGCCGGCGACATCGACGGCCGAGCGTGCAAATACCCGGCAAACACCCGCACAGCGAAAATCAACTGGCACTGCCAGCGCCGGTGCACGCAAAAACACATCATCGAAGCCGCGCACGCCAAAGAAAGCACCTGTATACGAAAGGAAACCTGATCCGGGCACGGAAAAGAAGGTACGAACCGAAATTGGGCGTCAGTCTGGGCCAATTCATCATTTTTATTGGTTTTTTCTCGTTTTATTAGAGAGCCATGTCGTTCCAAGAGCTTATGGCGGCAGCTAAGGATAAAGCGACAGGCAAAAAACAGATACCCAAAGAAGCATCCTCAGCTACAACATCAGAACCCGAGGATCGTGGTCGTGAGAGGAAGATGGCGCGTCCAATTCCTCCAGGTATTAAGAAAAAAAGTGATTTCAAAGATGCAAGTGTCCCGTGCTTATTCCAATTGCATTTATTGCTCTTTTTTTTTTTCTGATAGCTCCAAGACGCGACGCAGCCATGGAACGTTCAACGCCGACAATCAACACGTCAGCATCGCGCTCAAGAGAAAAAATGGCGGCGACATCTTCTCCATCAACGGGTTCGCCTAGCAGCAGCAGCAGCAGCAGCCTCTTTATGAAGAAAAAGGTCGGCAATGGCTTTAAATCCGGCGGTTTGGGTCGTGCAGGATCGACTTTGACGACAAGGGAGCGCTTAATGCAGCAGCACGACACGAGGCCACAAAAGGTGGTGGGCGCAAAACGCGATCGTCAGACCATTGAGGACATTCAGCAGGAATTGCGCGCGTCAAAACGCGGTCCTGACGTGCCGACGCCCCCGACGCGTCGCCCAGAACCGGCACGTGGTAACCAGCCCTTCCGCATGCCTTTCCGACGCGCGCCAGCACCGCGCCGATCGCGTTATGACGAGGAAGAGGACGAATATGACGAAGACGACGACTTTGTGGTGCGCGATGACGAGGTCGACGATAATGATTATTCTTCCGAGATCCGCAAGATGTTCAAGTACGATCGCAGGAGGTAAGAATTTTGCTTGAAATGCGCAAAGACGACGCGTGAAAATACTTGGAATGCGTGAAAATCGAAAAAAGGGCGCGTCATTGATCCTCGATTGCCTTGTTTTTAGATATGCGGATGAAGCTGCCTTTTCGGATGATGATATGGAGGCCGATTCGAGGCAGGTGCTCATGGAAGAAAAGCGAAGGTAAGCCTGAAAAAAAAGAAAAAAAAAAGATGTCCGGCCGCATTATTGACGCGTTTTTTCCCTTTTTTTCGTGTAGCGCGAGACTTGCACGCGAAGAGGATCTGCGCGAAGAGCGATTGGAAATGGAGCGGCAGCGACGGCGCAATGGCAAAGGACGATGATCCATGATTTTAGAATCAAGATGCGAAATTTATTGAAACCGTCGAATAAACACATGGATGTCGTAGACTACAGGGAAAGTGGGGGCCTAGGCCATGAACTAAGAAAGGTATGATGTTAAAAAGAGCGGGGAGGGATGCAAAACAAAAGAGATCAAGCTTAAGCCCAATCGGAAATCAACATTTGAGCCTTTTCAAGGATGGTGGCGGGCACCTGTTCGCTCTCCAAGATGCTCTGGTTGATCAGGTACGTTTGTAATCGCTCTAGCAATTCCAATTTCTGCTTGGCAGTGAAATTGTTGATGACCAGAGTCAAAACGGCACCGACAGACACGTTGTATTTCTAAAAAAAAAGGGGGGGGGCATGAGCAATGCACGCGTCCCTTGATCAATCCCTCTCTCTTTTTTTTTTTTTTTTTTTTTTTTTCCTTTTTCTTCCTTTTACCTTGATGAAGCTGATATAATACATGTGAGCGAAAAAGCCCATGAGGAATTGACAATCCATGCGATCTGTGAGGCCACCATGGCCTGGGATGCTGTCACCAAAGTCCTTGACCTTGAAAGCACGCTTGACGGCGCTGGCAAAGAAGCCACCAAATGGCGCAATCAAAGACGCAAAGGTAGCCATGTTGAGCGCGTGCAATTGCACGGGTGCGAGCCACACCTGTTGAATTTCGTAGCCAGACACGGTCTTGATGGCGATTTGCACAATGGCCGGCAATGCCCAAGGTACCGAGCGAAACACGGGATTCTTGGGGTCACACGAGACACCTGACCACGCCGATGCGCCAAGATCCTGCCAAAAAAAAAAAAAAAAAAGAGGGGGGGGGGAGCATGAGACTTCCATCTCATCTTGTGATGACTTTCGCGCTCCCGTTACCTGGACCGGGCAAATCATATAGTCGAATTGCATCAGGAATGTGGCGGCGCCAAAGCCGAGAAGGAGCGTGCAGAGCAAGGCGCCCACAAAGCCCTCGACCGTCTTTTTCGGGCTCAATTGGATGAGGGGCGTGCGACCAAAGAAGAAACCGCACAAGTAAGCAAAGACGTCATTGATCACCACGAGCGCACTGGGAAGCAAGAACCTGAAGAGAGAAAAATAGTCAGTTGTGAGCTCGCATTCACCAATTGAGCGATTTTAGCCCCATTTTCTCTTTTTCTTCCCATACCAAATCAATCCTTCCAAGATGTTGTCAACAATGAAATGGCTCTGCACAACAATAAGGAGCAGGGCCATGTGGGTCCAGCCGAATTGAGCCATTTGCGTGCGATATTGGCCCTTGCGCAGGTTCATGACGAAAAAGACAAAGCCTAGAAAGGAATTGAGTCTCCACGTTTCAACCCCCGTGGCCACTTCTTACCAAACACGTAGAGCATGAAGCTAATGAAGCGATGGTGTGTGGCAAATGGCTGCAAAAAGGCGTCGACCATGATGATTTCTTGGAAATAATAGATAATGGACTCGCCGTATAGGAAATACTCGGTTGTAATTAAAAAGTACCTAGAAAAAGAGAGCGCGCGAGTGAGTGAGACGCCAAGGGAGAGAGCAAAAGAGGCAAATTCTTACCAGCTCATTGTCTTGAACCAGCCAATAGTGACCTCCTTTTCGGAGCGACAAGAGATCTGGATCACTTCTTGATAGACCAAGACCGTGATGGACAGCACACCGACGATGGACCAGATATAACCGGACGCGAGGACGAGGAAGAAGGCGCCAATCATCATAAGAGTCGTGACAGTGCGAATCAGCATATTCTGCCACTTCTTTTTTGGCTTCTCGTTCATAAGCAACACCGCAGCCGGCGTGGACTCAGCTTCCTTGGGCGTCCCGTTCGACTTGGAGTTGCGTTTCCCACCTTTTTTTGTCATTGGGTCGGGGTGGGGGTGGGGTGTAAGGGAGAGGAGGGAAAAAAGACGAAAAAAAAAAATGAAAAAAAGAAGTGGGGAAGAAAAGCTTACCAGAAAAAAAAAAAGTGAAATATCGGACTAAAACAGGTGGTCCGCTCGTCCCTTGCTCTTTCGGCCATCACATGTCATTGATCGGCCTTGTTGGGTCTGCCTCTGAATTATATTTAAAAAAAAAAAGCCTACATCCCGAGACACGAACAAGAACATCGGACCTAGGGACACGCAAAGGCAGGTGCACATCATCCTGGCAGCACGAATTTCCGCGTTTTTGACCACCAATGGCTTCAATTCCTTGCGGAAATGGGTCCAATTGTTCATTTTCGCGCTTTGGAGCTGCCCTTGCTGTGCCAATGCCCGCCTACCCCACTCCGCCTTGGACGTGCACCCAGTGAAACCTTAATTCGATTTCACGAGATGAGGAATGAGGTCGGGACCGGCGTTTGACCGCGCCTGACGACGTCGTGCCACCACATGCTTCAATTGGTCGCTTTTTTTTCGTCGAACTGACCCTGCCCATGGTTCACTTCCTCCATTCCTCACTGCAATGCTTGTTTATCCTTGCAAGCCCGTTTAAGCAATCGCACCGCGTCGACATTTTGTTTTTTTTCCCTTTTTATAATATTTTCTGTTTTTATCCTCGTTTCATCGTCATGCAATGAGGCTACCATGCACTGGCCACCCCAATTGGAGCGAGAAGGCAATCGAAAAAGGTCCATTGTGACAGGAGTACGCGTGGAAAACAAAAAAAAAAAAAGAAAAAGGGGAGCTGAAAGAAATGGAATTGAAGCTCAAATACAAGATTCAAGATTCCATCGAGTCATGAGCCCATTGTTTGCCTTGTATACCAGGTTTGGACACGCCCAGGAACACGTCAATGGCGAGCGCTGAACAAAATGGCTACAATTGTTGTCACAATGAGCACCTTTTTGCTGGAATCAAGACTCGTACATTGTCATGGTGACTGTGCGCACCTTTTGTGCGTTGCCATGACAATAAAAAAGCGTGATAATGGCCGTCAAGTGTGGAGAAACCTTGCGATTTTGTCGATTCACGCTCAATTCTTGCTTTTACCCAGCACCAACTTTAAAATTCTTGTGCTCAATCACCTGGCAAAAAAGGAGGGCATTGTTCTCATGCTGAATTTGGATCGACTTTATCAAAAAAGGACAAAAGAGCGGGTTTCAGGCATGGGTTTTGGTGCCTTTTTCTTTTTTCTTCTTCTTTTTTTTTACTGCTTTTCACTCTTTTTTTTTTCTTTTTGCTCTTGTCGCTTCGTTACCCCTCACCCCCACTCCCCCAATTCACTCGTTTTGTCTCCCTGGCGCCAGGTAGCCCATGACCGACGCCCCCTTGTTGAACCGACCCCCTCCTCCAATGTCTGTGCACGCGCCATATGCAGATCTCATGGCAACAGACACCCCTGACGCTACGCCTCCGCGCGATCCCGGCTCGCCTGCGCATACTGCCACGGCATCGCCCACAGCGGCCGTCTCAAAGCTTGACATGAGCGATATTTATGGAATGGCGACCCCGGTCTCCACGTCAAGCCCGCCAGCCGATGATCTCGCATCAAACCCTGCATCTGAGCCCCGTGACCTGACTGACACTTGCGCCCTTGTTGTCATTCGCATCTTGGGAGCAACCTTGAGCGAGGTTAAAAAAGAAGTCCTTGCACAAATGCTTCAATTCCAAGGAAAACCAGGTAAAAAAATGCCACAAAATGCGATTTCGTCGTCCCATCGACCTCACATTTACCCTGTTTTTGTTACTTCTTAGCGGGGTCGATTCCCGACATTCCAATTGACAGGATCGGCGCCGCATTGTACCAGATGAAGCAGAAAAAAGAGGATCAGCGCGGCGATGACGAATGGGATCCAGCATGGGCAGCAGACACCTATACAAGTATGATAGCTTTTATGGCTGTCTACAAGGCACTAGTAACGGTGATCTTGACGGATCTCATGGCCGACGATGTTACCGCCATTCCATCGCAACATCTCGTCGATGACTTTCTCCGCCTATTTGCCACGACTGACAATGACATTCTCAGCAGCGTCGACGACCCATTCACTTGGTTTCATGCGCAGCATCGCGCGCAGCTCGTCTACACGCTCACCATGCGCATTCAAAAGGAACATGGCATCGCGTTTCGCTCGCTTGCACTCATTGACACCGTTTTGACACGTTTTTACACCGTGTACCTCTTACAATCCGTCGCACAGCAACATCAGCGGAACCACGGTCAATTCTACACGCCGCAGATCATGGTCCAGTTCATGTGGGCACGTTGTTTCCAAGACACTCTTGGAAATGAGCTATTACAACGCGTGTTCGACCCTTGCTTTGGAATTGGCGCATTTCTGTGCGCGTACTTGACCCATTTGCTGCATGTTGTGCAGCAGCGCGACGATTTGTGGAATGACGGCCGCGCACTTCAATCGCTATTTGCTCAGCTGCCCAGCTATCTCTGGGGAGTCGAGATTGACCCTTTTGCGCATCGCCTCGGCAAACTAAACATCATTGTCCATCTGTTCCCTCTCTACCGACGTTGCGTGTCGCTCGGTGTCTCGTTTGATCAGTTTGTGATGGATCGGCTATGCCTGTTTCGTAATGACGCGCTACTTTTGGCGCTCCCGGATCCTCAATTGCACCCATGGGAGCACGCTCAGCTGCTAAAGCTCCGTGATCCCTCTCGTTTGCAATTTGATTATATTGTGACAAACCCGCCTTACATGACACGAAAAACTGGCTTCGTCGTCGTCCCGGACCGCACCATCTACGACCCGCATATTCTCGGAAACAAGGGAAATCAGGCTTACACGTATTTTATGTGGCTCTGTCTCCAGCGATTGAACCCCATCTCGGGCCAACTATGCTTCATCACACCGACTCAATGGGCATTGCTGCGATTTGCCGAACAAATCAGGTAAAAAAACAAAAAACAAAAAAAAAAGCATTTTTTTTTAAATTCACGTTTTTTTATTTTTTTTTTTTTAAAAAAAAAGGAAATGGATGTGGGAGCATTGCCAGCTGCTGGAAGCGCACATCTTTCCCAATGCAAAAGTGTGGCCAGGTGTACAGACGGATTCGCTGGTTTTCCGCGTTCGCAAGCGCCAGGCGGACAAGCCATGTCCTCCCGCGCTTTTTTTACGCCATCGATCCGACACGATTCCACTGCCCGCCCTCCTGGAGACATTTGCGCGATTTGACCTGCAGCATGCGGAGCGTGACCCCGATGTCCTCTACAAGCTGACGCCAACAGACGATGTGAAGCAAATCACCAAGGTGTCGATGCAAGGCACGTTTGCTTCGCTGTTTCCGACGTCCATGGTGTCTGACGAGCTCGAGCGACTTACGAGCCACCTGCCGCGTCTATGCAACACGCCCGACGCGCCACTCTGCTGGAATCGAGGTCCAAACACCAACCCGGTTTATGCGCTCGTGGTCAGATCCGCTTGGGCACGCGCTCATTTTGGCGAAAAGGATTTTAATGCGTGGCTGCGCCCGGTTTTTTACTGGAACGGCAAGAAAATGGAGGTCGGGGCTGCTGATCAGCCTGTGGTGGATGCACCCGAGACGAGCGCGAACGAAGGTGACAAGGTGATGCGCTTTTGGCGCGGCCGCGATCCCGAGCGCATGGCCAAAAAAGAGTGCTCACCAGCTGAAGCCTACGTTGCATGGCCATCTGCGTGCGCATACTCGATGATCTTGATTGATAAGGCGCGTGCCGCTCAATTGGACAAAACGTCGCCGCTGTACCAATACTTGCGCAGCGCTCGCATCCAGCTGCAGGCACAGCAAACCGACAAGGAGGTCGCGTGGTGTAGTTTCAGCAAATGCGGCGTTTCCCGCGTGAAACTCATTCATCCGATTAATTTCGGCTATTTTAGCAAGTCCATGCCACGCCAGCGCTTTTTCTTGGACCGCCACGGCTGCTGTGTCACCAATCAGTGCATGTACCTTACCCTCAACCCGGCAAACGACGCGCGACGTCAAGCAATCTTTCCATTTCAGCCCCAGGATGACAAACAAAAGGAGGACCCGGACCATCTCCAGGAGGATGCGCCCTATTTTTTTTACATTGGTCTGCTGAACTCCAGCGTCATGCACTATTTCACCCAAAAGCACTGCAAATACGACATTGCAGGCCGCATGCGCTTCTTTTCCGCCAACATTGCCAAGATACCCTATGCGGAGCCGACGCCCGAGCAGGCACTTGATATGGTGCAACTTGTGCGCATGCAAATGGCCATACGAGAGTGCATCTATGACGTGCTGACGCACATCCCAAGTGCCAAACAGCAGGTGTTCCTCGAAAAAGTGCGCTCGTACACTTGGGATCTTGCGCCGGGGATGATGCATCTCGTCAATGAGCACGTCACGCTATGCGACAACACGCCCACGGCCTATGGTGGCATCGAAATGACATTGCGACGCGGCGGTGGCACCCCTGCAGACCGACTCGTGCGCCTTCTGATCGCGCAATCGTTGCTTCAACGCGTCATTGAGCATCTTGTGTATGATCTCTATCGGCTGCCTTGGGATCTTCGCCTTGCTCTTGAAAATGAACAAAAGCTGACCTTGACCACTCAATGGCAAGCTTGTCACGATACCCTGCAGCAGCATTCGCCCATGCAATTAGCCGAAGCCATTTTGGACGGCTCTCTTGTCATAGATTCCATCGTCATGAACTGAATACAATAACGGTGGTCACACTCTCTACAGCACATCGATTCCCTCCTCCACCAATGTACCATTGTAAAACTTATCATACAATAACTTTTTTTTTATCATGTAATAAAAAATTAATCACGCTTTCATGCCTTCTTGTCAATTTTTCGACTTGTCGTCCTTTTAAATCCGAGAATCCAGATGACCAAGGTCCTTGTCCAAAATCAACATATTAAAGCAATTGAGTTAAACACATGGTTTGATGCAATTACCTTCATGATGTAAGGATAAAAAAAAACAATGGAAATTGACAACAAGAATGAAAAAAGAGCAGGGGAAAAAAGCACAACGCGAAAATGTTGAAAAGGGTAATTCTTTTGATAAAATGACGGTCAATGCCATTTGATCACAGGTGAGAGGCACAGCCGACGCCAGACAAGGGAAGTTGAAGCATAGACACGTGACGAGGCTCAAGCTGCATTCGAGCACCATTTCAAATATTTGTTGAAAGGGGGCAATGATTTGTCGCTCACGTATTTACCCCTTTTTTTCCGCGTCATTCGATCTCCGACGACGCGGACGCCAATTCATCGTTCTCGATGTGTCAAAGAAGGATCAGCATAATGAAATAAGTTCAACTAAAGGCTAAAGGGCTGGATTCTTTATTATTTCTTTCTTTCTTGCTTGCTTGTTTTATTCTTTGCAAACATGAAATACTGTTCTTTATCAAGTTGCCCTGGCCCTGTTTTGCCTGAAGAAGAACCTCGCAAGCCTGGAGTGGATCTCATGGACGTTGATTCTGCAAAAGAAGATGTTTTTCCTGTTCCTTCTCTTTCTCATTTTGATCTCAATGAAACAAATGCCATTGCTCGTATGCTAGGGAGCATAATGGATCAAGTCAGACAAGATGTGTGGAAGGAGATGTTGCGTGCACAGGGAAAATCAGGTAAAAAAAAAAAAAGAAAAGCAATGCACTGTGACCGTTTTCTCACCTTTTTTTATTGCAGAGGACATGATTCCCGACATTCTTTGGGCACGACCAGATACACTTTACATCAAATGATGCAGCAAGAGATGAACGAGAGCGACAGTGACGACATGGACCTGATGCAAGCTGCGGAAATGTATACAGACTTGGTTGCGTTCATGTCTGTTTTTCTCACTTGTTTCGAGATGATCCTGACCGATCTCATGTTGGTTGGTCTGAGCGCTGCCAATGTCGCACCATCGCCGGTGTCGCACCGCCCCATTATGGCCTATCTTGGCCTCTTTGCCGCCAATGACGATAGTATCCTCAGTTGCGCGGACGACACGTTTACTTGGTACCATTCAACACATCGAGCGCGAATTGACGAATTGATCACCAAAAAATTCAAGAAAAAGAAATGCCGTGTCACGTTCCAGTCTCTTGATTACGTTGACAATATTTTGACGCGATTTTACTCTGCGCATCTCTTGGACGACCTTGCTCGAAAGTACAAAAGAAGCCACGGCCAGTATTACACGCCGCAATCCGTCGTCCAGTTCATGTGGGATCGCTGTTTCCAAGACATTGATGGTGGTGGCATCCTTTCTCAGCCAATGCGACGCGTTTTTGATCCATCCATGGGAGTTGGTGCTTTCCTTTGCCAATATTTGGTTCGTCTGTATCACGCTGCGCTGCAAAATGATGAATTGTGGCACGACAGCTCAGCACTCAAGTCGTTGTTTATGCAATTGCCAAGCTGCCTGTGGGGAGTGGAGGTGGACTCTTTTGCCTATCGCCTCTGCAAACTCAATGTCATTTTACATCTGTTTCCATTGTATTTGCGCTGTTTGACGCTTGGAGTCTCGTTCCAAGGGTTGAAGCTTGATCGATTGTGTCTGTTTTGCAATGATACGCTCGTTTTGGCGCTCCCAGGCGCGCAATTGCACGCGTGGGAGCACAAACAGCTAGTAAAGCTCTGCGACCCAGCGCAATTGCAATTTGACATGATCCTTGGCAATCCGCCCTATGTTCACCGCCACCACGGCTTTGAAGCCAAGGCGAAAGGTTCCATCTACGACCTCAGCTTGCTTGGTTCTCGGAATGTCCAAGCGTACAATCACTTTTTGGTTTTTTGTCTCGAGCGTCTGCATCCAACTGGGCAGCTCTGTCTCATCACCCCGACACAATGGCTCTTGTATCGCTTTGGCTCGGCAATCAGGTAAAAAAAAAAAAAAAGAAAAGAAAGGAATTGAAACGCGACGCGACGCGATTTGCTGACTTTTTTTTTAGAGCCAAAATATGGGTCGCCTTTCAATTACTGGAGGGCTTTTTTTCAAGTCAAAGAAGATCTTTGCAAGAACAAAGACCGACTCAATCGTGTTTCGGGTGCGCCGGCGCCAAGAAGGCAAAGTGTGTCGACCGTTGATCTTTGTGGAGCACAAGTCCCCCGCGGCCAAATTGTCAGAAATCCTCAAAGTCTATGGCCGTCTCGCCCCAGATCACCACAATGCTTCCGACCTCGATATCAAATACAAGTTGACGTCCACGGAGGATGTGAATTTGATTTCCACCAAGCTTCACAGCTCATTTGTCCATCTTTTTCCAACAACATCTGCGCAAAATGACCTTGACGCCCTGACGCAACATTTGCCGCGGCTGTGTCAAGCACCAGACGCCCCTCTTTTGTGCAAGACAGGGCGGTCCATGTTTCCACTTTATGGCTTTGTGGTCCGCAATGCCTTTGCACTAGAATGTTTTGGCGAAAATGCTTGTAACAAGTTTTTAAAGCCTGCATTCTATTGGAGTTGGAAGATGAGCAAGGAAAAGAGCAAGGAGTCCGACTTTTGGGCGACGCGCGATTCACTGCGCATGGCAAAGCAAGAAAATACGCTCGCGGAGGCGTACGTTCCCTTTTTTTCGTCGTCAGGCACTCAATAATCGGCAATTTGCATTGGAAAAAAGGAAGCCGCCGCATTGGACCCGTCTTCGCCGCTCTATCAATATCTGCAAGCGTTGCGCACCACGTTTCAGCCGCGAAATGGTGTTGTAAATGACATTATGTACAGCATTCCAAGCGATTGCGGTCAAAACCATCGTTTCAAGATTGTGCAACCAATAACTTTGGGCAGCTACACCCCCGGGGCGCCGCGCCAGCGCTTCTTTTTGGATCGCGATAATCTGAGCATCACGCCACAAAGCTTGTATGTTACACTTGCTGATCCAAGCAAGGCAAAACAAATGATGGGCTTCATTCCAAGCGGCAACGGCACATGCGATGACGACGAATTCAGCGCTCTCTGCGAAGAAGCGGCCTATTTGTTCTTCACCGGTCTGCTCAATTCCAGTCTTTTTCGCTTTTTCTCTTTGACGTGCTGCAGACACGATGTGGACGGCCATTTGCGCTTTTACAGTGGCAATGTCACCAGGCTGCCGTATGCACCGCCGACGCCTATACACGCGCAAACAACGGCACTCTTGGTCCAAGTGCAAATCGATTTGCGCGATCGCATTTTTGCCATGATTTCAGATCTCCCCAAGGGCCAAAGCCGGCCAATTATTGATAAAGTACGCTCACTCACTTGGGATCTCGATCAAAGTGCCATTGACATTGTCAATCAGCACGTTGTGCTTGTCGACAATGAGGAGGCACCGCCCTGCAACAATGCCATGGACCTCGCGCTTGCTCAAGGTGGCGGCTTGGCTTCAGATCGACTCATCCGCCTCATGGTTACCCAGTCGCTGATGCAGCATGCCATTGAACACGTTGTCCACGATCTCTACAAGGTGCCTTGGGATCTGCGCGAAAGAATTGAGCGCGAACAAGATTTGACACTCAATGCACAATGGGAAAACTATCAAATTGCTCTTCAGCAGCAATCCCCCTTGCAACTTGCCGAGTCTATCCTCAATGGCTCCACTGTAGTGCAATCCATTGTCATTTCCTAGTTTTTGATTTAAAAATAAAAAATGAGCTGGCCACCAAGTTGGGCAAAAAAAAAAAAAAAAAAAAAAAAAAAAAAAGCGCCACTCCCCCCACTCCCCCCTTTTTTTTGGGAGGGGGAGGGGAGAACAAGGAGGCGGCCGACCTAGTTTAATTCTCTTTGTTCCTTCGCATTGACTAAATTGAGGATCGACATCATCTTTTTAAAAGAGAGTAAAAGGCTATTTTTTTTTATTCCATTCCATTCCATTTTTTTTTCTTTTTTGATTCCTTTCGTTTGTTTTTCTTAAAGTCAGCGGTCATGCTGCCTACACAGTACGCACATTGGGAAAGCATGGAAGTGGATGATTCTTCTAAATTGGAGCCCATTGATTGCACAGCTGCTCTGTCGGACGTCCAAGCCATACAATGCGACAAAATGGTCAAACTCCTGGGATACGTTGTGAACAAGACCAAGGCAAAGGTTGCTCGCGAGCTGAGAAAAAGACAAGGCAAATCAGGTAACAAAATGCGGATTGTGGATATGCATTGTCGAGCGCAAACTCACGGTTTTGCTTTTTTTTTTTTTTATTGCAAACAGTTGGGATGGCTGTCGACGTGCCTTTTGCCAGCATTAAACCTACACTGAACCAGGCGAACAGCGATGCTGATCTTGGCGACGAGACGAGCATGGATCCCGATTGGGTGTCAAACGCGTACACATGCATGGAAGGCTTTATGACTGTGTTTTTGGCGCTGGTTGAGGTGATTCTCAAGAACTTGGATGCAACCTCTAGCGGAATTGCAGCAAGCGACACTACCATGATTTATTTGAGCCTCTTTAGCGGCAACGGAGACTTGGTCACTAGTCACGACGACATTTTTGGGTGGTATTATGCAGCACACGGCAGTGACATTTGCGACACGCTCTTTGTGCTCTTTGAACGAGAGAAATTCGACATTATTGACTCTCTAGAGCATGTTGACACCATCTTCACGCGGTTCTACACGCATTATCTTCTGCGACCCATTGCCAAGGATTATCAAAGATATCATGGACAATATTACACGCCGCGTAGTGTGGTTCAATTCATGTGGGATCGCTGTTTTCAAGATGTGGACAAGGATGCTTTGCTCTCTGGTCCCCATCTTCCGCGTGTGTTCGATCCGTGCCTTGGAATTGGGACCTTTTTTTGCGAATACTTGAAAAAAATGACGCATCTCATTCAGCAACGTGGCGATTTGTGGCACAATGGCCGCGCACTCCAGGCTCTGTTTCTCCAATTGCCCAGCAGCCTTTGGGGTGTCGAGGTGGATCCATTTGCCCATCGTCTCGGCGTTCTCAGCACCATTTTACATCTTTTCCCTTTGTTCAAGAGGTGTGTCGCGCTTGGGGCCTCATTTGACGGCGTGGTGCTCGACAAGCTCTGCATCTTTTGCAATGACTCGCTACTGCTGGAACTGCCCGACCCGCAATTGCATCCGTGGGAGCACGAACAGATCACCAGGCTGCGCGATCCCAATCTTTTGCAATTTGATTTCATCTTGACAAATCCGCCGTATCAAAACCGTTTGACGGGCAACGTAGTGGTCCCGGACATCGTCGTGTACGATCCTGCCATGTTCAATAACCGCAAGGGAAGCCAGGCCTATATTTATTTCATGATTCTGTGTCTACAGCGATTGAAATTGAATTCCGGCCAAATTTGCTTGATTACTCCAGCTCAATGGACAACACTTCGCCATTTTGACAATCACAGGTATACAAAAAAAAAAAAAAGTCGCGTCGCGACACGTTTTGGCGTTTTTGCTGACTTTTTTTTCCCGTTTTTTCCTTTTATTACGAAGAATATGGCTGTGGCAGGAATTTCAATTACTGGAAGGCATCATGTTTCCTCATAAAAAAGTGTGGCCCAAGGTACGAAAAAGCAAAAAAAAAAAAAAAAAAAAAAAAAAAAAAAAAAAAGAAAGATAAAAAAAAGATAAAAAAAAGATATAAAATTCATTCGATTTGTTCCATTCATGCATTTTATTGATATTTAGATCCAAACTGACTCGCTGATCATGCGTGCGCGCCGACGCCAAGTAGGGCAGCCAAGCCCGTCCGCGATTTTTATGGAACACCGACATCCCAAGGCGACATTAGCGGAATCACTCGATGCATTCAGGCGCGTTTTGCGCGATCGGCCCGTTGGACGCGATCCCGAGGTGAAATTCAAGCTGACGCCGACAGACGACGTGAATCTCGTGTGTGGTCCGCCGTATTGTGGCTCGTTTGCGCTCTTTTACCCTGCGCCATCGGCCACCATGGCCATGGAGGAATTGACGCGCGGAATGGAGCAATTGGGCGGCCAGCGTGATTCGCCGCTCAAATGGCGCAGTGGCCCAAACCCGGCGCCTCTCTATGCTCTCGTCGTTCGCACCGACTTTGCGCGCGCTCAATTTGGCGATGAAATTTGCAAAAAATGGCTGCGTCCGGTCTTTTATTGGAATTGGAAGAGTCTGAGCAAGCTGGAGCGTGAAATCAACAGCAAAAGAGGCGATGTCAAGGACAATGACAAGGACCGACACTTTTGGCTGTCTCGCGACCCAGACCGCATGCATACCAAGGAGTGGTCGCACGCCGAGGCTTATGTTCAGAAGCCTCCCCGCCCTGGCTTTGCTTACTCGATCATCATGGTGGAAAAAGACGACATCAAGCAATTGGACCACTCGTCACCTCTTTACAAGTACTTGCGCGAGGTCAAAGATCATTATTTCGGCGCCGACTCGTCCAGAGATGTTGCATGGTCGACCTATCGCTATAATGCGACAAATGAAGCGTACAAGCTCGTCCACCCCATGACTGTGGGCTATTCGCCAAACATCACGCCGCGTCAGCGCTTCTTTTTGGACCGGGATGGCCTTTGTTTGACCTCAAAGTGTATGTACTACACAATCAATGACGATGTCATGGTGCGGCGCCGCATCTACAAGGTTCTTCCGGGCGACAGCGAGGCCGACAAGGAAGAATCCGCTTACCTGTTCTTCCTTGGGCTGCTCAATTCCAGCATTGTCCGTCATTTTACAAGCATCAATTGCCGCGTCAATGTTCTTGGACACATGCGCTTCTATCCCGACACGCTTGGCAAGATCCCTTACCAACCACCGACGCGCGAACATGCCGCCGCCATGGTCCTCTTTGTCGATGTCTTGTGCAATTTGCGAAATCGCCTGTTCACCATGCTCAATTGCACTCCTGACGGCGGACCGCGCTCTCTTCTTGAAAAAATTCGTACGCTCACTTGGGATCTCGCGCAAGAGGAAATCTGGCTACTCAACAAGCACGTCAAAATCGATGAACGCGCGCCATTCGCCAACGCAATCGATCGCGCCGTTTTCGAGGGTGATGTCGCGCCTGCCGTGCGATTTAAGCGTCTCTTGGTGGCCCAATCTCTCATGCAGCATGCTGTAGAGCACGTTGTCTACGACATGTACAAGGTGCCTTGGGATTTGCGCCTTGAACTTGAGGCGGAGCATGATTTGACACTCACCTCGCAATGGCAATCGTGCCAGGATCTTTTGCAGCTAAAGTCACCCGTGCAATTAGCCGAAGCCATTCTAAATGGCACTCTGGACGTGGAGTCCATTATCAATTTCTAGAACCAATCAATAAATTCTTTGTCTATTTTCAAAAAAAAAAAAAGAATCAAATGAGCAAGGAGCAAGGTGAGGGTGTTTGGCCTTTCTGGGAGTGCTGTTTTCGACGATCGCTGCGCTCAAGGGCGATGTGACGATTTTCATGCGCATTGACACGCCCAATCTTTTTTTTTTTTTGTCGCTGGGATTTGTGCGCGACAGGCCACAGTTGCCGATCCTCACGTAATTAGGAATAAAACAACCAATTTCATTGTGCTTTTAAAGGAGGGCCAAGGACAATAAATTTAAAAAAGAGTAAAAACAAGCTGACTTTTTAATTTTTCGCGCTTTTTCACTCTTTTTCATTCTTTTTTATTATTTTGGAAGGATGATGGGTGCATCGCTCTCCTCTCAGCATTGTCAGCCAGCACCAGAGAATGTCTCCACCAAGGATGATGCTATGGAAATCGATGGTGTCGACGCCAAGCTCGCAAATGACCTAATCTCCCCGCCTTTGCTTCCTTCCCCTGCTGCGGATGCGATGGACCTGGATCAATTGGATGCCGATGACGACCCAAGCGACTGTTTTTCGACAAGCTCGTCAGATGATGAAGACCAAGCGTACTTTGGCCGTTCTATCCAGGTTGGAGGCAAAATCTATGAGGTTGATACCGAGCCTCTCGACTCCAAGCATCCAAATGACCTGCTTTCACTGCCGACACTTCGTTCACGTTCCCCCATGGCAGCAATGGATGTGGATCCATTGCAAGTGGACGATGCAGCAAGCGATTCTGACGGCAACTTGTCTGACAATGAAGATCGGGCGGAATTGGACGACGCTACGAATGATCTTCAAGAAGAGACGGTGCGAGCAATTACCGGAATCCTTGGTCAAGCTGTGAAAAGGATCACTGAGACTGCCAAGCGCCAGCTGCTTCAAAAACAAGGAAAATCACGTAAGAATTGACATGATTGCATCCATCTGTCGTGATCAATGGCTCAATTGCTTTTTTTTTCTCTCTATCTCTATTTTTCTTTCTTTCTTTAGGAAACGACATCCCAGATATCCCTCTGGGCACTGTTACCAAGACTCTAAAGGAGATGGGCGACCTCAACCAGATACGGCATGAGAACGCCTTGGACGCCAAGTGGACTTCTGATACCTACCTTCGACTTGTCGCGTTCATGTCTGTGATTCTTGGATTTTTGGAGGTCGTCATGTCGGAGTTGCTGCTAGCTGAAAGCGGGCAGGGTGATGTCAGAGAACCTCGCAAGGAAATTGACGCGTATCTACGTCTGTTTGCGCACAATGGCGACGTTATCAGCCGCAGCAAGGACGACTTCTCCTGGTACCATCGCAAAAACCGCAGCAACATTGTCGATTCGCTCAGAAAAAAGCTTAAAAGACGCCAAATCGCCATCGATGACATTGCCATTTTGGATCCGGTGCTGACGCGATCGTACACGCGCCATCTTTTGGTGCCAATTGCAAAGGACCATCAACGCACTCATGGCCAGTTTTACACGCCTCAATCTGTGGTGAAATTTATGTGGGGACGCTGTTTCAAGGGCGCCACAAGTGACAGCAATATGCTCTCGGAGCCATTGCCGCGTGTTTTGGACCCTTGCATGGTAAGCCACGCAATTAAACGCGAGAATCATCCTCTGATTTTTTTTATTCATGTCTGCAGGGAATTGGCTCTTTTTTAAGCGCGTATTTGGTTCACCTGATTGGTCTTGCGCGAGAAAACAAAGATTTCTGGAACAATGGCCCGCGTTTGCAATCATTCTTTATGCAACTGCCCAGCTCAATCTGGGGGATTGAAATTGATCCTTTTGCGTTCCGTCTTGGCAAGCACCTCATCATTGCGTACATGTTTCCAATTTATCTGCGGTGCATCACGCTTGGCGCCTCTTTTCACGGCAAAAAGCTCGATCGTCTTTGTCTGCTCTGCAACAACACGGTGCTTTTGACGCTGCCTGAAAACAAAAAACCGCACAAATGGGAGTATCAACAACTCATCAAGCTCCGTGACCCCAATTTGTTGACGTTTGACTTTGTGGTGACCAATCCTCCCTATCTGACGCGAGCCACTGGGAATTTCTCTAAATTCGAAGAAGAATTGGACCCCTCCAAGGACTTGGGACCCGCCATTCAAGCATACATCTTTTTTTTCTGGTTCTCGCTTATTCGTCTGCATCCAGAGAGAGGTCAGGCGTGTTTTATCGCCCCGAGCCACTGGACCTCGCTTGGCTTTGGCAAGCAATTCAGGTAAAAAAAAAAAAAAAAAAAAAAAAAAAAAAAAAAAAAAAAAAAAAAAAAAAACCACGGCGCGACATTTAAGGCTAATTTTTCCTTTTTTTCTTAAAAAAAACAGACGCTGGGTTTGGGAGCATTTCCAATTGCTGGAAGGCGTGGTGATCCCTGAAAAGCGTGTCTGGCCAACGGTCGCAATGGATTCGCTTATTGTACGCTTCCGCAAGCGTCAAGAAGGTGTTGCATGTCCGCCCTTTTTACTCGCCAGGCATCAAAATCGTATGGCCTTGTTGCCTGAGCTCTTGGACACCTATGCGCAAATTAAGCCCAACCATGACAACCTTGGCGACCTGCCTCTGAATTTTACACTGACGCCGACCGACGACCCTCATTTGATCGCCAAACCGGAGTTGGGCGACTCGTACACGTCTAGGCTCCCAATGTCGTCGCACGCGAACCAAATTTTGCAATTGACCAGCCACCTTCCCAAGCTGACGCGTTCACCCGATGCGCCGCTTTTGTACCGCCGTGGCCCGTCTACAAGTCCAATCTATGGCAATGTGGTGCGCACTGAGTGGGCACGTTCGTACTTTGGTGAAAAGGACTTTTTGAAGTACCTTCGCCCCATTTTTTACTGGAATTGGAAGTCCCTGAAGGGTCCCACGGAGAGGCGGTGCACGAAGCGATCCGCGCTTGTCTATCGCAAAGGCATTGTGCCCGACGAATTGTACATGAACAGTGAAAGACTCTTTTGGCTGGACTACGACCCAGAGCGCCTCAAGTACAAGGAGACCAATCTTGCTGAGGCGTACACGAGATGGGCGCCACACAATGAATACTCGGTGATCTTGGTGAACAGGCTGCAAGCACGCAAATTAAATTCAAAGTCGCGTCTCTACAAGTACCTGAAAGACGCGCGAGAAAAGCTCATTCCGCGCGTCAAGCGCAACATTGCCTGGCACAACACCCTCTACAACGGCTCCAACCATAAAAACAAGATCATTGCCCCCATCACCACCGCGTATTTTCCAAATTCGACGCCGCGCCCTCGATTTTTCTTGGACCACGAGGGCATGGCCGTGTCGGCGCAATGCATGTACTTTTTGCTCAACCCGGACGCCAAATGCCAGCAACTTTTCCAAGCCATTGACACGGGAAAAAGCGCAGAGGAGGCGGCATACCTCTTTTTCCTTGGCGTGCTCAATTCCAACCTCAATGGCTTCTTCACAGCCACGTTTTGCCGCTTTGACTTTGCGGGCCGAATGCGATTCTACGAGCCGATGCTTGGTCAAATTCCCTATGCCGAGCCAACACCAGAGCACGCGCTTGCCATGGTTCTCCTTGTGGACGTTCAAATTTGCCTCCGCGAGCGCCTTTTTGCCCTTTTCAAGCGCCTGCCCGACAAGACGCATACCCCTCTACGTATCCAGATGCGTCGGTGCATGTGGAATGTCGATGACGATACAATTACCAGCATTGACACGCACATTCAGCTAAAAGATGAAATGCCGGCCACCAATGCCCTGGACCATGCCCTCATCCAAGGCAGCGCCAAGGCTTCGACACGCATTATTCGCTTATTGATCGCGCAGTCGCTGATGCAGCACGCAATTGAACAAGTTACCTATGATTTGTACAATATTTCTTGGGATTTGCGAATTGCGCTTGAAACAGAGCAAAAATTGACATTAACCAAGCAATGGGAACCGTGGCAGGAGAGGCTGCATCAAACGTCGCCCGTGCACCTTGTCGAGAGCATTCTCAAAGGCACCCTCACCGTCGATTTAGCCAACTTGTGATCTTTTTTCCTGTTTTTCTTTTTTTTTTTTTTTTTTTACAATAAATCAACCTCTTTTTTCCATTTTTTTCACTCTCGGAGATGATGCAGAGTGTGAACAGCCCATTGCCAAGCACGACAATTAAAAAAAAAAGGGATCCACATTGGCTCAGGGCAAGTCAAAAATTCGACAATTGTTAGTTTTGAACAGAGAACCACCAAATACAAACCTGTGTTGATGTTTTTTTTTACGCGAAAAAAGCAAGCGACGCTCTCATTTTTATTGTCCTTTGGATTTTCATGGCGCGTCGAATTGGGAAAAAAAATAAAAAAAGCGTCAATTTCATTGTCTTTGCAAAGCAACAAATGATCGACGTATAAAAAGTAAAAGTTCACTTTTTTTTTCTCCCTTCTTTTTTTTCTTGTAACCTCACTTTTGCTTTTTTTTTCACGAGCTATGACCGGTGCTTTGCCATCCAATTGCTCTTCTCCAACCCCAATGGATATTTCTGGCTCTTTTCCCAAGGACAATTTGCTGGATGCTGGTGTGGAGCCCATGGACATTGACCCGCTTGAGTCCACTGACGCGAATTCCACAACAACCGGCAGTGCGTCGCCGCCAATGCCATCCGCAATCCTTGGACCGCTTCAAACTGTTGGTGATGATGATATCGTGGTCTTTGAACAAGAAACAATCTTCTCTGATGGCGAGGATCGTGGCTCAGGTGCTGATGACGGAGCTTGCGGTGCCGATGAACCCGGAATTGATGACGGAGACGCAGTGGCTGGCGATGATGAAATTGAGGTGGTTGCCAATGATGATGGCGACGCGACGGACGACACAACAAAGCTTCAAGGTCGCGATGAAAAGATCGCCAATGGCCTGATCAGCATCTTGAACGCCTTTTTAAAGGACCTGAAAAACAATGTTTTGAAGGACTTGCTGAAAAAACAGAAGAAAAAAGGTAAAAATCCAAAAACGACACTTTTGGGACTTTCCGTGTATTGATTGTCTTTTTTTTTTTATGAAAAATAGCCAAGGCCATTCCCGACATCCCTATGGACAAAATCAGCAATACTTTGTACCGCATGCAGCCCAAGAAGCTGGCCGATTCGGACGTTTTGGATCCTGTGTGGGCAGCCGACTGTTATTGTACAATGATAGCGTTCATGGCTCTCTATAAAGCATTTTTGGAGGTGTTCCTGACGGATCTCGTGGCACAAGGGCCTGAAGATGACCCTGCTACTGCTGATATTGCTGCTGATGACGAAAACGTGCTTTTTGGTGCTGATGATCCTGGTGCTGATGCTGACGACGAGCGTGTTGCTGATGATGAAGATGACCTTGTTGCTGGTGATGACGATGAGCTTGTTGCTGGTGATGATTCTGACGCTGAAGATGACGATGAGACTGTTTCTGGTGATGAACCTGGTGCAGATGATGCTGCTGGTGATGCAAATGCTGAGGCCACGGCGTCGTCGCCATCGCGCAAGACTGGTCCCTTGGTCAACGACGTCTTGCATCATTCTTCCAGAAATCAACGGGTTTCGTGCGAGACTGATCCCTTGGTGAACGATTTTTTGCATCTTTTTGCCAAAAATCGACATGTTCTGAGTGACCCTGACGACCCGTTCACTTGGTTTTACGCCAAGCGCAGGGCCAGCATTGTCGCGCGGCTCTCTGGGCGCATTCGCAGAAAGTTTGGCACTGGATTTGCTTCTGTCAAGTATGCAGATACAATTTTGACGCGCTTTTACTCGGGCACGCTGCTGAAAGCTGTCGCATGGAGACATCAGAAGGATCTTGGCCAGTTTTACACGCCGCAATGCGTGGTGGACTTTATGTGGTGGCGCTGCTTTCGTGAGGACGGCAATGCTGATTTGCTCGCTCAAGATTTGCCCTTTGTTCTCGATCCTTGCATGGTAAGAAAACGCGATTGGACTCGAGGATCATCATCTAATTGCTTTTTTTTTTCTGCGCGATAGGGAAATGGCTCATTTCTTTGCAGCTATCTCGTGCATTTGCTCGAATTTGTCCAAAAACGCGATGACTTGTGGAACAATGGCGCCGCACTATGCTCCTTGTTTGCACGTTTGCCTGGCCACCTCTGGGGCGTGGAGCTGGACCCCTTTATCCATCGTCTTGGCAAGCTGAACGTGATTTTGCATCTTTTTCCGTTTTTCAAAAAATGCGTGTCGCTTGGTGTTGCCATGGACCAAATCGAGGTGGAGCGACTGTGCTTACTTTGCAATGACACGTTACTTTTGACACCGCCCGACGAGGAATTGCATCCATGGGAGCACCAGCAAGTGCTCAAGCTTCGCGATCCTGCGCTCCTCCAATTTGACTACATCGTGACCAATCCACCCTACATGACGCGCCGGTCAGGCTTTTTCAAGGATCCCGACACAGAGCTCTACAATATGAACGAAATTGGTCAAGGATGTCCACAAATCTATGTCTATTTTATTTGGTTTGCTCTGAAGCGGCTGAATCAAGCGACTGGCCTGCTTTGTTTTATTACGCCTATTCAATGGTTGAGGACTTCTTGTGGCACAAGGCTCAGGTATAGAAAAAAAATCAGAAAGCGTGTGCTTGAGTCATTTCTCACTCTTTTTTTTTTTTTGCTGTTTTGCATTACAGACAACTCATTTGGAAAGATTTTGTGATTTCTGATGGCTTTATGTTCGCGACACGCAAAATTTGGCCACAGGTAAAAAAAAAAAAAAAAAAAAAAAAAAAAAAAAAAAAAAAAGGACACGGTCGAATTACGTTTGCTCACTTTTTTTTTCTATATCATAGATTTGCACCGACTCTCTTATATTTACGACGCGCAAACGTCAACAAGGCCAGCTGACTCCGCCCACCATCTTTGTGCAGGACAAGCATGCCAACAGCACAAAACCAAAGGAGTCCCTCAAAAAGTACTATTCCATTGTCAAGAACAATTTTCTCAATGCCCACGAGCTTGATTTGGTGTGCAAAGTGACACCAACGGACAACTTGAACTTGCTCTCCGAGTCCTGGACACAAGGCACGCTTGCTTGCCTCTTTCCCTCATGTGCTAGTGCCGACCGACTGGACCAATTGACGCACAATCTCCCACGCCTCATTAACGGTCCTGATTCGCCTCTCTCCTGGTCGTCTGGGGCCACAATGACACCGATCTACGGCAGTATGGTCAGAACAGAATGGGCGCGCAGCCATTTCAAGCCCAAAGAGTTTGAAAAATTATTCACGCCGGCTTTTTACTGGAGTTGGAAGAAGATTGTCCCTGAATTCTGCGACAAGGCGCAGCAACTAGTACGCCGCCGGTCGCTTGGTCCTGTGGCTGCATCGTCATCCGACTCGAGTGATGCGGTGAACATCAGCTTGGACAAGGTGCATCTCGACAAGGATATGCTCTTTTGGAACAAGCGTGATCCTGCTCGTCTGACCAGGAAGCAGTGGTCCAATGCCGAGTCTTATGTTCCACTGCCGCCCAAGCCTGGCCAGGAGTTCTCTGCCCTCACGATTTGCAGAAAAGACATTCGAAGGCTGGGTCGCAAATCGCGCGTTTTTCAATACGTAAAAGATATGCGCGATGAGCTCCGGCCGCAGTCAAAGTGCCCGGTTTTGACGCCCAGCTTTTTCAACTGTGGAAGCAAGCTACGTTTCAAGATTGTCCATCCCACCAGCCTTGGAGGTTATTTTATCAACTCATCGCCGCGCCCTCGCTTCTTTTTGGACGTGGATGGCCTGGCCGTCAGCAACCAGTGCTTTTACTTTACGTTGACCAAGAATGAAACGGTGCGCAAGCAGATCTTTGACCTGACGATGGAGGACAATGGCGATGACGCCGAGGAAACTGCGTATTTGTTCTTTTTGGGCCTTTGCAACTCGTCGGTCATGCGATTCTTGACCTATCAGCACTGCCGCTATGATGTGAATTGCCGCTTGCGATTCCACCAACGCAACCTGGCAAGAATCCCGTACGCGCCTCCGACAGCCATTCATGTTCAAGTTACGGCCAGATTGGTAGACATGCAGATGGAACTACGCAAACGCATCTTTGGCATGGTGAACACGCTCCCAGATGACACCACGTACGAGATTCTCAAAAAAGTTCGATTGCTCCGTTGGGATGTGGACGAACATCATGCCAATGTCGTCAACAAGCACGTCAAAGTCGATGTTGACGCGCCCGTGGACACTGCTGTGGGCTTTGCTCTTTCCCAAGGCGGCGGAACGGCTGCTGAACGCCTTGTTCGTCTCTTGTCCGCTCAGTCGCTCATTCAGCACGCGATCGATCATGTGTTTTACGACCTTTACAAGGTGTCTGGGGAGCTTGCACTCAAGCTGGAAAGAGAGCAGCATATCCCACTTATTGATCTGTGGATGACGTGGCAAGTGCGACTCCATGAATGCTCGCCGTTGCATCTGGCTATTGCCATCCTGGACTGCACGATGCCCGTGAATGCTCCCGGTGTCAATTAATCGCTTCCTTGAAAGCCCACAGGGCAATTTGCATTTAACAACACTGACTCTATGAATAAAAATATGCAAAC
Source organism: Gongronella butleri (assembly GCA_025201375.1). Classification (NCBI taxonomy): domain Eukaryota; kingdom Fungi; phylum Mucoromycota; class Mucoromycetes; order Mucorales; family Cunninghamellaceae; genus Gongronella; species Gongronella butleri. The sequence continues at coordinate 775,887 of JAIWZP010000007.1, forward strand.
AACTGCAATGAAAATAAAAAAAACGCTTTTTCGGCTCTGCCAAGGTTGCCCAAGTGGATAAGAAACAATGAACGAGTGCTTCTCTTTTCATTGGTAATTTTTTTCGTGATTTATTCTTTAAGATTAATTAATGGTGAACAAGCGTTGAAATGGAGTAAATTGTGAATTTCTTGTTTGACCTGCGCAATGGCATAGTCGACCTCTGGCTTTTACTTTTTCTTCAGAAAAAAGGGAGCCAAAATTACATATTTAATCAAGCGGTCTTGCACCTAGCCTTGCTATGATGTCGCATTCACATTGCGGCGCTCGGATCACTATTTAGAAAAAAAAAAAGTGGAAGGAGCTGCTTTGTACACGGCGCGTCAAATTTGGTGTTACAGTAGCACAAACGAGGAAAATTCATGCACGGTTTTGTGCGCCCCCAATTCAGTGCTTTTGTGTCGTCTCCCTTCTTTTTTTTTTCTTTTTTTTTTGTTCAAACAGTCAATATTTACGTTTAACTTTGCCTTGATCATTCTCGCCATTTTTTTTTTTCGAGACAAGTCATGATTCCTAGAATGGCGAGCGATAATTGACCATTTCTACAAAAAAATCATGATTTTCATCGTTTCGCCATGAATGAAAGAAAAACCACCAAAAAAAGGGAGGAAAAGGAGAAATGTTCGTATTCATTCTCATTGTTCCCCAAGACCCAGCATTAATTGGAGATCGGCAAACAATATAAATCGGAGATTGATGATGCTTTGGTTTTTTTTCCTGCTATTTTTTTTTATCCATGAAGCGTCCGCTTTTGCTGACACAGTCTTTTACGCCAATGTTCAGCACGTTTCATCATTATGATCCCATGGGCCCGGATGCTCCAGACTCTACACCAAACAGTTCCACTTTCTTGGAGGCAAACTCAGAGGTTTTGCCGGTTGCTAGCACTTCAATAGCCACCAATGCGCATGTTCTGCCGCCAACACCCATCGTTGCCCATGAATTTGGTGGTTTTCAGGACACGCATACAAGATCGGAGTACGTGGGACTTGTCATGGACGCCCTGAGACTCACGATGCAGACCGTCAAGAGCGAAGTCCATCAATCGATGCAAACCATTCAAATCAAGCAAGGTAATGAACCCACCGTGCGCAGATCCGACCGGGATGCTCACCTTGCTTGTTCCTTACTCCCATAGCTGGGGGGCTTCCCGCAGTGCTCATTGAAGCAATCAAGCCCTGTTTGTATCAAGTGAACAGAAAGCATAGCGATGCCGCGGTAAATTCGACCTTTATTGTCAATGCATACGCGTGGATGGTCGCGTTCATGTCCGTGTATCAGTCGCTGGCAGAGGTGATCTTCTGTGACCTGCTGTTTCAGGGATCACTATCGGATCAACGAGACGTCGAGGAGATGCACCAGGCATTCGACGCGTATTTGCGCATTTTTGCTCCCGAAGACGCACTGTTCAGCCGCAGTGACGATCCTTTTACTTGGTTCCACGAAGCAAACCGCACGCACATTGTCCGCCTGCTTGTTCAAGACCTGCGCAACCAGCTAGAAATCGACTTTAACTCGTTCGAGCTTGTTGACACGATTTTGACGCAATTCTACTCGAGGCTACTTCTTGAGGAGCTTGCTGCTTGCCACCAGAAATCCTATGGTCAATTCTACACGCCCGACTCTGTGACGCGCTTTATGTGGGACCGGTGTTTTCAAGACGAAGAGGACACAATACCTGCTGGACGACGTGTTCTTGACCCTTGCATGGGCATTGGATCGTTTCTGTGCACTTTTTTGCGACGCTTGGTTGGTCAGGCTCAGCAGCACTTGTGGAACGACGGCCCAGCTCTTCAATCGCTGCTCTCGGAATTGCCAAGCAACATCTGGGGCATTGACATTGATCCGTTTGCCTATCGCCTTGCCAAATTCAACATCCTTGTACACTTGACGCCGCTGTACCGCCGTTGCATGCAACTGGGCATTCAATTCGAGGAGAGTTCGCTTGACCGTCTCTGTCTGTTTCGCAATGACACGCTCCGATTGCCTTTGCCCGACCCAGAAACGGATCCATGGGAGTTTGCCCAGATTCACAAGCTGCGCAACCCAGACCGCTTGACGTTTGACTACATTGTGATCAATCCGCCATACATGACGCGAAAATCGAACAGCCAGCCCGATTGGCGCCTACTTGCCAACGCTGCCGATTGCAAAGCGACGCAAGGCTACATCTCGTTTCTTCGGTTCTGTTACCCTCGGCTTAACCCGACCATAGGCCAATTGGCCTTTATTGTACCCCAGCAATGGCTCGTGCTTGCCTCAAACACGAATTTCAGGTAAAAAAAAAAAAAAAAAAAAAAGGCATTGATTGCTCATTTTGATTTTTTTTTATCTTTTTAGGGCCCGTCTGTGGACCGCGTGTGAGATTATTGAAATGTTCCTCTTTCCCAAGCCCAAGGTGTGGCAAAATGTTGCGACGGATTCGCTGATTGTTCGCATGCGGCTGCGTCAGCCTGGCAAAGTTTGTCCTCCCGCTATGGTTTTAGACCACAAAAATGCCAGCAATACGCCGCTGGAGACAATGCTCTGGAATTACAGCCGTTTTGACGTGCATCGCGCGTCTTTGACGCCTGAGGTGCTTTTCAAGCTGACGCCCGTGGACAATGTGCTTCTCCTCGACTTTGGCTATGAAGATCACTCGTACGAATTTATGCTGCCCTGGTCGAATGTCACGGGTGAACTTGACGCTCTCACTCAGCATTTGCCGCGGCTGTGCCTGACCGAGGACGCGCCGCTCACATGGAATCGCGGCCCATCCATTTCGCCCGCGTATGGTCACATTGTGCGCGATTGTTGGGCACGCGCACAATTTAGCAATGAACATTATTCGCGGTTTGTGCGTCCGGCATTTTATTGGAATGGCAAAAAGATGGAGATGTACAGAGGCAATTCGCGGCGTATGATGGCGCGCAATTCGGCGATTGCGGCGCTTTGCAGCGATGATGACGACGACAACAACAACCACAAGAAAGAATTGATACTTGGCAAGGAGCGGGTCTTTTGGCAGGCGCGCGATCCGGAGCGAATGGCCGAAAAGGAGTCGTTTTGCGAGGCGTATTTGCGTCGCAAGCCCAATTCCGAGTACGCTGTGATCATGATTGACAAGGATTCCGCGGAGGAGCAGCTGGACCCGAATTGCGCACTGGCCAAGTACTTGGACGATGTGTACTCGCAGCTCATGTATGCCGACAAGCAGTACATGTCGTCGCAGACCTTTGACAGGTGTGGTCACGATGTTGGGCCCAAATTGGTGCACCCGTCCATCTGTCAATTCAGCAAATCATGGCCGCGTCAGCGCTTCTTTTTGGACTGGGATAACCTTGCCTTGACCACGCAATGCATATACTTGACGCTTAGCGATGCCGACCGCGACCGCCGCCACGCCACCTTTGCGCCCCTGGCACACAATGCAAGCGACATGGCCGCCGTCGACAAGGTTGCCTTTTTGTATTTTCTTGGTTTGGTCAACTCAAGCTTGTTTCAGCACTTTTGCCTTCGGTTTTGCCGGTTTAATGGCAACAGCACCATGCATATGTTCAAGACCAGCATGAGCAAGGTCCCGTACGCGCCACCCACGCGTGAGCACGCGCATGCCATGGTGCAGCTCGTGCAAATGCATATGGCGCTGCGCGAGCGCATTTACGCTGTGATTGAGCGCGTCCCTGTGAAGCCTGGGCGCGTCATTCTTGGCAAGATGCGGTTGCATACGTGGGACGTGGACAACAACACCAGATTCGACATCCAATTAGCCATTCCTTTTGTGGACGACGCGTTTGCACCGGACAATGCACTTGATGGTGCGCTTATGCAAGGCGGAGGCACCGCTGACGAGCGCATTGTGCGGCTTTTAAAGGCGCAGTCGCTCACGCAGCACGCGATCGAGCATATCATCTACGACCTGTACCATATCCCGTGGCAAGCACGCCTTATTCTGGAAAAAGATCTGGATCAAGGACTCTCTGCCCAATGGGCGGATTGGCAGGACCAGCTACAACAGACGTCGCCTTTGCACATGGTGGAGAGCATTTTAAACGGCACTTTTGAATGAAGTCAGACGAAATAAAAAGCAGAAGCAATAGAGAATTTGGTTTTTTCAAAGAGTCGCATAGTAATTCCGTTGCTATTTTTTTTAATTGGTTGTGCCTGTTGCTCCCAATGACCTGCTGACCGTCGCTTTCGATTCTTGGACCATTCAAACAGGTCAAACAGGGAGGAATTTAGCAGGAGATACTGATGTTTTGCCGTAAATCAACGAAATCATAATAATGACTCTCTGTGTACGCTCTAAAATATGGCGAAAAGGGTCCCACCATGAAATGGCAAGCTGTAAACCCCGGATGGGCATCAATTTGAAGGTGCCTCGGGCCATTGGGCAGACGGTACACGCAAATAAAGATACACGTGATTTTGAGCACCCGAGAAGAAATCGCAAATTTGGTTTTGCGGACTCACACCAAACTTGAACATAAGATGAAGCGTATGGGGAAACGGCGGAAAGTGCCAAAAAAGTGAGCAATTGAACTGCCCGTTGATGAGCAATGAGCGATTTTCGATAAAACTTTGCGCGCGAACTGCATTGGAAAAGCGCACTGTAAAAATGCATTTGGCGCGTCTACTATCAAGAGATGCTTTCGGTGCATGAATGCAATGCAGAAAATCGAGCAAGAAAAGCTGGACTGACGCGATTTTACGACGCGTCAAAAATTATAATAATCTTTGCCGCGCATTATTTTTGCCAGAAGCTTGTATTTTTCACTGATCACGGGCATCCACATACGCGCAATCCTCTGGTCTTTTTGATGATATAACTTTCAAATCGCTGCAGTCAATTCTCGCTGGGTTTGCCTTGAGTGAAATTTTGCGGTTTTTCGCGTTTTGCGCGGAAAATAGTCCATGGACCACAGGTTTTTAGTGCATTATCGTCAGTGAACCAGATCTGCTCACCATATGAATGAATGGCGTGGTGATCTGAGGACCTAAATTTTTTGATTTTCCGGGGGTCGACTGTGCCCCTTGGAAAAGTCGCCATTTTTAATCGTCGTGATATCGCGCCATCCAGTGATCGGATTTCCCCGTGGCTGGGATCATTCAAACGAGCAAGCCTTGAATGACTGATTCTAGTGGTAAACATTCTAGCATGTCGTCAATTCAGCGACAAGTGATCAGAAAAGAGTAAAAACGCTTGAATTGTGATTCTCTTGAAATACACTAGATCTATGGACCCATTTTGATTACGTTTGCAGCATGCGAATGACAAGCATTTCAAATCATAAGCTGTGCACCGGTCGCCTATTCAGCTCCAGCAGGTTTGGACAAGGCATTAAAATTGCCAAAATGCAAGTTTCGATATTGCTGGTGTTCAAAGTCACGTTTATGATGAGGACAGAGGCGTTGGCACGCTGACAGAGCAAGTGGCCTGCCATTGAAAAAGAAAACATTTTCAAGAAAAGCACGATGTAGCAATTTCATAAATAAAATAGATATTTGCAGCCTCCGACTATTAGGCCTCGTCACCAAAACGCCTCCATCTCCGATTTGACAGCGCACACGCGGCACTGCTGGTTGAACACGCGCACGTCATTCTCGTTGCGACTCTTGGCTATATAAGAAAAAGTGGTCAAAAAGCCATTTGCAAAAAAAAATATTATATAGAAAAAAAGGGCTAAAAATGTGCCACGTTCCGATGCCACGGAGGTCAATGCGAGGCAACAATGGACCTAAAGGCCCAGAGCGCAGATCAAGAAGAGCAGCAGAAAGCATAAAAACACAGAGAAAGAGAGAGACATGGGTGGGGTCACATGCTGCGCGTTGCACGTCGAGTAAATAAAGTTTACGGACCTGGATTTTTTTTCGAGGCGCGTTCCATTGGCCCGGCAAAACCGCCGTTGTGGTCTTTTTTTTTTTTTTTTGCAAAAAAGAAAAAAAATTAAGGGGGAGAGGGGAAGTAGGATGAAGAGCAAGGGGCCATGCGCCGATGATCAACGTCAAAAAGAGCTTATCAAGCGGAACACATGACAATTGGCAATGGACCGTTGCCTCCCTTTTGTTTTTCCTGCACTCCAGCATCGCCATTGGGCGGATTGGGGGAAAAAAAAATATTGGGTGCGGGCCAAAAAAGAATCCTTGGGGGATCCCCCACACGGTAATTGACTCTTTGTTGCCCGGCCTGTACGACCTTTTCTTTGTACCACAAGAGCCACCGATGGTGACAGGGCAAGGTTTTTTTTTTTTTTTTTTCAAAAGGGTGATCAGCACTTTTAGCGAGAAAAGAAAAAGCGTGTCTTGGCGTTTACACTTTTTACCCATTTTTTTTCGCGTGTTTGTTGGCCTTGGATTCGTTGTGTGTCTCGGAGTTGTGGACGAGAATCAGGCACGGAAACAAGTGAAAGAAGTGCGCGACGCGGCTGTGTAAAAAGTGAATAAAGGGCCATTTTACACAAAGAGGGAGGAGGGCATTAAGCGGGCCATAAAAGGCGGCAGCCAATTTACCATTGAGATTGGGAGAGGATGATTATCACGTACGTTTGAGGGGCACTCCTTTTTCTTCTTTCTCTTTCTTTCTCTTTGTCCTCCTCTCTCTTTCTCTCTTTCTTTTTTTGTTCGTGCCCTTTTTTCCCCTAGCCTTTCTCTTTCTTTTTCTTTTTGCTTTCGTCGCGCGTTCCCCCTCCTCCCTTCTCCACTCGACGGCGATCTCTTATTTGTCATACCCCTTTTTTCTTCTAGACAACTTGTTGCGCTTGTGGATAGATGTTCCTTTTTGGCTTTTACTAGCTATGCTCTTTGTATTGTAACATCGAATTGTCCTCTTTTTTATATTTATCTCTTGTCACTCTTGCCCTTTCTATTTCCTCGCGTGCACTTTATTTTTGCCTTGTAACCCTGTTTTTGCCCTTTTTTATTTCATACCAGCTCTTTTGATATCTTTTTTTGCTCCCCCATTTCATTTTTTTCCAGCGCATCATGACCACGGAAACGGCTACGAGCATGCGCACGACGCATCTGACGCCCTCGGCGTCGATTCGCGATCAGTATTATCGCAAGCATGGGATCAGTCCGCGTGCGGCTGCGGCGGCGGCGGCCAATGGCGGCAGTAGTGGCTCTGCGGCGAGCTCGGACGCGCCGTCATTGCCTTTGGTGGACACAGGTGGCGATTTGCGCGCATCGTTTGATTATTCGTTGCACGATGAGGGCGACGACGATGACAACATTTTCGACTATCGTCCCGAGGGCGCCATTGCATTTGCGCCACTCAAGGGCCCGGATCTGCGCCTAAAGACTGAAGACGCGTCGCTCTTTAGCATGCACACCGAGTATGACACGGATGACGATACCACCAACCAGTCCATCTGCAGCACACAGACATTTGACAGTCTCCACCGCGGCGCACCGTCCAAAAAATCCTTTTCGCTCCTGCGTCGTCAACAGAGCAGCCAGGCGCTCGTCTCCATGGCCAACCAGCAGCAACAACAGCAACAACAATCCATCAAGAAATCAGCATCCGAAAAGACAAGCTTGCTCTCAAAGCTATCAAAGACTACCGCACCCATGCGCGCTCGCATCTCGGCCATGTCCAGGACTAGTAAGTTTCATGGAAGGGGGCCATCAAAGCGGATATTCATCCCTTTTTTTAAACGACTTTTGTCGTTTTTGTCATTTTTTTGGTAGATTTCCTAAAGACCGAGATGATGTCGTCGCTTTCGATTCCATTGCGGCGATCGGCTGAGAGCGTGTACAACCTGCCGACGACGGCGGCACTGCGCATCACGGGCCGGCGATCGCAGGGCGAGCGTGCGCAATCATTTACGTTTGAGAAATCGGTGCGGCACACGAACCAATTGGCGCGCGACGCGCTCAAAGACGCGCATCCGGCCGTGTATGTCGCGTTGCTGTCCAATGTGTCTGCCGCGTTCAAGGAGCGCATCTCAGTCGGCACGAAAATTAAGGACGGCATCAAATACAAGGACACCTTTGATGGTGTCGAGGCCGTCGTAAGAAACAACAAATAGATTTTCTTTTATTTTGCAGGGAGAAGTCTCATCCTGCCTCTTTACTTAATAGGACAAGCTGGCGGCGCTGATCAAGACCAAGGATCGCAATTTGGCGCTTCTTCTTGGCCGTGCGCTGGATTCACAAAAGTTGTTCCACGACGTCAATTACGAGCATCGTCTGCGCGACTCGCGCACGGAGCTGTATCGGTTCACCGAGTCATTCAACCTGTCGCATTACCTGTCGGGCTCGTCCGATTCCTCCTCGACCTTTGCCACCATCAATGAGGACAGCCCCACCGACTCGGCGCCATCGTCACCGACCTTGCACGAGAATCAAGCACCGCATGGCGTCTTCACCCTCCTCACTGGCTGCTACTCGCCCACATGCACGCGCGACAGGCTGTGCTACAGCGTCTTTTGCCCGCGACGACTGGAACAGGTAACCAAAAAAAAAAAAAAAAAAAAGAGAGAAAAAAAACCAAAATTTGCTCTGTTTCTCACGCATTCCCCGCCTGCTTTTCATTCAAAGCAATCACGCAGCAATGCCAATCGGCCATTACATCGCAGCAGCAGCAAATCGTCGCTGAATGACAAGGTTTGGCGCTTTTTATGGTGGAATTTGGTCGCGCAGCAAGGCTTATTTTTATTTTATTTTTAGGAGGAGGATCGTCTTTGGGTTAAGACTGTGCCGAAATCTGTTGTGGAACGGCTGGATGCAAATGAGCGCAAGCGGCAGGAAAATATCTTTGAGCTGATCTATACAGAAAAGGACTTTGTGGATGATTTGGCCTACGTGGACAAGGTAAAAAAAAAAAAAAAAACAGTCGTCACCCCCATGACGCACACCATGCAAAACGAGAAGGAGAGAGAAAAAAAAAAATGGGGAGAAAAAGGTTAAAAGAAGCTTAATTTTTTTTTACCTTTTTAGCATTGGATTCAGCCATTGTTGACCCAAGACATCATTCAGCCGCCTGAGCGGCGCCGCCCGTTTGTGCGCGACGTGTTTTGGAATATACAAGAGCTGCAAGGCGTGAACCAGCGGTTGCTAAAGGCGCTGCAGCAGCGACAAAAGCGCAATCGTGTGGTCGATAGCATTGGCGACATTTTGCTCGAGCATGCGGCACATTTCGCGCCATTTGTCAAATATGGCGCGCACCAGATCATTGCCAAATCGTGTTTTGAGACTGAAAAGAGCACCAATCCGGCGTTTACTCGTTTTGTCCAAGTAAGGGAGTTCCGTGGAAAAAAAAAAATAGAAAAAAAAGGGGGTATCATTGCTTTGGCTCACTTTTTTTTTTTGGTAGACCACGGAACGCTTGCCAGTGTCGCGGAAATTGGAACTCAATGGCTACCTGACCAAGCCAACCACCCGATTGGGACGCTATAATTTGCTTTTGCGAGAAATCCTCAAACACACGCCAAAAGGCCATACCGACCAAGAGACGCTTCCCAAGACGATGAAGATCATTGCCGAGCATCTTTCCAACGTGAACAATGAGACGGGCAAGACGGAAAACCGATTCAATTTGCGTTTGCTGTCCGACAAGCTGCAAGATTCGCCGTTTTTGGGCGACGTCGTAAGTGGAAATCTCCTCCCCCCCCCAACACCAATGCGCGTCGTTTAACCCCGCTCACTCTCTCTCTCTTTTTCGTTTCAATAGCGCCTGGAGCTGATGCACGAGGACCGTCAAATCATCATGAAGGGCCCGATGAAGAAAAAAGGCACGGGGTCCGAAGCAATGCCTTTGCAAGTGTACCTCCTGGACCATTACCTGCTGGTCACAAAGTCAAAGGTCGTCAACAATGTCGAGCAGATCAAATTGGTGCGCAAGGTAAACCAAAGAATTTGAAAAAAAAAAAAAAAAGAGCAAAAAAAATTGGCATTGACGCACTTTCCACCTTTTTTCTAGCCGATTCCCGTGATGTTTTTGTCGCTTTCGCTGCCGGATCTTGAGAAGCGGGCTGCGCCGCCGTCAGCACCGGATGCATTGGCTTCGGGCGGTTTGGCTTTTAATCCCATGTCCTCGCAGGCGTCATTGCACTCGTTGTCGGGGCCCACGCCGCACCAGGCCGGCAAGAATGGTTATCCGATCAATTTTGTTCACCTTGGCCGCAACGGCGGCAGCCCCACCACGCTCTATGCTACGACCGCCACGTCACGCCATCAATGGCTGCAGCGCATCGAGGCGTATCGCTATGCCATCACCGAGAAGCACAAGGTCTTTGACCTTGTCCCTGTCAACAAGGACTTTTTCAATTCCTTGAACAAGGTCAATTGCGCCGCGACCTTTGGTAAAAAAAAAAAAAAAAAAAAAAAAAAAAAAAAAAAAAAAAAAAACGGGAAAAACGGGGGAATAAAGACGCGTTTTTTCGCCATTTTTTGCATTTCTCACCAATTTTTGCATTTGTCACTCATTTTGCGTAGGCGAATCCATCCTCATTGGCAGCGACCAGGGCGTGTATTTGATTTCCGGCAACAAGGTGAGCAGCAAGGTGACGCGTCTTTTGCCATTGCAAAAGGTGTCGCAGATCGACACGCTTGAAAGCAAGTTTGTGCTTGCGTTGGCGGACAAGACGTTGTACACGTATGCGGTGGATTCTCTGTTGGGAGACGATCAAGCCATTGAAAAGACAACAGGGGTATCCGAAGACGGTGCGGACGCGACCACGACGACCCAAGAGATGCATGCCGCAAGTAGCAGGTCGCCCGCGCCCACAGACGCGTCGAATGGTGATTATCACGATACTGGTGATGACGACAAGCAGCAGCAAAGCAGCCAGCTGCGGCGCGGGCGTAAAATCAGCACGCACGTGTCGTTTTTCAAAGTGGGGCGCGTGATGGAGAAGATGGCCGGCCAAGATCCGCGCGAAAAGTCGCTCGTGTGCTACGTGCGGTACAATGCCATGTCTTCGACGATCCGCGCGCTCGAGGTGCACCAAAGCGCAACGCCAAAGAGCAAAACCAAAAAGAGCCTGCGCAGAAAGACCACCAAGCAATTGGGCACGCTTCTGCGCCAACATCACGAGGGATTGCGCGTGTACAAGGACTTGTACATTCCCGGCGAGGCAACCTCCATCCAATACTTTAAAAACGTCCTCTGCGTCGGCAGCGAAAAGGGCTTTCAAATGGTCGATGTGGCCTCGGCAGGCGTCCAAAGTAACGAAAAATACCAAAAAAATCGATAGGAAAACCATTTAACTGATCCGATTCCTTCCCATCTCTCTCTTTTTTTTTTTTTTGATTGTGATTAGGCGTGCTCGATCCGTGTGATGAATCTCACAATGCATTAACCACACGCTACGATCTTCGTCCCATCTCCATGTTCCGGCATCCCAATGGCGACATTTTGCTTTGCTACAACAGTAAGGAGATGCCCCTATGCCCGATTTCGTACGCAAAACTCATCTTGTTTTTTTTTTTTTTCCCTAGGCTTGGCGTTCTACATTGACAAAAAGGGCCGCCGCTCGCGCCCCGACTGGCTGATTCAATGGGAAGGCCATCCGACCGCCTTTGCCTTTCGATACCCCTATATCATCGCGTTTGATGCCAATTTCATCGAGATCAGAGACATTGACTCGGTAAGCCCATCTTGGCGTGTGAATTCGTGCCGAGCCACACACACACACACAAAACACCCCGCTTATCTTTTTTTTTTTTTTTTTTTTCTGAAAATTTTCAAAATAGGGCAAAATTGTGCAAGTGATCCATGGCAATGAGATCCGATGCCTGAAGCCTGATCCTCTGGATACCATTTACTGTGTGATGCAAGACGACAAGACTGGAAACGAATGGATCTTCCAACTAAAATACATTGAAAAGTGATCATTGTGATCTTTTTTGCTTTTTTTTTTTGCTGTCCCGCCTTCTTCCCAGCCAGCTCCCCCGCCCCCTCACCCTCTTTATTGTTTCGTGTAGCGTGTGCCTCGCCTCATTGTTCTTTTAGAAATCATCCCCACCCCTCTTTCAACCCAAAAAATGCCTAATAAAATACACACAATCGTTTATTTTCGTTTTTTAAAATCAATTCTGAGGGGAAAAAAGTAGAGAGCCGTGCCATTGAGCAAAATGGGACAAAGCGAATACAAGTTTAAAGCAATGAGAATACATGGATGAGACAGGGCGGGAAAAGGGGATAAAAAAAAAAGGAGACGGAAAACGATGACATAAGGGTAAAATAAAGGTACAAGGGGGGATAAAAATGGGCAATGGACGGCGTGGAAGCGCAACGCGCCAAGTTTTTTTTTTTGCATTTTTAAGCCTGATAGCCCGGTGCACCACCAAGGAGCATGGTGGGCTGCGTGGCGGCGGATGGCATTTGATACAATGAGGACCAATACCCTTGCATAGGCTGCGTAGGTGTGGGTGGTGGCGGCATATTGTAGAGCGATGCGGCGGCGGCAGCTGGGGGCATGATCATGGACGTATCCTGCGGGTGATAAAAGGCGTGGCCCGCCGTGGTCGAAGGATAAAACGCCGGCTGATCAAGGAAACGCACAATTCGGTGTGTGTCGGGGTACTTTTCCATCAAGATGAGCAGGTCTTGCTTCAATTGCTGGCCCACGCCCTTGTGCGTGTGGCGGAAGAACCGCGACGCCTGCTTGCCCTCGGTAAAGTCGCTGCATTGCACCCAATTGGCGCCATTTTGCTTCTTTTCCGTGGTCTTGTCACCAGTGGTCTCCATGTAAAACAGCGGGCTCTCGCTGATATCAAAGTGGACATCGGCAAGGCCATTGCCGTCTTCCATGTAGTCGATGCTGGCAACAGATGCGAGCGGGATCTCCATTTTAAAGTGACAACCGGCATCCTCAATGTGCCATTCAAAGATCTTGCCATTGAGCACGCAAACAAGGTCCGATGTGCGCAACTTGAGTCGGTGCCAAGTGCCAATGGTGAGCGTCGTGCAATTGAGGTACACGTCGTACTCGGGGTGCGTGGACTGTGTGGAAATGGCCTCTTTTGTCGAATTGCCGCCATTGTTGCTCGCAACCACTTCGACATGCGCCGCCGTGGGTGTGCTATTGGACGTGCTGCTGTTGCTTGTGCTGGTGGATGTCGATGCCGACGGCGTGGGCGCAATGGCATTGGTATGATCTTGCGACGAAGCGTTGTTCTTGGCAGGGTGCATCATCAGACTGGAAGGATCAATGGTGGCCACTGGTGGATCGCTCAGGGCACGTTCAAAGTGGTGATGCGAAGGCTCGCTAGACCCAGGCGTCGAGTGCATGGCGACCATGGACACCGATTGAGATCGCATCCCGTCTAAAAACAAGTAGGACGAAAATTGAATGAGAATCTCCGATGGCTCCATTTTTCTGAAAGCCAGGCTCCGATGATACTTGCACGCGTCTTTCTCACATGATTTTTTTCCCATTTTTTGTGTTTTTGAATTTTTTTTTTTTGTATATTTTTTTGGGTCCTTTGGCTATTTTTTTTGAGTGCCTTACGATGATGGGGCCAGATATCCTGGGGCCGGACGGTGATGGGATGATCCATGATGGAGGTGATTGGCAAATCCGTGGGCATTGGTGTGGATTCTGCGGAATCTTGCGATTGGGTGGCCAGCATGGCTGTGGGGCCAGCATCTGGGACGGAGACCAGATTGGGGATGGAGGAGGATGGGTTGCAATCGAGATGCGGGCTTGGCGAGGGAGACAATGGGCCCTGCAGATAGTCTGGGAAATGGACCATGTCTTGGAGAGGGTATGCGAGAGGGTGTGATGCGTGGGGTATGTTGTGATGGTGGTTGGCCATGGAGTCGAGAGATGACGTGGAAGAGATGGATGACGCGCTCGAGTAAGACGCGGTCAATGCCGGCGGTGTGGGCAAGGGTGCCGCGGTGGACGTGGTAAACGTGGCGGCATCCATGCTCTGGGATCGCGGCAATGGCATGCGCGCGTAAACAGGGGGTTGTGGGATGGATGGGGATTGCTGCGAATGAGCATTGGACGGATGAGGAGGTGGGGGAGGGGGAGCCGCGTGATTTTGGTGGTTTTGGTGCTGCTGATGCTGCTGAGGCGGCAAAGGCATGATGGGCGGGGCGCCATAAGGGGGAGGGGGTGGGGCCTGCATGCCATATTGCTGCTGATGGTAGTGGTACAGCTGCGCACGGATCGAAGCCTGCTGCATCTGCATCTGCGCGCGCTTTTGCATGTGTTTGACCTTGGCACGACGATTCTGGAACCAAATTTGGATCGACCGCTCGCTCATCTGCAGCCGCTCAGACAACTGCTTGCGCAGCTTACTATTTGGGCTTACATTCGCAGCAAACGTGTCTTCCAAAACAGCCAATTGCTCGGGGGTCGCGCGTGTACGCTTACGCGAGCCATTGGCCCCCGTGGGTGTCGCGTCGCCCGCTGGAGCGGGGCTGCTGCTTGTATTATTATTATTGCTGACGGCCGTGGGCTCTTCGGCAATGGGCGTGCCAGCCTTTGGAGTGGATGGTTGGGCAATGTCGGTCATGGCGAAAGAAAAAAAAAGATGCAAATTGGGGATAAAATGGAGAGCGAGAGGGGGGGCAATTGAAAAAAAGGGACAGACGAGCGAGGGAATGTGCGGATTGGTGGGCGACGAAGGGGGGAAAGAGAGCCAAAAAGGAAGACTGATTAAAGGAAAGATCAAAAAAAAGAGAGGGAAGTGGAGGCGAAAAGGGTAAAGCCCAAAGGAAGGAAAGGAAAGAGTCGCGAAAAAAAAAAAAAAAGACGAAATGAAGGGAAGACGAGGATGGCCCACGAAAGCGAAAAAAAAGGGGAGGGGAAGAAAAAAAAAAAAAAGACAAAAGTGTGATGAAAAGAAAAGAGAAATGAAAAAAAAAGATCAAGCAAATCCCTCGTTTTTTTTTTTTTTTTTTTTTTTTTTTTTTTTTTTTTTTTTTTTTTTTTGGTGAGCCTAAACAGCGATCCTGGCTCCATCGCAACCTTTCCCCTTTCGCGAGCTTGCCACCATCGGCGTCCCCCTTGCGGTGTTTCCCCCCCCCCTTCCTCCCCCCCCCCTTTTTTTTGCCTTGTGATTGAGCCATCTGGGTTTTGAACCCACATCGCTACTGGCCAGTCCCCTATTTTGTTTTTCCCAAGGCAAAAAGGTGGCGGTTCAAATGAAAGTCAAATGGATTTGGTCTAGTGTGAAAAAAAGAGCAAGACCAAAAAAGGGGATTTCCATCCCGATTCAAAGAGTACGGCGGCCGTTTCGTTCTTTGCGCATTCTCAAAAAGATAGATCTGATTGCCGCGCTCACAAAAGACAAAAGAAGGGCAGCGAAGCAATTAAGCGAACCTATCAAAAAAGGAACATGGCGATCATCAAAAAAAAAAAACGCGTGTTGCTGATCAAACACCCGGGGTTGATCACGCGTTACCCTTTTTTTTATTTCTTTTGCTTGATTGATTGTTCTTTTTCGAGATGGGGCGGCCATTGCCGCGAGATTGTTTTGCGCCATGTTTCATCTGATGCGATTTTGCATTCTCTTTTTTACATCCATCCATGCATGTTAACCCAAACAAAAGGGAACGTGCGGTTTATCATCCTCGTTTTTAGTTCGCACGGTGCCTATTTTGAGCGGCTCAGGTTACACTACCGCTGATTATAGTAAGGCGGCACGTTGTCTTACCCGTTCTTCCCAGCACTTGCGCTTCCCGGTTGATTTTTCGCAAAATCCTTTTGGTTTAGGATAAAAAAAGTTGAGGCAACCGACTTGCCTCGTTCGAAATAGAGTTTATCCTCTTTGGCTGGACTTGTCTGGAGTGACAGAGAAAAAAAAAAACAAAAAAAGAAGGAGGGGGAAACCCCAAGCGACACTCATTGTTGCAACAACAAAAAAAAGCCAAGGCACGCTCCCCACGTTGCTTGTTTCTTTTGCTCCTTGACCCCCGTATTTCCCGCCCGCCCCCTGAACGGAGACGGCCATGTGCTTTCGCGCGCGCGGATCCAGAAAAGATAAAAATAACACAAGCCAGCGTGGAGCCGCTATTGGCACGAAACAGCAGCTATTACGGTAAAACCTGGCCAATTCGTGACGTGCCAAAAGCGGCATACCATTTGGGCAAGCAGGTGATTTTCTCGCACACGTTCGCCCCCCTAACCCAAAAGACCCGCGCTTGGCGCGGAGATTGGGCGACTTTTTTGACGGATTGACCATCCTTGCAAGCCAAAAACAAAAACAAAAAAAAAAAAAGGAACTCCTCCCCCCTCGTCCTCCTTGACTCCATGGCCTCCCTTATTATTTGCACCACCTTTCTTATCACCAATGGCGAAGTCTGACATCATTGATATCGTCAATGATGCAGATGGGCCGGCGAATTCGTGAAAAAGACGCGTCCGATGCGCACCCTGGCTCGTTGTTTTTATTTTTTCCCTTGCGACACTTGAAAAAGAGAACGTGCCGTGTGCGTTTTGAACTGACGTTGCACAAGCAAGGCCCAAGCTTCGAATAGGGCAAGGCAAAATCACATCCCGTTTGGCAAGTAAACTCAGGCAACTCTTTTTTTTAAGGTTTTCTGGATAGTGTGACGCATGGTGGACTTTTTATTCCCTTGCAAACGTAAGCAAAAAAGGCGCTCACACAATTGCAATCACCGCAGACGTGCATGACAGGGCCTCCAATTTTTGCCGCACCGCCCAAAAAAGCCGCGCGTTCCTCGGGCTTCCATGTCAGGCAAGTGCGCCTTGTGCTGAACCTTGTTAAGCTTTTTTTTTCTGATTGTCTCCAGGGGCCGAGCAAAATAATAAAAATAAAAAATTGCGCTGGGTTGGAGCAAAAGATCACCTGAGTGGGTGAAATCTCCGCGCGCGGGGCGGGGAAGGCGCTGTGCACGCGCACGTTCGTTCGTTCACGCGCAAGGCCAATTAGCAGCCCTTCACAACACGCGACCCATGGAGGGAAAATCAACAGGACCGCACGAGGTGAGAAAAATAGCACCTTTTTCCTTTTGTCGGTGCAAATGCTTGTCCTTTTTTCAAGTATTTTTATCCGATTCTTCCTTTTGCCAAGGCTGTGGATCGATGTCCTAATTGTTGCCTTGAAAGGTAAATCCTCTTTTTTTTTGCAGAACGTGACGAGCAAGCAAGCCATGTGTACCAAAAAGAAGCAAAAACCAGCGCGTGATGGAGCGCACAAAGAATTCTTTCCCGTCGTTGCACATAACCTGGGTGTATTCCCCCAATCTTCTTGGTGATTAATGAAAAAAAAAAAGAGTAAAAATAGTAGATTCTGACTCTTGAGTAACAGGGTTCATCTGCTTTTGGCCAACTTTAATAAAGAGACACAAGGGAGCGACGCGTCCATGACAAAAAGAGAGAGAGAGAGAGCTGTGGTATCACTGATCACGTTCAGGGTACAAGACGACATTTTTGGGGAACTGGGCTCGTCCCTGTGGCACCGAACGAAACGAAAAAAAAAAAAAAGGCTTCAGAACCCTCGACAATGCCAGTCGGTGCCACATCCAAGGTTATGCTTGACAATCTTGCCATCCAAATCATACCAATATGGAATTTTCGTCGAGGACTTCATACCCACGTCCACCACCTTGATTTCAAATAGGAAATTGGAGCCCAAGAAATCCACAACACGTCCATTTGGTAAGCGACGATCCTTGACTGGCGTCACACACACCATGACTGAGCAATCTTTCAACGTCATTGACAACACGTACTCGTGCAGACGCTGCCGCTCGTCGTTCTCATTGTCCTCGTCCATTGCGTCGTTTTTGTCTCGATCTATTCTAGCAAAAATGAGCGAATTGCGCCGGATGTTTTGTGTTTTTACCTTGATTTGCAGCATGATCACGCGCCAGAAACGTTTCGACGACTTGGCACCATTCATCAAGATTGTAGTCACCAAGGGGTCGTGCCTTTTGTTTCTCGTACAGCGGATAGATGCCCTCAATGTCGAGCGCGTCGAGCTTTTGTTGCAAATCCTTGATTCTCGCGAGAATTGGATCCTGCCGGAGTATGACCGCGAGCAATTGCGCAACCGTGTCGGTCACCTGGCCACCGTCGTCACGTGTGTCGGCAGTGCCTGGTAAAAGTAGCTGTCTGCATCGCGCAATGCGCTCCTTTTGGCAATCCACGCGCTTGCCATTGTAAAAGACGTGCATGTACTTGTGCGGTGCGCGGAGCGATGACGCGAGGGCCGTCTCCATGCGGATCTTGTCGCCCGAGAATAGATTGAGTGGGCAATACCGCGTGGCCGGCGCGTCTGGAGATACATTGCCCAATCTTAACCGCTGATGCATGCAAAATCGGCACATGGTCTGCTTTAGTGCTCGGTGCCGAACGTCGATCTTGGGCGACGATGGCAAAAACCCCCATTTCGGCTAATTGGGGAAGAAAAAAAAAGATGAGACGGAGCAACACGTGTTTTGTCCATTCTCTTCCTGACCTTGATCTCGAATGTCCACGTGTCGTTCGGAGTAAAGATGCGTGTATAATCGATCATGAGCGACGCTGATGGCGCGACGGTGCGCGCATCGGCCTTGCCATTGGCGGATCTTTGCGCGTGGCTCTTTTGCTGGATGGCGTGCAAAAATTCGCCGGGAAGCGTCACTTTTTCCGCCGCGTCAATGTACGCGCCGCCAAGCAGTGGCCGCATCACGTGCTCGACAAACCCAAGATCAAAAGCCACAGACGGCGCGCTGCCTTGCTTGGTCAAGCGCAGAACACGGCCATACTGAGGAGGGAGAGGGGCATAAAAATGAGCCCTTTTCGTGCTTTTTTAACATGTGTTTCTTTACCAAGCGTGGATCGTTGCCCTTGTACTGGAACACGACATGCGCATTGCCTTCACCAAGGTAATCCCAGTCGTCGTTGTTCCATCGAGCCATAAAACAAAAGGCGAGAAAACGGCACCCACAAGTCGAAAAAGAGGCAAAAGAAAGAAGCAACAGGGGAGCGGAGTCTGCTTTTTCGCTTTTTCTTTTCTTCATAAAAAGGGCGCTTCGTTTTGGCTCTCATTTCGGTGAGTGGTCAATGGATGCGACGGTATGATGGGCGTGTTCTTTGAGCACGTCGTCATGCTGTGGTATGGCAATCAAGACATATCAAGCGCATAATTTTTTGAACCTGGGATTGATTCACATTTTGGCCTCGCTTCTTATGGCCGGAATCTTTCCCCCTCTTCTCTCTCTCAATGACCA
Organism: Gongronella butleri; assembly: GCA_025201375.1. Taxonomy (NCBI): domain Eukaryota; kingdom Fungi; phylum Mucoromycota; class Mucoromycetes; order Mucorales; family Cunninghamellaceae; genus Gongronella; species Gongronella butleri. The sequence goes on from JAIWZP010000007.1 coordinate 795,040, forward strand.
AATGAAAATGAAAAAAACACAATTTGGCCACTTTCTTCTTTTTCAAAGGGACCATTGTCGTCCATATGCAAGAAGAAATACTGACGCCATTATGCCTGCAGTCACTGTTGATGCCATGGAGCACCAGCGGCGGCGCAATTGGCTCTGCTTGCCTTGCTGATCAATGCAGACTTGATCTTGACATGGTCAAGCATCACTTCCAAGCGCGCTACCCGTACAAAATGACAATGATGATGTACAAGACGCGACTGCCTTCCACACAGCACGGGTCGCGTGACGATTCATTGCTCCAATTCCTACAGAAAAAGCTATTTCCCCTTAGAACCTACAACCCTCTAATAATAATCCTTCCATTCTTGCCGCCTTCCTTTCCCAGACATATCCTACCTGTGCCATAGCTCTGATGACATTAAAACAAAAGGGGGTTGATGCGGTGGCTATCAAAAAATCGCGGAAAGAGCCATTTTTAATGACTTTTGACCACTTGTCGCTGAAATTATGACCTGCACGGCCATTGACTGCTTGAACCTGCGCGTCTGGCTTCTCTCGTTCGAACAAGCCCACGTTCAATGCACTGTTGTCACTGGATGGCGCGTAAGCACCATTTTCGAAAATGGTGGATTTTCCAAGGGGCACAGTCGACCATGTTGAAAATGATGAATTTAGGTCCTCAGATCGCAACGCCCTTCGACCACATGGTGGACCTACTGCTTTCGCCGACGAAAAGCAAATAAAACCCTCGGGTCCATTGGCTGGTTTCGGCGCAATTCGTGTTTAAGGCTTTGTTTTCGACTCAAGGTCAAGTCAACGAAAAGTGTGCATGTATCTCCGTGAAACACACATCATCAGAAAGAACACGGCTCACTGCGTATGTTGATGTCCATGATCAACGAAAAATATGATTTCTGGCAAAAATAACGCGCGACAAAGACGACTAATGTTTTTTGACGCGTCGAAAAAGCGCGTCCGTCATGTTGTTCCTTCTCTGTTTTTTGTTTCGGCTTCATGTACCTGGAGGCTCCCTTGCTAGTGGACGCGTCGGCGGCTCTATGGACGCTTCTACCAGTGCAATTCGCCGTTGAAATTAAACGCAAAATTGCTCATTGCTCGTGAACAGGCATTTGGACTGCCCTGTTTTATGATCGTTTTCGCCGTTTTCCCGTGCAATTCATCTTTTGTGTAAGTTTGATGCGATTCTGCAAAACTAGTTTTTCGATTTTTGTTTTGGGGGCTCGTCATGGCTAAATTTTGTTTTGTCTGTGGTGCGCCTCAATTCATTTTTGACGATTGCAAATTGCGTCCCACTCGAGTTTTTAGCTCGGCATTTCTTGTTGTAACGTATTTCGCGGCGCGCTTGCCTGATTTGCAGAGCACAATTATACATTTTAGCAAAATGTCACTTTTGGCTATTTTTGCACCATCGGGTTTCGACTGAGCAAGTTTAGTCCATCACAGATCACCAGGCTTAAGAGGCTCCAAATGCACGACTGTAGGGATCTTTATTTTGCATTGCGAAACGCATCTAAACACCCATGATTTTGAATTTCTCGCGTGTTGGCACCTGGCTGATGACGACACGGCCGGCGTACGATAGAGAAGCAAAAGTCCATGTGTCAGCCGCACTCCATGCCACCGCATACACGCTATCTTCGTGCTGATCGTACGTGGCAATGAGCCGATCTTGTTGTTTTCTGCAAAAAAAAAAAAAAAAATTGAGAATTGGAATGTACGGGATGAGCAAGGGCGGTCTTTTTACGATTGGCTCTCCATGCTATACTCGTCGTCGCTGTCAGTGGTATCATGGTCCATGTTGGCGGCGGATGACACGCTGACGACGCTGTGTAGCTGGACAGAGGTGTCTGAGCCGGATGACAATAAGATTTGGTCGTGGAATTTGTTGAATCCGACAGACCACACCCTAAAAAAAATTATAAAAGGAGGGTGAGACATGTTGATGCGCGTTTCCATCTGTGTTTCCTTTCTTTTTTTTTTACCAGTGTGTATGGCCATCGAGGACGAGCAGTGGGTCGTTGAGCTGGCGTGTGTCCCATAGTCGTACTTTTGCATCGTCGCCGCCCGTGGCAAGATGGTGCGGCTTGTTGGCATTATAATCGAGTGCGCGGATCGTGCTTGCGTGCGCGTCGCGGCGCAAAAAGGTCGACTGGCCAGACCTCAGGTCCCAGCCGCCCATGCTCTGCGCGCCCACAGCCACGACCTCGGTGCTGTGTGGATTCCACACCACATTTTGCACGCACGCGACCGACGTGTCGTCATGCGCAAAGAGTGTCGACGCGTCTATGGTCCGCAGCGACTAATTTGGAGATGAAAATGAGCGTGACGCGTCCTCTCCTTATTTTGCCTCCCCATGCTCACCTTTGCCGAGGTGTATGACGCGTCGACTTGGGTATGATACAATGCGGTTTTGTCAAAAGAGATGAGCGACAGACCATCGCGGCCCCAGCGCGCCTTTTCCGCGGCATGATCCAGTGTGGCAAGGCTCTGCAGCGAACCCGAATGCCCATCATCGCTGTGCTTTCTCCAAATCGTCGCTTGCTTGGCGGCGCGCCGTGTTGACACTGTATAAAATATGAAATGAGCCCCGAATCGTGCATAAAATCAGCCCCTTGGTGGGTCTTTGTACCTGGAGAATGACACGTGAGCAGCACGTCTTCGTCGGCCGGGCAGCTAGCAATATCCCATATCTCGTCCGCGTGGTCAAACAGCATTGAAGTCGCTGTGTTTAGCTCGTCGTCGTATTCCAGCAGGCAAACCACGTTATTCTTCGCGCCCAGCGACCCGACAAGAAACTTGCTCTTGTCTGCTGATGCAACAGGGGTCAGACTGCGTGCCTACCCACCAAGCAAACGCGAGATGAGCCCGAGAAAATAAAAGGGGGGAGCGAAAAAAAGAGCGCGAAACGCACAAATCAAAATTTTACCTGGTGCCGCAGCCCATAGACGCACGAGGTATCCTCTGCCTCAACCATAAGCGAAAATTAAAGAAGAAAAAAGGGCGCCTGGTTCTCAATTTGCATTGCCCTTTTTTTTTTTTTTTTTTTTTTTTTTTTGGACCTGATTTCAACCACCGCCGTTTTGGGCAAAAAGGTGGGGACGCCCTTGGACACGTCAACCCCACGCGGCCCATGGCGGATGTTGTGCGCGCCAATTGCACACAAATATAAACAAACACGTTTGTGGGGCTCAGGTGACAATGGAAAATGACCTCAATGTTTCTTGAAATCCATGATGTCGGGGCAAAAAGACATTGGCATCCAGACTCTTTTTCCCCCTTTTTTTAGTTTTTTGATAGATTTTCTGTTGCCGGACATTGATTCCACGCTTGCTTTTCTTTCTTTTCCGCCCTTTTTTTTGTTTCTTCCCACCCTCACCACGATGGAGACGCTCACGCAGGCTTTGGCTGCCTTGGACACCGTCGACTACAAACAATATGTGATCGGCTTCAGCTGTGCCATCTTTGGCTTTGAGCAATACCTCAAGTAAACTTGTTTGTTGATCACAGACGGGGTGCAAACACGATGAGAACACGTCCATTGAACGCTGACGCTCCTATTTTCCCCCTTTTTTCCTTTTTTTTTTTTTCTTTTTCTAGCTATCGCCAATACAGCCGGTATTTGATGCGCGATCGGCCCAAGGAATTGGCCGACATCGTCACCACGGAAGACTTTAAAAAGGCCCAGAGCTATAATTTGGACAAATCTCGCTTTGGCTTTTTGCATGATTTCATCAAGCAAGCCGAGTCCATGGCCATCCTTTACTACAATGGCATGGCATGGCTGTGGTACGCGTCCGGCCATCTCTTGGAGACTTATGCCGGCTATGGACCTGAGTATCAGGTAAGAAAAAGCGCACTGAGCGGCCCGAGACGCGTGTCTGACGCGTCTTTTTATTTTTTTTTATTTTTTCTGTCTAGATTTTGCAATCGCTTGTGTTTTCGATCTTGTTCAGCTGGTTCAGCACGCTGACGTCGCTTCCATTCTCGCTGTACTCGACGTTTGTCATTGAGCAAAAGCACGGCTTCAACAACCAGACGCTCGGTCTCTTTTTCTCGGATTTGCTCAAGAACCAGGTGGTCCTCGTCGTGCTCATGTGCCCCATCCTGTCTGCGTGCTTGTGGGTGATGCAGACCACGGGCGACAATTTCTTCTTTTACGTGTGGATTCTGCTGTAAGGCGAAAAATAGGGCGAAAAAGGAACGAAAAAGAAACGACCATTGGGGGGGAGGGACAACGACTGACGCGACATTTTTTTTTCATGTATCAGGATGGCGTTCCAATTGTTCTTGATCATGATTTACCCGACGGTGATCCAGCCTCTGTTCAACAAGCTGACGCCTTTGGAGGAGGGTGATTTGCGCTCGCAGATCGAGGCGCTTGCTGCGCGCATTGCGTTCCCGCTCAAGAAGCTGTATGTGATTGACGGCAGCAAGCGCTCCAGCCACTCGAACGCGTACTTTTACGGCTTTGGCAAGAACAAGCACATTGTGCTCTTTGACACGCTGATCGAGCAATCGGATAATGACGAGATTTGTGCCGTCCTTGCGCACGAGCTCGGTCACTGGAAGATGAGCCACACGCTCAAGTTGCTTGCCGTCACCCAGCTGTACGCCGTCACCATGTTCTGGTTCTTCTCGTTCTTCATCCACAATGCCAAGTTTTACCGCGACTTTGGCTTCCACACCACCCCCGCACTCATCGGCTTTGTCCTCTTCCAATGCGTCTATGCACCCGTCGACAGCACCATCTCGTTCCTCATGCATGTGTACCAGCGCAAAAACGAGTACGAGGCCGGTAAGTTTGCACCCCGTTCATGGGTGGAAAAATAGGCGTACCAGCGCAAATTGGAAAGAAAAAAAGTGGGGGACGATAGACACACGGAAGACGCGCCGTGTCCATTTGGAGCCACGTGTCTCGCTTTACCCAATTGTGTCCATAGCAATGGATCTCACGCTATTTCTTATTTATTTATTTATTTATTTTTTTTTTGCCTTTAGACGCGTTTGCCCTGAAGTTAGGCTTTGCGTCCAAGCTTCGTAGCGCCCTGATCAAGCTGAGTGTCAAGAACTTGGGTGGTTTCAACATGGACCCCTGGTATTCGGCGTGGAACAACTCGCACCCCACACTGACGGAGCGTCTCAACAAGCTGGGTGTCAAGCCCACCGCCGACAAGCCCATCTCTGTAGAAGAAAAGAAGGACCTGTAAAAGGTTGCTTCTTTTATTTACGCACGCATTGTCCTTCTCGGCTTCTCGATAATGGAAGCCGCTCTCTTTTTTTTTTTCTTCTTGTCTCCAAGCATGCCATCATTTTTTTTTTGAATTTGCTGATTGTTCTCGATTGTTTATCTCTCATGCACCCCGTTTGTTATTGTTTCCTTTGTAACTTTATGCATATCTGTTGTGACATAAACAAATCATAAAAAAAAGTTTCGCAAAACAAATTCTCATTGTTCCACCCTCTTGCGACAGCAAAAGCAAATGTGTCATTGAAGATTCCCTTGAGAAACTGTCATCAATGACTCTTTTCGCGGGGATTATCATATCATACTGTAGAGACACGTCGCTCGGATTATTCCTTGATCTCGTGGCAACGTGCATCAACAGCGCTCGAAAACACGTCTTTGCTACGTACGTACTGTACGTATTTTTATCTAGCCATCGGCAGTTCGGCACCATGCGTGCCTTTATTTTTCGCTGAACCATCCCGTCAGCTGCTCATTCATCAAAGTGCTGCTTGCGTCGCGTCGTCGCTCGTCAGTCGCGAATTGTCGCTGTATAGGATATCATACGATATTACCTGGACAACGATAATACTACTGTACTGTTGTACTGTAATGTAAATCAGCTTGAATTTCCCCTTGAAAGTTGAAACTTTGCCAGCTGCCGCGCGCGAGCGACTACTGTACGTACTGTACAGTACTGTACAGTACAGTACAGTGGGTGGCCAAAAAAACGTTCCACCCCTGGCAATTTTTTGCAATGCCAGCACTCAAGCTAATCACGTTAATCTCTTCTGTATTGATCAGAAATGACTCCAATGACATGAAATTTTGTAGGAACAATGGTTTCAAAGTATAAAAACGATTCTAAAATTATGAAGTAGCTATAGCAAGCTGATTTTGAAATAGACCAAAAAAGGGGTACCTGACGCGTCACGCGACGCGACGCGTACTCACGCGTATACAATGGTCTGTGGGGATGAATTGACATTATGAACACAATCTCCAAATTTTTCTGCAATGAATGTGATAGTATCCGATTGTACTCTATAAACCAATTTCATGATACAGGAATCACATCAGAGCTGTGACCGATATTTTAAATCCACACTATGACGCGTCACGCGTCAGGCGCGTCTGGAATAGCGATTTTCATCTCTAGCACGTAGATTTAACCATTTTTTTGGTTTGAAACCACCGTGACATTATTTAATTTGAACATCTGGCATAGTCTCTTTTCGATTGGTTGCAATTTTATTAAAAATTTAGAGCACAAAGATCATGTTGGGGAAATCGCATCGTATGTCGCGTCCGACGCGTCACAGTGTGGATTTAAAATATCGGTCACAGCTCTGATGTGATTCATGTATCATGAAATTGGTTTATAGAGTACAATCGGATACTATCACATTCATTGCAGAAAAATTTGGAGATTGTGTTCATAATGTCAATTCATCCCCACAGACCATTGTATACGCGTGAGTACGCGTCGCGTCGCGTGACGCGTCAGGTACCCCTTTTTTGGTCTATTTCAAAATCAGCTTGCTATAGCTACTTCATAATTTTAGAATCGTTTTTATACTTTGAAACCATTGTTCCTACAAAATTTCATGTCATTGGAGTCATTTCTGATCAATACAGAAGAGATTAACGTGATTAGCTTGAGTGCTGGCATTGCAAAAAATTGCCAGGGGTGGAACTTTTTTTTGGCCACCCACTGTACTGTATCCTACTGTACAGTAGAAGAAGAGCAGCATTTTTTTTCGGGGTCACTTTGTCACTTGCTGCGCGCACAACAACACCATTATTTTTTCCTACTGTATAATAGAACTGTAGATACCGTAAAGAAATAACCTACAGTAGTACAGCACAATACTGTACTACTGTAAGATAGACTCCTAGACAAAAGTGAATTTCTAAACTTTGCAGGCTTGTTGTGCCTCCAGAAATTTTTTTACAGCCCACCTTCGCGCCGATGAAAATCGCGTCGTCGCCGCAGGAATTTCAGTCCAGAGCTTGCGCCGAGTCCGCGCGATTTTTTTTAGCCCGCAAATTCGCCAAATCCCCACATTTGGACTATTTTGCACCTATCTCTTCATCTGCGTGGCTGATCCCGCTCAAAAATTGCTGCATCGCAGTCAGCGCAAAATTTGCAATGAAAAAGTTTAAACCCGCAAAGCGCTACAGTAAGACCACTTTTGAAAAATTCAGGGGTCACGCAGGGGTCACACATTTCAGTCTCAGAAAATGCCAAATTTGGGAAATTTCGAACTCCGAGTGATCAATGCATCCCAAACAGGTAACTCCAACGATTTGCGATTGGCAGACAAAATGGCACGTCGTCTCAAGAAGGTCAGAAAAAAGTGCAAAGAGTGACGCATGAACGGCGATCGACTGAGAAAACGTGCCTACTTTGGGCAAGATTTTTTTTGCAAAAGTTTAAGGTTTGACACTTCCAAATTAAGGTGGTGCGCAAATTGCATGGATTTTTTATTTTTTTTTATTTTTTTACTTTGCACAATTTTGTGGATGGCTGCTGCAGCAGTAGCCTGCCTGCTGAAAATACTGTATAGTACTGTAATGCCCGATGCAAAAAAGTTTAAACCGCCAAGCTGTCTCCTGTCAGGCTTTGCCCTGCAGGCCTGGCATTGATCGCCAATCCGCAGCAAATGCTGCAGCAGAATGTCAAAATCCAATCTAAAAATATCTGTCGCGCTTAGGAGCGCGTCTCAAATCAAATGCATCCGGTCTGCAAGAGCGGATGTTCACCAATTCGTCAAGACTCCTCAATCTGCACCTCTCTATCGCAAGCTTTCTCTCTTTTACTTCTCGTGTCAAGCCAACAATCTTGTTTCCCCTCTCGGTGGCCTCTCCTCGTTGCAAGTTCCTCGTGTCCCTCGTCAATATCCAATGTTCAGTCAGCTCCTTGTACATACAGTAATTTGTCAGCTCCTTTTACTAATGCAGTCCACGATTAGTGAGCATTGGAAGGAGGTGGTCGAGGACCAATGGGTCTCGACCTCAAGCCCCTTTCTGGTTTTCTCAGGGCAGATGCCTTTCAAATATTATAAATAGTCTCATAATTCACATAAGAAATAAAGGCATCTGCCTCAAAAAGCTTATTTTTACCAGTAAGATCACTTTCCTAGAGCTCTTTTGGGTGTTTATAGTATGTGTTTTAGAGTGTGATTCCGCGCTGGAACCTAACAGATTGAGGCAGATAAAAAATTCATGCATTTTCCTTTTTTTTTTTTACATATCATGCATATTTTTTTTAGAAACAATAATGCAATCTACTTCTCCCTTCTTCGTCCATCATCCCGCTGAGGTCGTCAATACCCAGACCTCCTCTCCCTCCGTAGTAGACGACACGACGTCGTCCCTATTGTCGGACGAGGATTACTACGAATGCTTCTCGTCGGCGACGACGGCGCCGCTAGACGTGATCCGACAAGACCGGGTGAGGCGAAAAGTGTACGTCTTACGCAAGATTCTAGCCAATCCCGGGGACTGGCAACTAATGGGCCTTCTCGAAAACATCGCCGCACAGGAGGAAACGGCACGCATTGCCGCGGCGGCGCTCGAAACCGCCAGAATTCACTTTCCTAGAGCTCTTTTGGGTGTTTATTATGTGTTTTAGAGTGTGATTCCGCGCTGGAACCTAACACCACCTCCTGTCCTATGATATGATACTGTAGCGCATTGCAAGTCATCCCACCATTACAGGTAGATGCTTTGTACGCTGTACAGTACCCCTGTTTGTTAGTAAAACTACAGTACAATACTGTAAAAATAATCGGGGGTCGACTAGACCGCTGTCGAGCAAATCGCGATCAAACATTTTGATGAAAAAGTGGATTTTCTCTGCGAGTTTTGGCCATCCGTCCATGAAACTAGTCTCATTCGAAAGAGATTCAACGGCTGCTTTCCAACATCAAAAGCGCCCTGGGTTGTTGTTTCTTCCATTGTTGAGAGACTTGGGTTTGAAAAATTATGATATCCAATGTTCGATACTTTGATTGACTTTTGGCAGCGTACTACTGTACTGTACTGTACCTCGTACCTACAAACAAAGACTACAGTACAACAGTATCATACAAAGGTCGTGCATCATCGTGCGAACAATCTGGAAGAAATGTCATTTGAGAGCGTGTTTTTTTCGAATGGTCTGGAGCAAGCTGCAAGCAAGTTTTTTCATTATTGCGATCCACGAAAAATGTTGAGAGCGAGCCGATGCTGAATCTGTGAAAATATCATAGGTATGTTCATATCGCAACAACTCACAAGCAAGTTTGAAATCATCCGGCCAACTCGCCAACAGGTCAATGAATCTCTGCATTTCAACTTTCCGTTGATGAAGAAAAGACAAAAGAGACGCTTGAAAAAAACAAGTGGCAAAGTTTGATGTCAATTCAATCGTTGACACGAAATGATTTTTTTCAAAAATTCCCCACATCATCGAATTTTGAGCAAATGTCGCGTTCCTGGGATATAATATCATATGGTGATTTTATCATACGTATTTGAAATTTGATTTTCTTGGAAATGCGGCTCGAAAAAGGTATCATAACAGTCTAGATACCGTATGATGGAGCTGTTGTTACTGTAGGCCCATCTTTTGAGGCGAGAAAAGGAGTGAGTCAAAATGTCGTCCAGACTCCAGACCGTGGCTGGGCGTCGATTACTGTATGCGCACTTGAGGCTACTGTAAAACGCAGTCAATTGTCGACTTTTTCGCGATCACGGCAAACTGTATCATATTATTAATACTGAAGACTTCTCTCTGAACCCTTGTGCTTATTTATTTTTCTGATATTGCTTGCTTTTCACGTAAAGAGAACAGCAAGTCGGCCAGCGCGTTGCGTGTCGCGGATGGCGGCATAATGTCGGTGTCGTCGATGCTTCCAAAAACGTCGCTCCAGTCGCCCTGTTTATCCCTCAGCAGGCTCTTGAGCAGGTGCTCGATCATGGCAATGACAATGACTATTGATAGCAACATGCAAAAAAAAAAAAAAAGATCAAAAATGGCTGCAAAAACAGGGAATTTCGAGCTGCGTTGCATCCCTACCGCCACAATCGGCGCCGTTTGTCTGCTGCGGTGCGCCGGGCACCACGACGTCATATGGGTATCTGTCGCCAAGCAGGCGTTTGAGTTGAAACATGGTTCTCTTGGCCACGCTGAGATTTGTGGTGTCCATGCTGTCATAATAGTAAAAAGTGCGTGTCGGCCGATAAAACACGATCAAGGACCTGGTAAAAAAAGGAGGGAGTGGATGTGAGCCATTGCACGCGCGTGCGCGCCTTTTTTTGCCATTACCAATGCGAGCCATCGTATGCGTGAGAAGGCGATCCATCATTGACGGGCACAAAGATCACCTCACGTTTGTCCAAATCCGGCGGCAGCACGGCCTTTAGCACCTCGGGCGACTCTACACGCCGCAATGGGGAGTCAATGTCAATGGGAACAGCAGAAAAAAAAATGAGGAAAATAGATTACCAGTCGAGTGGGTCAAAAGCTGCACTATGGCTGGACGCAGCAACAGGATGTCTGTGCGCGATTTTAACGGGATGCGCTCGGCATATTCCATGTAAAATTCAATGATGGTGTCATTCAGCCAGCTGCTCTCGTCTAACGTGGCCAGGTCCTAGAAAAAAAAAAAAAAAGTCCACGCGGGTCAGCCGAAAAACAAAAAAAAAAAAAAAAAAAAAAAAAGAGGAAAAAGGCCCGTTCCTCCGCCACGCGCGCGCTGCCCGCAACCTGCTGACTTTTGCTGCTCTTTTCTCCACACTTGGCCCGTGGTGCTGGGCCTAGCGATGCAGGTTGCCGATGCTTACATCAGAGCGGACGACCACGTCGTGAAAGTGGAGGATAAAAGACATGCAATTGCGTGCCCGTCGGGCGTCGGAGTCGTGTGCATTACTATTTTTTTCCCCGTGACAAGCCACGCCTATCATTTTTTTTTCACCATTTTCACGCCATTGTGCCCTGTGATCCACGAGATGATTTTCTTCAATGTCTTTTTTTTATTATTATTATAGAAGATATAAAATACAAAAAGGGGCGCTAGGCCATGTACATCTTGATCCAATTCTTGTTCCAACAAGGAAAAAAGAAAGCATCTATCATAGCAGATCAAAAAAAAAAGAACAGATCAGCAACCCAATCTCCACCAATCCATGATGGGCAAGCAAAAGCAAGATGAAGTGGTTATGGAGACATTGGTTTCAGACAAAAAATTATAAGGTAGCTAGGTCGTTTTCATCATCACCGAAACGGTTAAAGCCAAATGCCAGGATCATCCTTATAACCAAAGCCATGCCACTGCCACTTTTTTTCTTGCTTTTGCCATGCCAACAGAGTGCGTGTGTTGTTTTGCTTGCTTACCTCGATTACATGGCCATTGCCACAAAGTCCAAAGAGAAGAGAGAAGTAAGAAAAGCAACAGAAAAAAAAAAAAGCGCGGGCGTCGCTCGCCTTTTTAAATCATCAAGAAAAAAATTTTCACGTCTTTTGCAAGCAGCAGTCATATGTCGCGCCGCTTGAATTGGTATGAATTTGGTAGCACAAGGCGGCTGGAGATTTTTTTTTTTTGCATTTTGCATGATGCTCATTGTCTGGCGCCTAGTGTCGCGGATCATGGTGCTGTTTTTGTCGGACCATGAGGCGGCGGGTGCTGTGCCGAGTAAATTTCGTCGTTTGCTTGCTCTGTGCGTTCCATTTGGCGGAATTCGTATTCGTCGTCGCCGCTGACGTAGCCCATGACCTTGCCAACGATGCCCATGACGCGGCTATACTCGCCATGGAGCCTGCTTGGGACGCCCTCTTGCGAAAGCCGGCGTGCCTGCTTGGATGCGCTCGACGCCCATGTTTCCCATGTCTGTCCGCGCTGCTCGAGACTCCGTAGCCCCGTCATTGCGCCCAAGCGCGTCTGCACGCGCCCCGCCTGGCCCCACAGCGAGCTTTTGCACTTTAGCCATGTCGGGTCGCTGTCGCTGATCATGGCAAGATGTTCATCGATGGGAGTCGCTGCCTCGCACGCCAAGACGCCATCGTCAATGTCTTGTCTACTTGTTGGAAGGATGGGGGTCGAACCCTTGAAGGGCATTGGAGTGGGAAAATATGACCAAAAAAAAAAAAAGAGAGACAAGAAATGAAAAAAAGTACGTGGAAAAAGATTTTCGAGGCAAGTGCGAAACGTTGCACAAAATGCGAGACGCCGGTTCATGCGCTTTTAAAGTTTCTGACGATTGTTATTTCCAGGCGCAAAAAAGGTGCTTAAAATTCTACGGCAGCGGTTTCACTTTTTGTATTGTAAGGGGGGCCATGGCGGGCCATTATGACCTAGTTGTTTGTTCATTTTTGTTCGTGGGTGTGTCTTTTTCTTTTACGTTTAAATTTTTTTTAACCCAACCCAAGAAAAAAAAAAATGAACAGCGACACGAAAGTACCTCCCATGTCAGAGACCAAGCCTGTGGATTCGCCGTTTTTGGATCAGCCATTGTCAAGCAATGGTCAGGCGGCAACGTTTGGCTACCAAGGCGGTGGTGGATATGGCCAGCAAGCCAACACCATTGGCCAACCTGGCCAGCCGGGCTCTCCTTTTGGCGACAATGGTGGACAGAACACGCCTCCCATTGGCAATGCTGGCCAATCGATGACCCAAACTGGCTCTCCCTATCATCAAGGTGCTGGTGCTGTTGGAGCTATTGGCACGCCTCCCGGCGCTGCGGGCGAGAGCCAGAGTTATGCGGCCTCCTTTGGGCAACAGCAAGGCGGTAAAGCAAGATAAAAAAAAAAGAGAAGGAGTGGGGCAGAGGACGACAAAAAGGAGCTTTTCTTTTTTTTTTTTTTTTTGCGCGCGCGCGCGCGATCGGCTCGTGCCTTTTGCATTTTTGCTCTCTGTGTTTTTTTATTTGATGTATCGGTCACTCATGCACATGAATTAGCCATGCCGGGTGCCAATGCAGCAACAACCACGGGCAACCCTGCGGGTCAGCAACAGACATATCCACAGCCGTCCGCGCCTGGCGCGCCTCCCCCCACGTACCAGCAAAATGCCGAGTACCCGCAAGGTCAAACGTATTATCAACCACCGCCGGCCACCACGGGCGCACAAGGTCCCATCCCCCCAACACAGCACGGCGGCAATGCCATGATGGCGCGCGTCGCAACCTTTTACAATCCGCCAAATCGCAAAACTGGCATGATTCGCAAGATGACCAGCATCTGCTGCTGCTTCATTCTCATTGCATTGATCATTGGCCTTGCCTCGGGCCTGACGACGCATTCGTACAATAACAATTATAACAATTATTATTATTGGTAAGAAAAACGTCACAAAATGCGGTCATCGCGGCGCGCGACACGCGTGTGAGTGTCTTTTCGTGTGATCTGTTCCAACTCTTTTTTTTCGCTCGCTCCTATAGCAACACGAATGCTGAATGCACAGCTCAATTTGGTAAGTTGGAAAAAAAAAGGGCCTGGTTCAGGGAAACAAGTTTCTCCCCTCCCTGCTCAACCTTGCTTAACCATCTTTTTCCCTTTTTTTCTTTAGGTGCCGGCGTGTTTTGCTATCAAGGCGTGTGTGCAAGATAGAAAGCTGGTCATTGGGCAACCCATTGGTCGGATGGGCGGCCATTGTTTGAAAACAATGTGAAAATATAATAAACATGCCCATTTATGGACGGGTTTCAGTCTGATTTTGCCGTTCCACATGCGTCCGCAGGCTGTCATGCGTTTTTGCGTCGAGGGTTTCAAGATCAGATCGGTCAATGAAAAAAAAAAGGGTCGAGACTTTTTTTCCAACGTGAATCTGCATCAAGCGGGCGTCAATTGATCAGCATTTAAGGGATGATTCAGCGAGAGTGAGGAATCAAAAAAAGAGCGAGTAAAAAGAGGATCAGGGAGACGAAAAGGAGACTCAAAAAAGGGAGACACAGGATCCTGGTGATGATTTTGATGACGATTGGAGGCCAATGACCGAGAGATTGAGGCAATTGAGAGGATCAAGGGAGAGAGGAAGGGCACACGGCGCACAGACGCATCGTATGGGAAAAAAAAAAATAAAGGTTACGGAGATTCAACACAGCGTGATCCAAGAAGACGCAGCATCTCCGTAAAGCACGAGTATAAAAGCAACAAGGGCCCAGGCACTGACGGCATTTTTTTTTTCTGCACCTCTCTTTTTTAGTTTCTTCCATTCACAACCTTGCCTCTTTTTTTTTCATATCTTAATTCCACTTTTTCTTTTTACAATGACTCGCAACATGATTGAAGAAGATGTGCTTGCTTATTATTTTCATGCGGATGAATTTGCCGAATGTGGCAGCCCGCGGTCTTCTTTTGCCTCGTCCACATCCACATCGTCGTCGTCGTCGTCGTCGTCCAAGCAATCGCGTCCAAGGCTTTCTTTTCGTCAATCTTTAAGGCTGTCGAGCCTATTTTCGCGGCGATCCATGAATAGCAGCCCCACATCCACCACGCGGTTCTCACTGCCGGCACTGACACTGCAGAGCTCGTCATCGTCGTCGTCAATGACCCTGTACGAGGAGCCATTGTCGCCCAAGCAGCTTGAAATCGAGCAATTGATCTCTGACTACCCGGACCGCACCGTCAAAGTGAGTGTCACTCCTGAATTTGCCGTCTAAATCCGCCCTCCCTGGCCTTGGCCCCCTCCCCCTTTAAAGTTACCCTCCTTTTTTTTTACCTGCTTGAACCTGCCTCCAATGAAATTAAGGAGCTGTCTCATACTTTTTTTCTATAAATCTGTACATACGTCCCCCTCACCCAATAATAAATTCGCATCAACATGTTTTTTAATCAGCTTGCATGAGAGCGAGAACGAGATAAAAAAGCAACACGGCCTTGCATAAAGTTGAACTGTTTGCTCCCTTTTTCGCTCTTTCATGACTCCCTACGTCTTTTTTTTTTTCTTCCTGTTGCTCCCTGCACAGTGCTGCACCACCCATCAGCAGCCAATCAAGGGACATTTAGCAAAGATGAGTAAGCGAGTGAGGCCAATTTGCCCCGTTTTCTTGATTTGCCCCCCATTTGCTATGCGCGCGTCGCGTCGGGACAGCACAAATGCACAATGACAGAAAAAATGCGACAAGACGGAACGAATTGAGCCTCCGCCGCCGGCCGGACAGGTTGTGTGCCGCCGTCCGGCGGAGTTTGTGACCATTTCACATCATCTCTTGAAACTGGCTTTCCTTGATCACGCCTCCATTTCCTCTTTTTCCCTTTCTTTTTTTTCCTTCACACCTAGTAGCCTATCCTCTCGTTGCTTGCATCTTTGCACTCTGCTTGTTGGATAGTCTACACACCCCGCCTATTCATTGTACACACATCTATTTTTCTTGTTTTTTTGTTCTTTTGCGCCGTCCCCCTGTGTTTTTTTTCGCATTTTTTCCCTCTAGTTTCCGCCCCACCCAGCAACATGTCCATGTTTGACAGCGACAACGAGGTGACGCTTACGCAGCAACAACGCCAGCGCCGCACCAACCGCATTGTCACCGAGGACGACGAAGACGACTCTGAAGAAGGCGAAGAGGTCGGCTTTGGCAACGACTCGGACGATGACGACGATGAAGAGGACGAAGACGAGGACGAAGAAGAAGCACGCAAGGCAAGTTGTGCCCCACCATTTTTTTTTTCTTGGGCAAAATGAAACCAACAATTTGCCTAAAATCAGCATTGACACGTTCTTTTTTTTGAATTTCTAGGTAGCCGAAGGCTTCATTGTGGATGATGATGAGGAGCAAGAAGACGATGAAGACGATACCATGCCCACGCGACGCAAAAAGAAGCGACGAGCCGAGTATTGTAAGCGATTTTGATGCGAATTGATGCGATTTGATGTGAATTGATGGGCACAAGCTGATGCTCCTCTTTTTTTTTCTTGTTTTAGATGACGAAGAGCTGGATGAGGAGGATTTGGAGCTTTTGGAGGAAAACACGGGCCTCAAGCTGCGCAACGAGCCTGAATTGAAGAGGCTGAAGCGCGGCAGGCAGCTTGATGATCAGACTCGCACCAAAACGTCCATGGACATCTTCTCGGACGAAGAGGGCGAGGACGAACAGCAAGCGGCTGCTGAGCCTGCGCCATACCGCCGCCGCGACTATGACGACATGGGCGATTTCATTGCCGACGAAGACGAGGATGATCTTGATCAGCTCATTGGCGACCGCCGCCGCGATGAAGTGGGCGGCTTTGATGACGGACGCAAAGCTGGCAAGGATATTCTCGACATGCTTCCCGAGGGCATCAGCGAAGAGTAAAAAAAAAAAAAAAAAGTGACGAAAATAGCGAATAACCATGTCATTCTCATTTTTCTCGTCTTTTTAGCGTCCTGATGGACATGTACGATATTTTTGGCGACGGCGGCGACTATGAATACGCGCTTTATCCCGACGATGTAAGGCATGATTCCTTGGATTTCGGGCATCGATGCTCATTTTGGGCGACTTTTGATCTTGTTTTATAGCAAATGGAGCTTGAAGAGGATCGTCACGAGCCTCAATTGGCGGATATTTTTGAGCCGAGCGAGCTTGCCGAGCGTATGTTGACGGAGGAAGATGAAAAGATCCGCAACATCGACGTGCCTGAGCGTCTGCAGATGCGGTACGAGGGCTTGCACAAAAAGTTCACAGAGCCATCGATGGAGGAGATCCAGCAAGAGGGCATCTGGGTCGCGCGGCAGCTTGGGCCACGCCAGGAACACGCCGTGTCGTCCGAAGAGTTTTTGACGGCGGTCACGTACGTTGTTGGCTTTTTCACCAAGGAATTCCTCGAGGTGCCGTACATCAAGGACCACCGCCGCGACTTTTTCACGTCGATTGACGCGACGACGGGCGCGACGGTTGAAATTCTCAGCGAGCAAGATCTGTGGGAGATTTACGACCTTGATTTCAAGTATCACGGGCTGCAGCAGCGCAAAAAGACGCTGCGCGACTTTTTGACGCGGTACGACATTGACGACGAGTACGTGCGCGAAGCCGAGAGCAAGGTTGACCGCACCGAGGACGTCACAGACATCCTGGACTATGTCAATTGCAAGTTTGCCACCAAGATCAGCGCCGCGCAGGCCCAGAAAAAGGGACCCAAGCGCCCCGTCGTCAAATCCTTTGCTGCCCTTATGGCCAACACTCCCGCTGCCAGCATTCTTCCTGTAAGCCTTGAAAAGAAGGAGGAAGGAAAAAAGAGAAACTGCTCAAAAAGAAGCGAAAAGAAAAAAAAAATGGGGAAAAAAAGTGTGCGGGCAAATGAGAAAAGAGGCTGACGCGCGCCATTTCTTTTTTTTTTTTTCTCGCGCATTTTTCTAGTTATTCGGTCTGACGGCGCGGCAATTTGGTGAGAATTGGCTGGAGAGCAAGAGCCATTTTACGGAAGATGCCAAGGTTGCGCCATTGGAAGAGGCTGAAGCGAGCACGACGGAGCAATTCCCGTCTGCGGAGCGTGTGCTCAAGGGGGCGCGTATGGTGCTTGCGCAGGAGATGGCGCTGGACATGCAAGTGCGCAAAGCAGCGCGCCGCGACTATGAGGCGAATGGCGTGATCAATGTGCGTCCGACGGAAAAGGGGTTCACTGCCATTGATGATTTGCATGCGCTGCGGCCGTTCAAATATGTCAGCGACAAGCCTTTGGCGTCGTTCAAGAATGGCGAGTTTTTGGCTCTTTTGAAAGGCGAAGCGGATGGCCTGTTGACGGTATCTGTGGGCATGTACGAGCGCGATGCGTGGGTCAAGTCGATGGGCGACTCGTACCTGTCTGACGGGACGAGCACGGTGGCCGATGAATGGAATCACGAGCGTGGTCTTGTGCTCCAACAGGCGGTCGATGACCATTTGGCACCATTGATGGAGAAACACATTCGCGAGCGCCTTCGCGTTGCTGCACAGGAGACGGTGTGCAAGCAGGCGGCGCAGCAATTGTATGCCAAGGTGAACACGGGCCCGTTCCGCACGTCTGAATCGCGACACGGGCAACCGCGCGTGATTGCCGTGTCCAATGGCGATGGCGACAACAAATCGCCCACCATGGCCGTCATGCTCAGCCCGCGCGGCAAAGTCAAGGACCAATTGATCCTGGGCAACCTGCGCGATGCACGCGAGCTCGTCAAACTTGAGCAATTCATCCACGAGCGCCGTCCTCACGTGGTTGGCGTGGCAGGGTTCAATGCCCAGGTGCGACACGTCATCAAATATCTGACCGGTATCATCCAAAACATCAATCACGCACGCGACAGCTCGCAACACGCCATTGAGCTGGTCGTCGTCGATGACGAGGCCGCTCGCCTGTACAAGAATTCAAAGCGTGCCCACGAAGAGTTCCCCGACTCGCCTGAAGTCATGCGCTATGCCATTGCCCTCGCTCGCCGCTTGCAAAACCCGCTTCTCGAATACACAGGCCTTGGACGTGACCTGCTGACCATCCGCTTCCAACCCTACCAACATCTCGTCAATGAAGACATCCTCCTCGCTCACCTCGAGCGCTCCCTCATCTCCGTCGTCAATGACATGGGCATCGACATCAATGCCGCCGTCCATTCGCCTCATATCGCCTCGGCACTGCCCTACATTTGCGGCCTCGGACCGCGCAAGGCTCACAGCATCCTGAAAAAGGTCGAAGTTATGGTAATTGATCACAAAAGGAGTTTGTTTGGAGAAAAAAAAGAGGGCAATGGGTGAAAAAGAGGGTCGATTACAAAAAAAAAAAAAAAAAAAAAAAAAAAAAAAAAAAGAAAAAAAAAAGTGTCCGCTGACGCGCCCACTTTTTATCTTTTAGGGCGAATTGGATTCGCGCAACTCGCTTGTGATGGACGGGATGACGGCGGCCAACACGTTTGTGAATTGCGCGAGCTTTATCCGTATTCGCGACGTGGATGGTGCCGACATTTTGGACGACACGCGCATCCACCCGGAGGACTATGAATTGGCGCGCAAGATGGCGGGCGACGCGCTCGAGATTGACGAAGACGAGATGGACGATTTCTCATCCAAGGTTGCTGTGGTGACGCGTGTTGTCAAAGAATACCCTGAGCGGCTCAACGACCTGATCTTGGACGACTATGCGGCTGTTTTGCGTGAGCAGTACAATGCGCCCAAGCGGCAGATCCTCGAGCACATCAAATTGGAGCTGCAAGGGCCTTATCACGACCGACGTGCGCGGTACGCAATGCCGACGATGGATCAAGTGTTCAGCATGGTCACGGGCGAGACCAACGAGACGCTGCGCGTGTCCTTTATTGTGCCTGCCAAGGTGATGGCGCTGCGTGGGCGTGTCGCCAATTGCGTGCTCGATTCGGGCCTCGATGGCATCATCTCGTACGATTATGCGACCGATGACCATGGCGCTGGCAATGTGGACGAAGTGCTGTCGGTCGGCCAGACACTCAATTGCAAAGTGTTGCACATTGATCGCGAGAAGTTCGTGGTGGAACTCAGCAGTCGCGCGTCAGACACACAGCCCGGCAGCGACCTTCGTCTGCGCCGCCTGCCGCTCGACCCGTACTATGACGAAAATGCAGAAAAGAAAGTCCTTGCGGAAAAAGAAAAGCAAAAGCGCAAAAAGGATCGTGCCAATCGCAAAATCAACCATCCGCTCTTCCGTCCCATGCAGCACAAGGAGGCAGAGGACTATCTGGCCACGCGCCCCGTCGGCGATCTCGTCATTCGCCCATCGTCAAAGGGCACAAAGCACATCGCCATTACATGGAAGGTCGCCGAGGGCGTGTACCAGCATATCAATGTCATTGAGGAAAAACCAAATGCCTATAGTGCACCCACACGCTTCCTCATTGGTGACCAAGCCTTTGAAGACCTCGACGAACTCATTGTCACCTATGTCGAAGCCATTGCTCAAAAAGTCGATGATCTCATCTCTCATCCAAAGTTCCAGCTCGGCGGACCCCAGGCCCTTGGTAAAAAAAAAAAAAAAAAAAAAAAAAAAATGGAGGACTTTTTTTTTTTTTTTTTTTTTGCTCATTTCCATTCAAAAATATTAGATGATTATCTCGACTCGTTGACGCGTGCTAATCCCAAGAAATCCGAATATGGCTTTTGTCTCAAGGAAGGCCACCCGGGCTATTTTGATCTTGCCTTTAAGCTGAATCAAAAGTCCAATGTGACGCGCTGGGTAAAAGAGAGAGTCCATTGGGGAGGAGAAGGAGAGACAAAATCATGCCAATCAACATGCAACCTCCCTTTTTTTTTTTTGTTTCCTTTTTTTTCAATGTTTGTAGCCCATCAAAGTGCTCCCTGATGGGTATCGCATGCAAAAGACGGCGTATCCCAATGTGGACGACTTGATCAATGGCTTCAAGCGGCTACAGCAATCCGAGGCCAAGAAAAGATATCATCAGCAGCAACAGCAACAGCAGCAACAGCAGCGATCGTCGCGTCCGCCTGGGCGTCCATCGTCGTCGCAACACGGTGGCCCACCTCCCCAGCATCATGCGCCCCCACCACACCATATGCCGCCCCCTCCCCATGGCGGCTATGGCCCTCCCCCTCAGCATCATGGCTCTTATCCGCCTCCTCCCCAATACGCGCACGCCATGCGCCCCCCACCCCATCATGGCATGCCGCCTCCACCTCTACACCACCATCATCGCGGTCCCCCTCCTCCTCCACACCAAAATTACCCGCCATACCCGCCTCAACATCAAGTGTATCCTCCCCGACATCATTGAAAAAGCTAAAAAAAAAAAAACACCCCTCACCCTCAATTGATTATTTTATTCTTCTTTTTTTTTTTTTTTGACATCCCGCCAACCTGCAAAAATAAAAATGTAGTCAGACCTTTTTTTTTTTTTTTGGTTGCCTCCCTTTTTTTTTTTTCTTTTTTTTTTTCCTTTCTTTCCCATTTACAGCGCGTGTTTGGCACATAGACGACTTTTTTTTCCATGGTGTTGCGTCCCTTGCTGCTGTTGCTTTGCCTTTTGGCAGCGTATGTGGCTGCACACGACCAGGTGCGCGTGTCGGTGCCGTCGTTTGCCACCAAAGCCTCCGACCAAAACAAAAAGATCTACAAGGACAACGACGACTATCCCATGGCCACGTCGTCGTCGGCCGCGCAGGCCGAAAACACCAACAGCACATTTGACAAGACAACCAGCTCGCTGTGCCCTCTGTCCACCGACGCGTTACCGCCCACGAACCACGAATTGGCCGCATCGCATATGCCATGGCACGCCACTTTTTTGGATACCACGCTGCCATTGCTCGTGGATCAGGCAAAGACCGCGTGCTACACGGCCATTGACATCACTGTGCACGTGGTCACCGATGGCTTCGAGCTCATCAAGGCCGCCATCATCGAATTGGACGTGCCCGACAAGCTGAATCAAGCGTTTGCGTTTTTGCACGATGAATCGACCGCTTTCTTCCATGCGCACGTGCGCCCGCTTACCTACCGCGCGCAACGCGCCATTTACGCGTCGCTTGGCCACGTTGGCCACGTCAAGGACCATTGGCTGCAGTACGTGGACGATGTAATCACGGCCCCGGGTCTCGAATGGCATTTGCTGTCGTCCAACGTGTCGCGTCGCTGGATGACCCTGTGTCACCACATGGGCATCGATGCCTACGTGCGCCACATCTACCACCGCGTCATGTCGCTCTTTGTATCCGATGGCATTGGCGCCATTGGCCACATGGGCAATCCAAACGACGCGTCCGACGCGTTTGCCACCCTCGACAGCATCTTCCAAGACATGGTGACTACGGATTTCCATGGCGTCTTTTACAAAAAGCAAATGACCCACTATTACCAATCACTGTCGGCCCATGATCAGCACCTCGTTCAGTACTCGAAGCGTGATTTCGTCGATTGGGCCAATCAGGGCGCCGCGCGCACTCACCAATTCGTCGTCCAGACCCAGCAGGATTGGATCAGCCTTATGCACGAGCTCTACGACAAGCTCGAGGCCATGCTCGACTGCCTCGCCGCCACCAATGCTGCTGCCAATGGCCAACAGGCATTGCCCACGCCCTCCGCGTCGTTCCGCTGCTCCGCCAACCAGCGACAGCAGGCCCTCTTGCTGCTCACCACCCACATGCACCAGCAGCCACGCTCACGCTACGAATGGATGTATGAATTGGATCAGATTTATGCAGAAATCGAAAAAACCATTGATTGCGTGTGCCCGTCGGCCCACAAAAAGAAGAAGATCCCCCACCATGACGCGCCGCATGTGGTGACGACGACGACGGCCCCCGATGATGCAGAGCCCACCACCGCAGCCGCTTCAATCACCGCCACCTCGGCATCCATGTCCCCCAGCACACCCTCGCCCACCACCGCCACCACCAACAAGGAACTGCAAAAGCTCCTGGCCGCGCAAAAGACCGATCTCATGCGCGCGCGTGCACCCGTGCGCGGCGACGACGCGTACCAGCCGACGCGCCAGAGCGTAGATTTGCTGATGCACCTGAAAAAGAGCATGATCCAGCGATTCCACCGCATGGAAAAGCACCTGCACCGCCAATTGTACGCCGCCGTGCCCCCGCGCCGCCAGCAGCCCATCCATTTCATCTACGAGCGTCTCTGGGAGAACGTTTCCGCGCTCAACAAGGCCACGTACGAAAAGTACCTGATGCAGCTGATCCTCTCATGGACAAACATGATGGCAAACACACTCGATATGGTCAACACTGTCGCCGACGATCTCGCCTGGATCGCGCAAAAGCAGCAGCGCCACCCGCTGAACACGAGTACCAACCATGTCGATCACGAAAACGACCATGGTCACGACAATGACCGCCACCACCACGACGAAGCCATGGCCCTCATTTGGACAAGTGCCCAGCGCAAGATGGAAAAGAACAATCGCCAGCTCGTCAACCAATGGGAGATGATCTTTTTGGACATGGACCACGAGCTGCAGGCCGCCTGGAACAATGTCCTCGATATGGTCGACGTCAGCCACCGCTCGTCGTACGAGCGCGTACGCACCTTTTGGCGCGACAACAAATCTCGCCTCCAGCATCTCTTCTCCTCCCTTTTCCCCGACAATAGTGCCATTGCCACCATCACCCCCAACTCTCCCACCGCCATCCCCACCCAGCACCAGCCTAATGACGCGCCTGACGCGCCCGAGGACGCGTAAAATCGCGCCTTTTCTCTCCATTTGTATAGCCCCTATTCGCCTTTTGCTTTTTTTTTATCCCCGATTCTCTCTTTTTTGATTTGCACTCCCCCATGAATTGTTGTACATTTGTTTTTAATCCATCGCCATAGTTTTTCTCTAGAATTTTAATAAAAAAAGCTTGATTTTTGGACCGGACTACAGTACTCTGTTTATTTTTTTTTCGTTTGGATGAATTGAAACGCACAATAAAGTATTCGGTTCTTTTTGGCTTCTTACATCATATGAATGATATCATACTGGACGTACTGTATCATCATGCGTGCGTGCTGCGCAACGCTGTCGTCAAAATGGAAAACGGATCATGTTCACTCACGCATGTGTTTGTCGAGAAAATCACAATTGATTGGATTTGACAGTGGTGGATCTTCTGTGATCCGCTTATCATAAGTATTATTTCAATGCTTGCTGCAAGTTGCAACAGCAGTCTGCACTCAGCAGTGTACAGTACTGTACAGTACAGTAGTATGTTGAACTGAAATGCACCATTTGCTTTTGAAAAACGACAATGATGCGTGTTTTTCAAACTTTGAGAGCTTGCTGTTGTGCCTCCAGAATTTTTTTTACAGCCTACTTGTGCGCCAATGAAAATCGCGTCTCGGCACGAACTACAGTATGGCTCAGTGCTCGCAACGACTTCGCCCGATTTTTTTTTGAGGGTGCAAATCCCAAAACCCACACATTTGGACTATTTTGCATTCATCTCGCCATCTGCATGGTCGATCTCGCTCAAAATTGGTCGCATCGCCTTCAGCGCAAAATTTGCACAAAAAAGCTTAAAACACCAACACGCTGCGACCACTTTTGAAAAATTCAGGGGTCACACATTTAAATCCCAAAACGGGTATTTTCGAACTCCGAGTGATCAATGCATCCCAAACAGGCAACTCCGACAATTTGCCATTGGCACACAAAATGGCAGGTCGTCCCACCAAACTAAAAAAAATTCAAAGAGTGACGCATGAACGCCGATCGACTGAGAAAATTGCTTACTTTGGGCAGGATTGTTTTGCAAAAATTTAAGGTTTGGCACTTCCAAATTAGGTTGTTGCGTGGATTGCATGGATTTTTTTAATTTTATTTCGCACCAGACGTCAAGCAATCTTTTCTTCTCTTTTGTGCTGCGTGTTGCTTGTGTGGTGGTGGTGGGTGGTGGATGGTGGTGGTCTCCTCTCGTGGTGGTGCCGTGGTGGGGGTGGGCTGCAGCCTGGTGGTGCAATGACCGATGCAAAATTTTCAAACCCAAGCTGGCGCGCTGCAAGTCATCCCTTTAGATGCTTTGCCAATTGCCACCATGTTTGTTAGTAAAACTGGAATAAAATTAGGGAGTCAAATAGGCCGTAGTCGAGCAAATGGCTGATAAAGAAATGGCTAAAAAAAGTGAATTTTCTCGATCAGTTTTTTTGGCCATCCACCACTGATGAAACTAGTCTTATTTGACAGAGATTCAGATGTTGATGGTGCTTTTGATGACTCTTTAAAAAAAGCGCCGTACGTAGCCAGAATGTATGATACTGTGTAGGTCTTTCTTCTGCGATTCTGCTTGTTGTCGAAATAAAAGTGATTTTGAAAAATTTTTGATATGATACTGTATCCAACAATGTTTGATCGATTTTTGCAAGCGTGCGAAGTTCGTCCATCATCGTGCGAGCAAACAACCAGAAAATGACACCGTGGGAGTGCGTCTCTTTCGGATGGTGTCAGATTCGTTGCGATCCACCAACACGCAACAACAATTTGACAAACCAGCGCTGGTGGATTTGCAAAAATGTCGAAGCTTCTTGTTACAGTATTATGATATGTTGATATCATAGTGCCTCCTCATCCAAATTTTGAGCAATTTGGGGGGATCTTGGCACACCACCACGCACCGCCACCCGATGATCGGCAATCATTGAATTTTATATTTTTTTTCTGACAAGAGCGCGAACAAATAATGAAGGTTTCGTGGTGGCGCTGCGATACTGTATACTGTAAATAATACTGTAGTAATGAGCTACTGTAATGACCTGCGCAATCCACCGGTACCGTAGTACTGTAGCAGATCAATCGCACTCTTTTTGCGCGTTTTTCGTCGTTTCCCCATGCCCTTCACCTTGTGTGCAAGTTTGGTGCCATTCTGCGGACCTGCATCATTTCCGATTTCTTCAAAAAAGCGAGCCCATTGTTTTGCATTTTGTGCGTAGCTGCGTACGTGCGATAGCGCGCCTCCTCCAATACAGTAATGATTCGTGGCAGCTGCGAACCAAGGTCCCT
Source organism: Gongronella butleri (assembly GCA_025201375.1). Classification (NCBI taxonomy): domain Eukaryota; kingdom Fungi; phylum Mucoromycota; class Mucoromycetes; order Mucorales; family Cunninghamellaceae; genus Gongronella; species Gongronella butleri. Next base: position 820,679 of record JAIWZP010000007.1, read on the forward strand.
TTGGTTTTTTTCATACTGTACGTACGTAGCTTGGGAAGTTATCATAACCTCAAGTCACTTTCGGAGCATTGCCATCATCTATGATATGATACTGTGAATGATATGATATGTCAAGGCTATGAAAGTTCAAAAGTATCATATCATACCGTACTGTTGTATGTACAGTAGTCATTTCGGCATTTTCCAAGCTCAAAAGTGAGTCAGTGGGGAACACAAAGAGAGATGGCACTTTATCGATACCCTTTTTTCATTGCAATGATTGGGATTGGTAAAACGGGCTGGAATAAATAAATTTATTAATCGGAGGGGGATGAAGGAGAGGGGGATTGGCCGATGGACAGCGAAGATGTTGCCTCGATGAGGGGTTCCTGCAATGGTGGCGATCTGCTTGCACTTGTGGTGTCGGGCGACGCGGTCGCGGGCGTGGATGCCGCAGGCGTGGATGCTGCGGACGCGACCATCTTGCCAAGCGACTGCTGCGAGAGCGAGCGCGAGTGACGTTTGAATTTGGCGACGGCCTTGACGACCGTGAAGATGCTGGCAATGTTCTTGATGGCGTTGTGGATATCGTCGGCCGTGACCTCGGTGACGACCATTTCGCAATTTTCTTCCTCGGAAATCAACGGGTCGGCGCCGTGCTGCGTGACCCACGGATGCTCGCGCAGTTCGTGCATCGTGATCCGTGTGTTCGGGTCCTTGTCTAGCAGGCGGTGCAGCACGTCGAGCAAATCTTTGTCCAGACCAGGGGCAAAGGGCACACTAACCAAAGACAAAAAAAATTGAGAAAAAAGAGAATGAGCGACACGCTGTGTCGCAGACGGAGTTCCAATTCGGCCGACAGCGGGCGCGCCGGGGCAGGAGGAGGTGGGGCGACTTACGCATCGTTGTTGATGGCATTCATGAGTTCCATGAGATTGGTGGCGATGAAGGGCAAATGGCCATAGACCAGGGTATACAGGGTGACGCCCATGGACCAAATGTCGGCGGCCTTGCCAGAGATCTCGTGCTGGTGCACGGCGCACAGCTCGGGGGCCATGAAGGCCGGGCTGCCCGCCGACTTTTTGATCTTGTCATTGCCCTTGACAAACATCTCGGACACGCCAAAATCCACAATCTTTAGCACGTCATCCTTTGATAGCAATAGATTGTCGGGTTTGATGTCGCGATGCGCAATGTCATTGTTATGCACTATGTAAAACAAATGTTAAAAAATGCCAGAAATGGGCCTGTTTGCACGTTGAGCAAGCTTACAATACTCGATGCCGAGGATCATTTCACGAAAGTAATGACGTGCGCGTTCGCTGGAATAAGGGGTGGCCACATGATCCAGCGACACGTCCATGAGGACGCCCTTGTGCGCCATTTCAAAAACTAAAAAGTAAGAGGAAACATGTGTGAGCGGGGCAGATCACGTCGCTGTTTTTTTTTTTTTTTTTTTTTTTTTCTTACCCATATAAATCGAGTCATCATTGGGATCATCCAAGACCTCGTGTAACTTGACGACATTGGGGTGATTTAGCTTTTTCAGGATGGCGACCTCGCCACGGACCAAGTCTAATGGGTTGCTATTGGATGTAGACATGGCTGCGGCGGTCTCACGCCCCACGCCGAGGCCAATGCCGCGTCCTCGGCCGCGTGGACCAGCACCGCCGCGGCGGCGAAGCATTTCGGATCGTTCTTTGCGTCGAAGCCGCGACTTGCTGAATTCTTTGATCGCCTACGTCATTTTAAAATAGAATATAATGAGATCAATGGGGGGGGGAAATGAAATGGCTCCCAGGGGACGTGTCGCGCCTTACATATTCCTCGTTGGTCGACGTGTCAATGCCCAAATGCACCGTGCCAAAGGCACCACGGCCAATCTCCTTTTTCAACAAGTAATTGTTGATCTTTCGCAATCCATCCTTGGTCTCAGTGGTGCTTGCACCCAGGGTCTCGAGCACGACAGACGGCGGACGGCGGCGAGACGTCGAATTCTGAGGTGACGGCTGTGGCGACTGCGACTGACGCGACGACAGGCTCGAGGAAGGCGATAAATTGAGCGGCTGGTCTGACATTATAAAAAAAAAACGAGCAAAGAAGCGAGTGAAACAAAAGAAAGAAAGAAAAAAAAATAAGACAGGGCGAGCGAAAATATGCCCTTTTTAGGCGACGGCGCCGCAAACCTGTTCCACCCTTTTTGTGGCGGCAAAACGCATTTCCCCACGTCTTGGCAACCCGAAATAAATCAACAGCAATGCTTGTGCCTCATTGCCAAGGCCGGCGCCACACCTAAATCAAGTGCAATGGCACGGATGAAACTTCCGGCCCCCGCGCCGAAAAGTAAAAAAAAAAAAAAAAGAACCAGAAAAAAAAATCAAAAAAAAAAGTACGCGCCAAGCACGTCATTGAGCATGCAAGGAAAAGGCAATCAGCAGATGGGGGCCAAGGCGCGGCCATTGATTACGCACTGCAACGCCCAAAACAAGAGAGTGTGACATCATGGACAAGCTTTATTTGCAAATAACAGCCAAATGATGGAGGGGTAAGCATGGGGTCAAGAGATTGGAGTGATTGGGTTGGACTGGGGGGATATTTGAGTGAATGGGGGAGGCATGAGAGATGAATTGAGACGGTGAAGAAGGGCGTGAGGGTGCGCACATTGCGCAAACAAAACGAAAAAAGACGAACATGAAAAAAATAAAAGAGCTACACAGAGGGGGAAAAAAAGAAAGAATTTCGTGGTTCAGGTCTGCAACAACCCATTGGCAAGGGCATTGTGATGCGCAAGGTTCTGAGACCAATGCGAGATGGTATCAACGTGGTAGGCGGAGGGGTCGTGTGGTGCGTGGTTGGAGCGGTCGACGGTCATTTGGATGGCTTGTTTCCAATAATCAAGCAATTCGTGGTACAATTGCTGCTTTGGCTGGTTGTGCTCGTCCTGCTCCCAGGTTGGCAAACGATGGGCAAAATACGTGACCTTGTCCAAAAAGTCAAAGCATGTGGCGGGAAAGACGCTGGACGAGACAAAGTATTGGCAATAGAGCAGCATGGTGTCCATGAGATCCTGGAGCGTGTGGCGCACGCGTGAATACGTGTATCGATCGCGTCGTGGGCCATTTTTGTGATACGGGAAGCTGTTGTGCAATTTCTTTTCCAAATCGGTCAAAACGCGCATCGCCGAGGCAACGGTCGGCGCAGGGATGTACATCATGATATCTTGTTTGAGCTGCGGCTGCGTCTCGAGCAGCGACACCAACAGATGCACTAATTTGTCCTTGTCCAACAAGGCTGAGGATAAAAATTGAAAAAAAAAAACGAAAAAGCGTGAGTGGCACAAGGCTCGTGGTCGCTCTTTTTTTTTCTTTTTGGGAGGATGAGGGAACAAGGAGAGAGAGGGAGGCGATGATGATCAAGGGGCGGCGGGTGATCAAGGGGGAAGGGAGGGAAACGTTGTTTTTTTTTTTTGGTTTTTTTTTTTTTTTTACCTAGTTTGTCTCGCAAGGGCGAGGATTTCATGGTATAAGTCTTTGTGCGCTTGCTTTCGCTCATGCGCTGCTGGTGCTTTTCGACGAATTCGCGTGCGCTGCTAATGGTGGGCGAGGGTGATGATGCTTCGCTCATTTCTTCATCTTCTGAGAATCGACGCTTTCTCCCTAAAAAAAAAAAAAAGACATGGACGGTCAGCAACCCCCGTGGTTCATTCTTTCTATTTTCCTATGCAATTGCTGGTCTTACCTTTGTATGCAGACATGGTTGGATAACGGTAGAATTACAGGCAAAAACAATAAAAATGAGAAAAAGTGACGTGAGGTTTGGGGATATGCAGAGAAACAAGAAAAAGTGGAAAAGAGAGGGGAGAAACGAATGAGCAAGATGAGAATAAAACAAACAGGAGAGAGAAAAAAAGAGAGAGCAAGGCGAAAGAGAGCCAAAAGATTTTTTCCATCGGTCTGCGCTGCGTCATCAAATGGATTCCAGCTTGACCATGCGGTCGACTCTTGTCCGGTGATGTGAATTTTTCTTTGGCCGGACAGGGTGGACATTGAATTGTCAGAGCAAAAGGCGACCAATTCATGCGCAATCTCTTTTTCGACCCCTTTCTCTCCATCTCTGTATTTCATCTGCGCCATGATGCGATGCCTTGGTTCCCCGCCTTTGTTTAGCCGCACTCAGCTGCCCCTCACCTCATCTCCCCCCAAACTGGCCCCCAATTGCATCCTCCCTTCACGCTTTTTTGCTGCAGCCTATCCAAAATAGCACGTTTGCCCGTTTTTTTCTTTCTTTTTTTTTTTTTTTTTTTTTTTTTTTTTTTGCATTTACATCTGTCACAAGCTCATTTTGTTGTTGCTTGGTGACCCTTGGAAAAGTGGGGGAATGATGCGTGCCCCACTCCCTGAATGGTGTCATTAAGGCAATTGCGTTGATTGTCGATAGGATCACTCCATTTTGCGGGAGGACTCTCAAATCCCCCAATGACCAGTGCTTTTTTTTCGGCCCATGATCAAAATTGATAATGGCAATCGGAAGGGCCGGCCGGTAATGGCCCCTTTTGTCGATTGCGATTGCTGTTTTGAAATCCGCATGGGACCAAAAACACTGGGATCAGAAAAAAAACAAGTTGCAGATAAAAAAAATTTTTTTTTTTTCCTCCTTTGCAAAATCCCTTGATTAGCCCGGCCGGTCCCAGAAGGAAAAAAAAAAAAAGAGGAGTCTAAGACCTTGCTTTGCAGAACTCGGAAAAAAAAAGATGTGGCCTCACATCATGCACTTGTCACCGTTGTGGGCAAGGCGATAAAAAATCATGTAAGCAATGCCCAAAAAAGGCTTGCCGGGCTGCACTGTGGGCAACCTTGCTTGCTGTGTGTTGCAAAGAGTGAGAAAAAGGATTTGCTTACTTGATGCCGGATGAACCTTTTTTTTTATTTTTTTCCCTGATGGCTGTTCACGCTCAAAATTTTTTCTTGTCTGCGGAGGCGGAGATGGATTGTCTTTTTTTTCCTTTCCCCCTTTTTTCCTTTCCGCGCCATGACACCCCCCAAATGTGGCCCCGCCAATGCATGAAGCCAACCTAAAAACAGCTTTTAAAACAAAAAAATCGCGGCATGTGGGTGTGGGGGGCAAATCTCATGAAAAAGATTTTTGAAATGCCGGTTTCGCACGGATTAGCAAGACGATTAGATCATCATGAAAAAAAATGCTTGTAAAAACGCAAAATAAGCAGAAATGACAAAAGAAAAATAGAAATTGAACAAGGAGAGAAATCAAAGGCATGAAAATGCGTAATTTGAATTTATTTGGTAGGGATATACAAGATGAGTGAAAGGAGTGGGGAGAATGGGATGCCGTATGTCACATAAGAGGAGGGAAGAAAAGAACAGAGGCAAAAGAGCCTCAATGCTGATTAAAAAGAGAGAATAAGGATGTAGGGCTATAGACACTGTACAAATGGGGGGGGGGGAAAATGGGGGATGAAGAGAGGGGAGATAAATGAAAGCATGAATGGGGTGATTTTTGGCTTAAAAGGGCACAATGGAGTGGATGGATGGCAGAGCCTTGGCTTGCGACGCATGGATGGGGGGCAAGACACGGGCCGCAGGTGGGCGGTCGATGAGCTCGAGCAAGCTGGGCTCATTTGCGGGCGTGGCAGGGAATTTCTTCACGGGTTCGAATTGATTGCACTCCATGGGCATCAATTTGTGAGTGGCGAGGCGGCGAGGCGACAATGTGGGCGAAGTCTCTGGCGTAAACAAGAACTCGGTCTCTGAATCCATGCTGGCAACGGACAATGCGGGCGAGGGAGGTGTGGATTTGCTGCCTGTGCTGGCGGAAGAATGTGCAAGAGTGGGGCTGGCACGCTTGCTGACGCGGTGGCGCTTTTGTTGCTGGTGCTGTTGCTGCTGCTTGCGCTCGCGCTTCTTGCTAGGAGATGTGTGGATGCGGATGTGACGCGTCAACTCGTCGGAACGCGAGAAACGCTTCTCGCAGCCAGGGAATGTGCATTGGTGAGGCTTTTCGCCTGTGTGTGTGCGGATGTGACGCGTCTGGTGTTCCAGGCGATAAAAGGACTTGGGGCACATGGGGCACTTGTAGGGACGGGGCACATTGGCCTTGTCAATGGCATGAATTGGGCGCTTGGCAAGAGGAGCCATAGGAGTGCTCAACGAAAGGAGACTGGAGGCAGCTTGGAAATCCATTGGAAGGTGGAGAGCACGAAAAGGCAATAAAGAAAAAAAAAAAAGATGGGGAAATAGACAACTGATACGATGGAAGGAAGGAAAAAAAAAAAAAAGGGTCAAACTTTTTTTTTCCTTGCTTTTATATTCTTTGTGGAGACAGCAAAAATAAAAAGGGGGGACTCTCCTGGCATGGGGGTGGGGGGGAGCAAAGATCAGAGCGGATAATACCTAGAAAAGGAAACAGGGAGATGCCGGTTTTGATAGAAATTTGGGTATCTGTCATGCACCCCCCAAAAATCACCGCAAAAAGATGGCCCACGATTAAGGGAGGGGCGCCATATTTGTTACTTTGTTTCGCACGTTTTTCTCATTGGAACATGGGATAGGCCGTGTGCGCTGTGCGGGGTAAATCCCGAGCATGGCCCAAAAAAATAAGCGCATCCCGGTTGTTGCCATTTGCACTCTCCCAATCTCCATTGACTAAGGCCCTATCCGCCTCCCTGGCTAATCAACACCCGCATCCCATCCTTTTCCGCATCACATGCCTCTTTGAAAGACCATCTGTCAACCAAAAAAAGGGCGTCTGTGCTTGCCCTTCAACAAGATAGAAAAAAAAGCACGCCATGTGAAAATGAGTCCATCCTCCCCTCTCCTCGACCCCCCCCCAAATCCCACCATCTTGGCTTGAGCTCCGGATGGGGTCGCTCTAACATGGTCTTCAAAAGGGGGAAAGGGGGGAGACGGGCGCGAGGGTTGAAACAAAAAGGGGCCCAATCGCTCATAGCATGCTTTCATGTGTGTGCAAAATACAAAAGATGGGCCGCGTGGGATCTCGCTGGCCAATGCCCACGCATGTGTGTTGCTCACGATGGGGCACAATGAGGAATTGGGCGTGTTTTTGTTGGCATTTGCGAAATAAAAAGGGCAAAAGCGGGGTGTTAACGTGGGGAGAGACAGAGCAACCACGGTCTCGTGCCAAAAGAGGAGAAGGAGGCAAGTCAGCTGACGACTTATTTTTTTTTGGCTCTCGCTTACGTTTTTCGCAGGCCTCGTAAGAAAATCGCCCCTTTTTTACACGTTTACATATGAATACCCTGCAGTTCACCCCATTTCAGTCGGCAGTCGACGCCTCGTTTTGGCTCGACTTGGCCGACAAAAAGCTCAACGTGCTTGGTTTGTCGCAGGCGGCCCAGCCTTTGGTGGCCTCGTATGCACTTGCACGCGACGCTTTGCCTTGTCTCTTTACATTGCCCGGCCAGGCACTCGATCCCACGATAGCCACGTAATAGAATTTGATACACGTCAATTGGTATCTCAGGGGGGGGAACCCTTTGCTGACGCGTGGAAACGCGTCTATTTTCGCGATTTTTTTTTGCTCTTTTTCATTAGTCCGCCCTTTTCCGTGCGGTGCGACGGCGTTTTACACAACACCAATACGCTCGAGGACTATAAAAAGATGGACAAGACGCAGCTTGCCAAGACATTGGCTAGCGACGTAAGCAAATTTGCCGCAGCATGGCATGTCAAAACAACAAAAAACAGACGAATTGGCGATTTTTTCTTCTTTTTTTTAGTTGTGGCAAGCGATTGTTGCGGGCGACGCGACGAAAACGCCGTCGTTGCTGACGCCATTCACGCTGCTGACGTTTGCAGATTTAAAAAAATCGCGGTTTTATTACTGGTTTGCGTTTCCAGCCCTTGTGCCCACGGAACCATGGGTCTATGACACGAACACGTCGCTCGAAAAGGCATGGACCGCGTCTCGGGTAAGATTTTCGTGCTCCCCCCAATGCCTAAACAATGACGCGATCATTTTTACAATCATTTCAACGCGTGCTAGGTGTCCTCGTTGGTGTCATCGTATGATCAATTGCAGCAACCACCCTTTTTCCGCGTGGAAACCCCCAGCAATGATCAGGCCATCGTGGTGCCATTATCAACAGCCGTGCATGATGATGATATCCCCTTAATTTTTGGTTTCACGGACCCATCGTCGTCATCCGACCACCCTGGCTGGCCGGCGCGCAATCTGCTTGCATGGATCCATCACACGTACCCTGGTCGACGCGTCCAATTGCTCGGCTATCGAGAGCGCCCTGGTCAGCCATCCGCCTCGCGTCTCTGGTCCATTGAATTGCCCGCCACGGCCTCTTATTCAGGCAAATTATCCCGAAAAAAGAGCAAAAAATCAGAAAATCAGGCCTGACATGTCCTTTTTTTTTAATCGTTTAGCTGACAAGGTGGTTGCATGGGAACGCAGTGAAAAGCGGGCCCTGGCACCGCGCATGGTGGACCTTGCGCATATGATGGACCCCACCTTGTAAGCAGAAATCGACGGAAAAAAAAGCAAAAAAATCATGATGTGTGCGCACCAATTCATCATGCGATGTTTTTTTTTTAGGCTGGCCAGCAATGCGGTTGATCTGAATCTCAAACTGATGCGGTGGCGCCTCATGCCGGAATTGGACCTCGACAAAATTAAAGCAACAAAATGCCTTTTGCTCGGTGCGGGCACGCTGGGCTGCTATGTGGCGCGATCCCTGATGGTAAAAAAAAAAGACATACAAAAACGGGTCGGGGCAAACACGCGCCATGGCTGATTTTTTTTTTCTTTTTTCATTTTTGACAAGGGATGGGGCGTGCGACACATTACATTTGTGGACAATGGCAAGGTTTCGCTGTCGAATCCTGTGCGGCAGCCTCTGTACCGATTCGACGATAGTTTGCGTGGCGGCAAGGAAAAAGCGTCCACGGCAGCAGCGCGTCTTTTAGAGATTCAGCCGACGCTCAATGCGCGCGGCATCAGCATGACTATTCCAATGCCGGGCCATCCACAACCAAAAGATGAATTGGACCGCGATTTGCGCCAATTGGACGACCTGATTGCCGAGCACGACGTGATCTTTTTGTTAACAGACAGTCGCGAGAGTCGATGGCTGCCCACGCTGCTTGGTGCCGTCAAACACAAGATTGTGCTTAATGCAGCGCTCGGATTCGATTCGTATGTCGTTATGCGCCACGGTACAACGCGCAATGGCCTCGGTTGCTATTTCTGTCACGACGTTGTCGCGCCCACAGACGTAAGAAACACGCTCAATTCGGCGCATGGCGCGTCTTTGACGTTTTTTTTTTTTCCTTTCCCCTCCCCCTTTATCATTAGTCTCTCAAAGATCGCACGCTGGATCAACAATGCACCGTGACACGTCCTGGTCTGTCGGCGATAGCCGCCGCTTTGGCAGTGGAGATGCTTGTCTCCTTATTGCAACACAAAGATGGGTAAGGGCGCAACGGGTTTCTTTTTGTTATTTTTGCTTTTGCGCCGCGTGTGAGTTGTGTGTCTTGCTCCCCCCTCTCCTTTCCGCGTGTGTGGGGATCGCATGAAAAAAAAGTGGGATCGGCCCCTCGTCCCCCCTGCCTCTTGGCGTCTCGGATATGAACATTTAAGAGGAAAAAAAAAACAATGATACCATGCTTTTAGGGAGAAATGGAGTGTTTGTGGGGGCTTTCATCGATTGGGGGGTGGATGCTTGTGTTCTTGCCATTGACGTTGGGCTCTTTTGTTTATGTTTTTTTATTTTTATTTTAGGATAGAAGCCGAAGCCGACACCACAGGCCAGCCAGGCTCGTGTGTCCTTGGCCTGGTGCCTCATCAGATCCGAGGTTTCTTGGGCCAATTCAATAACATGCTTATTGCCGGCCAGGCGTATGACAAGTGCACGGCATGCTCAAAAAAGGCAAGCGATGCGCGCAAAAAAAAAAAAGACGATCACTCCCCTTTTTCGATTTTGAGCTGACTAAAAAGTGTCTGCCCGTGTTCCACTTTTTTCAGGTCATGGACGCGTATGAGCACGCTCCCTTGGACTTTTTACAGCAGGTCACGGACGATTCATTGATTCTGGAGCGTGTCACGGGCCTGGACGAAATGAAGAAGGAAAGCGAGGCGCTCTTGCTCGATGCGGACTGGGCCCTGGATGAGGACGATGACTTTTAGGAGGACCCACGCCAGCTCTCCGATGAAAGGGAGCATTTTGTTTTATAATGAATATACAGTCCTCGATAGGACTGACGAGCAAAAAGGACGTAAAACCCTATCTGCTGATAATAGAAATGGCGTTACATGCCGCCTCTATCTCTGGATGAAAGTCTCACTTGCTATAAACGATCTGTCAGTCGCCATTGAACCCTGATCCCGACTTTACAATAAGCAGAGCGCGTGAAAAAAGCAAGCAACAATACAAAAAAAAAAAAAAAAAATGAGAACACATTGTGTAACGACCTCCATAAAAGGTGACATGTGCCAATTCCAACACTGGAGCGCATCCCCCCTTTCCCCCCCCTTTTCGCCCCGAGATACCACCTTTTCCCCACATTTCAATCCTTATTTTTTGTCTTACGCAATTTTTTTGATTTTTCCCTCATGCCAAAAGAAAAACATGTGCTCGCCTCCTTTGTTGCTGTGTCGCTCCTGAGTCCCCCCCCACCAATATCAATTGAAAAAGACGTGCGTGATCTTGACCATCTTTTCTTTGCTTGGGCACGTTGACGAATCACGTCATTTCAATCTTTTGCGCGCTCACTTGTTTTTTTTTTTGATCTGGCCATGCCATGAATTCTGCGTGTTCCATCCACGGTCGCAATGAAAACAATTTTCCCCCCATACATATCATCATGGTGACAAGGCAATTGGCATTTGGGGGAGATAAATAAAAGGCCCGTGGAAAAAAAAGGAAGGATAATTCCATCTTGCATTTTTTTTTCCCAGCGCCCAGCGACAAGTGTGGGAAGCCTGGCAGGCGAATTTGCGGGGAAAAAAGGGACCCCACGCTTGTCTAAATCTCACCACCGATGAAAAAAATTGCGCACGTTGCGCCTTTTGCCCTATCTTTTAGGCATCGGGGGGAGGCGAGGCAAAAAGTTGGCGGGGACAGGTTCCTCCCCCACCCCCCAATTGTGCTTTATTATCGGTCGGGATCTTTTTGAACGGGTGCATTTCGTAAGCAGCAAGAAAATGGGGGGTGCAGGGCCGTTTTGCTGGCCCCCCGCATCATTTGCCATTTTTGTCGCAGCCGATTGGCCCACTGTCTTTTGTCCTTGGCCACTCCAAGGTGTAGCATTGGCCCACGCCCGGTTGGGGGCATGCTGGCTAGCGTGGAGAACGACAATCGATCGATTAAAGAATCATTTTGTGAAAGTGGGCACCCTTTTTAGAGAAACAATGCGATTGGGGATGAGGGCGGGGGGCTTTATCTTGCGATAAGTGCCCCTGCTCGGCTTGCTCGCGCGCAGAAAAATAAAAAAAGCTCGTGTCTCATCTCCCTTTTGTCGCCAGGGTGACAAATCTCGCACAAAAGAGTCCCTCTTTTTGCACTCCCAATGGGCATTGGCCGCTCCCCCCATCTTTATCAAGGCAAACTGGACGCCGCTGAAAAAGGATCACATGTCAATCAATTCTCTGGCGGTCCAATTTCTTTAACGCGTGCACGAACGTGCGCATGCATATCTAAAACGTTTTTTTTTTTTAAAAAAAAAATCGGTTTACTGGTAAGATGCAAAAAGTACAGATCAATAAAAACAAATGAACTAAAATGACAGCAGTGGGAGGGGGAGGGGGAGTGATGAAAAAAATATCTATGCATTTGGGATGATGAATTGGCTTTGGCAAGGGGAGGGGGGGTAAAAAAACAAACAGGAACAACGATTTACTTGCGACGTGTTCCCTTTTTCTTTGCCTTGCGCTTCTCTGCGCGCAATTCCTTCTTCATTCTTGGATCGACCATCTTGTATCTGCCCTTGACGCCCTGTGGACGGCCCTTGATACCGCGGTTCGAACCACGGGCAACGACAAGTTTGACCTCCTTCTTGGGCTTGGCCTTGGTGGAGCGGCTGATGATCCTGTTGATCGTCTGGACCTTCTCCTTCTCGGACATGTCTGGGTTGTCGGCGACGTCCGTGGCCTTCTTTTGCGCGCGTTGCAGACGCTTCATGGTCTTGTGCTTCTTGCGCGCCTTGGCTTCAGCAATCTTTTTGATGGGACGCGCGTCAAGCGCCTTGAGCTTCTCGCGGATGGCTTGCACAGCTTCTTTGGTGATGGGCAGATTCGGCTTATTGTGCTGGCTTTCATCGTCCAGGAACCTAAATCGGGCGCGTCGTAAAAAAAAAAAAATAGAAAAAAAGAAAGAAAGAAATCATGTGATGGTCAGTTCCCCGCGCATTTGCCGTTTTCATTTTGCTTTTTACCATGCGGGCAGATCGTCCTTGTCACGGAAACCTTCACGTGAAAAGCCATCGTCGATCAAATCTTGCTTCGACTTTTCGCGATTGACCAATTGGCGCGCCATGGTCATGGCCTCGGCCGTCAACAGGGCCTTGTCTTGGACCTCGCGCATCGCCTTGGACGTTTCATCTTCATCACCGCTCCACATCTCGTCGTCCGAGGGCAATGCTTCTTCGGTTTCTTCCATTTCAAAGTCGCTTTCATCGAGATCCTAAAAGTAAAAAAAAAAGAATGAGTATGACGGCCTCCATTGCCTTCTTTTTTTTTTTTTTTTTTTTTTTACCTCCTCAGCCTTGCGCTTGCGGCCGGCAGAGGCGGCGTCGATCTCCGAGGCGTCATCCGAGTCATTTTCATGATCATCGTCACCGTCTTGGATGTCAGCAAAGATATCCTGGTCAAAGAACATGGAGGCGCCCATGGACAAGCCCGAGCCTGTCTTGCGTGCAAGGGCAGATTGGTGGCCGAGGTCGTTGATGAGCGAATTGGAGCCCTTTGCCGCCTTTTTCTTCTGTTTGGGGACGGGGGTGTCGTCGTGGACAAAGGCCGAGGGGTCACGCATGTCGAATTCGTCATTGTCGCTTTCCTCGTCGCTGCTGACGGCGGTGGCGCGCGGCACGTTGCTGTAATTGATATCTTCTTCATCGTCGTCGGACGAATCCGAGATATCGTCGTCATTGTTGCCGTTTTTCGCGTGCTTTTGATCAAACCCGTGCCATTCGTCCTGCTCGCCGCGTGCGACCTTTGCGCGGTACTTTGGATCGAGCTCCATGCGGCGTTGTTGGAGGCGCTCGTACTCCTCGTCCAGCTGGTCCTCGAGTTCTTGATCATAATCGTCCTTGTCAACAATCATGCCGTCTTGGAGCTCGGCATCCATGTGCTCGGTGAATCGGCCATCCTTGAGCAGGCGGCCGGCGGTCATGTCCATGTCGTGGTGTCCATCGTCATCGTCCTCGAGCACGGCATCGGCCGCAGACATGTCACCGCGCTGCACCTTGTCGAGATGCGCGTCTTTTGCGATTTTGCGGATGTTGAACAGGGTATAGCCATCCGCGCCTTCCTGGTCGAGCGCAATATCCGTGGGCACCGTCATGTTCATCTCCATGCGGTGGATCAGCTTCATCTTTTTCTCATTGGCCTTGCGCTTCTGGCGCTTGCGCTTCGCCGCCTCGTCCTTGGACAACTGCTCCACCTCGGCTTCCAATTTCTCGTCCTCGTCGAGCTCCTCTTCCTCAACTTGCACCATGGCCGCCTTTTCTTCCTTTTTCTCGAGCTTGTACTGGAATTAAAAAAAAAGCATGTCAACGGCGCGTTTTTCATCATTTTTTCTTGGTTTTTTTTTTTTTTACCTCTTCGCGCAGACCCGAGCGCCATTTGAGCAACGTGCGGAAGTCGCGCTTGCCAAGGACCTTGAGATCCTCAAAGTTGAGCTTGACATCCTCGGTGGTGGAGGCATGTTTGAGCAATTCGCGCGATTCGTCGGAATCCCACTGGATGGCATTGTACGTGGCAAGGAAACCAATGGGATCCTGGGTCTTTACGAATTCCATGGCATCCGCGGTCTTGTGCAGCGTGTAATTGCCGTCCTCGTAACCGCCACGCTGGCGGTGCTTCTTTTCGGGCTTGAAAATATCGGTCATTTTCGTGTCCTGGACACCCTCGAGCTCGGAAAAGACAGCCTTGGGGTCGAGGAAGCGCGGATCGATCTTTTTGGGCGCAATAAAGTCGCGGCACACCACAAAGATTTCTGCAGACACGCCACGCGACGAAGGCGGCTTGGTCGCCTCGACCTTGCGGAACAGCTGCTGGAACACCCAAATCAGCTTGTTGTAATCCTTTGAACGGAAAACCTTGGTGACAAACGTGCCGCCCTTGGCGAGAAACTCGGTCGCAAGCTTCAGCGATACAAGCACAAGCTCAGATTGCGAAAAGGCATCGTGTGTCCATGCGGCACCCACATTGGGCGCACCATCGTGCAAAACTCTACAAAAAAAAAAAAAAAAAAAGAAAAAAAAAAGCAGGGAAAAACGTGAGCCTTTTCAATTCGTTGTTGCCCATTTGAATTCGTGGTGTTTGGGTCATTACACATCGGCTTTCCATGTCTTTAGCTCCTGGCGCAGGTGCTGTCGACATTTGTCGGTAGTGATATCGTCCTGGAAGGTAATGACGTTGGGTATGGGCTTGATCGCGGCAAGATCGACACCGACGATCAGGCTGGACTGGGGCATGTACTTGGTGGCCACCTGCAGCCAGCCACCAGGCGCCGCACACAGATCGATCAGCACACGCGAACGCTCCAAAAAGTTGTACTTTTTGTTCAGCTGGATCAGCTTAAAGGCCGAACGGGCACGGTAGCCCTGCTCCTTGGCCATGTGATAATACTTATCCAAGCGACCTAGTCAAGCAACGTTAGTAAAAACAGGTCAATTGCCCCCATTTTCGTCGCTTTTGCTTACCCTTGGACGACTTTTTATCTCTGCCTTTGCCCATTGTATTAAAAAAAAGGGGTGTGTGTGGAGGAAAGGAAAAAAAAAAGGTAGAAAGAAAAAGGAAAGAAAAGATCAGACCTGAAAAAAGGCCGCAGCGCTCCAATTATAAGCCACCTTTTTCCTCCGCTGGGTCATTCATGCATGAAACACGCTGCCAATCGTGCCTGGACCTTCTTTTTTCAATATCCAATGTCGCTCCAACATGCTCGTTTTGCACATCAAAGCCAATCGTCATGCATTTTTCGTCGTTTTGGCTCCCCCAAAACGGCTGAAAGCATCAAAATCAGTCCTTTTCACGCCTTTGGTCGTACCTGGCGCGCTGGCGGTGCTCGATATAATCAAAAGGGCGGGGAACAAGCGCACAAACTCGATGGATCCGCATTTGAGTTGTCCATTCGACAACGTGGAGCGAAAGTTATGATATTCATTGCTTTGGCGATTTTCGCGCCATTACAATGTAATCGATGGCAAGGACACCTAATCGAGCATTTCATAGCGACACTGTGACGCGTCGTACAGTAAAAATCAAAGCTCCAAAATACGGACAGCAAGATATTACATCTGTAAAACACTGAAAGAGTAATTTTTCGGCTTTTTGCAATTGACATGCCTTTCCTGATAGACAATCCTAACCCCCCACTGGACTGAACGCCGTCACTGTTGCAGCACCTGTTGCTATGATATCATGAGAGATGATGGGACCGCTACAAAACTCATAATGCCCTGAAAAAAGCGACAACATGCTTAAAAAAACGCTTGCATTATCAACCTCCGATTGAACATTGGAAGGATTACAAACGGCTTTGATGCACATGGGTTGGGGTCAGTTGTAGGATGAATATGATAGAGTATTACTTGCATCGAGTCAAAAATGCGACAAATGAAAAAAAAAATGGCATTTGAACGAGATCGTTTGGAAATCTGCAATTTATGATATTGTCTTTACATGTCCGTTCCACGCCTACGGCCTACCTCATGATTACTCGTGCGTGGTCATTTCTTTCTTTGGTCTCGATCGCGACAAATCGTGATGCTGATGCTGAATTTTCGTGATTTCCACAAAAAAAAATCGCTTGGGTTCGAAAAAAGGCATACCAGGCACGCACTGAATGAACAAGTGATTTGCAGCATGCCAAGTGCTTGTGACAACACCGGCCGTGCGCCATTCGACATTTTAGTTTGCCAGTTCAAACCTGTCAAAAGCAATGGCGGCTTTTTTTTTTTTTGTAAAATTGTTGTCATTCTGTCAATTTACGTCGAATCACACGGCGAAATCGTGCACATCGAAGCGGGCGAGAATTCTGCAACTTTTGTCATTAAGAATGGGCGGCCTTGTCGTGTGTGTTCTTGAGCAAGTGATGGGGTTTCAAGGTTAAAATAGTTTATTGATTTTGAAAGTGTGCAGGAAGCCTCTATCGAATTCGCGCAGCGTTGTCCAAATTCTGCCATTGAGTGTCTTCTTTTAGGCGGTCCAAGTTTTATCTGCATTTCGCAACAATCTTAGAGTGTGTTTCGCGTTCAATCATAAAATAGTGATTTTCTTTGTGACAGCCCGTGCTCCTGTTAATCAATTCCAGTCAGACAAACAAGAACAAGTACACTTGTGTCACCACTCTGATGGTTATATAAGAAGACGTGAAAGTCTGTCATTTCTGTGCGCGTGCGTAAAATAAAAAATGAAGCACAAATGTTGAGTTGAAACACCGCAGCGTTGCTCTGTTTTTGTGCCTTTCTTTCGCATGGAAGCAAGGGACGTCGCTTTTGCCTGGCTTTTCTGGCCAAAGGATGACGACATTGGCTGTTTTTGGTTCCCACTGGTGAGTTGCATGTTGCTCTGCGTGTCAATCGATAAACAAAACGCCAAATTTGAACGCAGGGGTGGATGATCAGTCGACTTTTTTGGGTGACGAAAGGATGCACAAGCTGGTGCTGTGTTTGCCATGCGGTTTGCGGATGGGTGCCAATCACGTGTGGTGGAACTTGGCCTTTTTTTGCCTCGTCGTCCGCGTCATCCGTCAACCAATGCAGCAGAATTGGCCATGGGAGCAAGAGTTTGGCATGGGGGGGGAGAGAAACAAACGAACCACGCCGTGTGACCATTTTCATTGACATGTTTTTTTTTTTTTTTTTGTTGCCAATGGAACCGAGTGTGAACAAAGAATGGGGGAACGATCCACGTTCCTGGCCCGCGCAGGCAGGGGGAAATGTCCAAAAACCCTCCTGACTGGGTCTGACTTTTTTTTTTTAAGGTTTTCGATGATGCAAAAATAGGAAAGACCGCCGGTTGCCATGGCAACGGCGTGACACAGATTTGGCGCAGCAATGATTTCTCCTTTTTTCGATGGACGGGTTCCAAAAAAAAATAATCAAGATTCCTGACCTCGGGCCATTTCCCCTGCCGTCCCGGCCCCTGCCTTGTCTTGCACCCGACAACCAGGATAGAAAAGAGTGGCATTGAGAGAGCAACGACGGGGTCGACCGTGAATCCAGAGCATTTTCTGAGGATTTCTTTTGTGCTTGTTGGAAAAGAGGAGCGAAAAAATCGAGCGACAAGGTAATTGTTTATTTTGGCCGACGTTGCACGGAAGTGTGTCAAATCCTTGACCCTATCAAATTCGTGTGCCATGTTTGGCATGGCGGCGGCCACTTTATGCAACACAGTGCCATGGAAGGAAAGTCCGAAAGCGCCTGAACGTTTACAAAAAAGAGGGACCGTCCTCTCCTTTCATTCTTTTCTCTTTTTTTCCAACTTTTTTTCTTTCCCTATTTCTTTTTATCCTTTTACATATGCTTCAATTCTGCTCCACGTTGGCGCCACAACCTTTTTTGTAAGTATTCGTCACAGTTTTAGTGCACGGGTTGCCTGGGTATTGAAGCGACAAAGGGGCATCCATGGGAGATCACAAAAAAAAAAAAACGAGGGGGCTGACATGCCATTTTCCACTCTTTTGCAGCGGTCATGATGCCATGTTGAAGAGTGCGCGTGGTTACGGTCGCTCCAGCACGGCGGACAATGCATCCATGGTGTCTGACGATGCTCTTTTCGCGTCGGCGTTGCGGCTCGGTTATCGCCTGGCGCAAGAGCCGTCGCCCATGACGATTTCTGGCGACGAATTCTTGTCGCTGTCATACGCGGCGTCGGTGCCAGCGACGCCGTCCATGTCAAACACGACGACGCCGCCCAGCTCGCCTCTCACATCGATTTTGAGCGAGCCAGTCACAAAATTCACACCACCGCCCCCGCCCAAGCAGCAACAAGATCCTCAAGCGTTGCTCAAGGAGCTCGGGCGGCAATTGCGCTCGAATATGTCGCTTGTCAAGCAGCGCATGATGATCGACCTCAAACAAAGCTCCAATCCTCACGAACAAGCCATTTATACCCGCCTGGCGCAATCGGCGTCTCGCTCCTCGTTGTCTCGTTCATCCTCATCTTCCTCATTGTCATCCACATCCATTGCATCTCCCTCCAAATTCCAGAAAACCATTCCAAATGGCTCCTTGACAAGGCAGCGCATCGTGAAAAAGACGGTGGCGCCCGTCACGTCTTGCATGGAGCTCCAATCCAATGAAAATGGCTTTGTGTCTGTCGTTGTGCGCAAAAAGGATGCGAGCAGCGCTGGCGCGCAGAGCCGCACCATCGATATTTTGGCGCGATCACTGTCTTTCAAGCTGTTGAGTGGGAATGACAAGGACGAGGGCGAGTCGGACGACGATCTTGACGATGTTGATGATGCCGATGAGTTGCTCAAGGAGAATGCGGCCGTGACGGCGCGTCTTGCTGCTGAAAAAGACAAGACCGTGCCTCAAACCATGGAGAACAACAATGAGATGTTGCCTGCGGCACCCTCGTCCGACCCCGTGAGCACCATGAGCAACATGACCCAGTGGACACCGTCCAATGACGCGTCGACGTGGTTCGACCCCTTGGACATGTCGCTGCCATCACTGACCAATGATGCTTTTCACACGGACGACGCGGCCGTGCCATTCCATATGGCCGATTTCAATGCCATTTCCGATCAGCAGATGATGGAATTGATCGCGCGCGCTCACTTGGGCAACATGGGTGCATTACCTGGCGAGATGCCCGCACAAGAAATCGACTTGGCAGGTACGAGAAAGAAAAAAATATTAAAAAAGTTGAGAAAAAAAGAGTGTAAAAGGAGGGGCAAACAATGAGACCAATCGGACCCCACATCGATTTAAATTAACACCCGATCGCTTTTCTACAGAGCTCCTTGACTTTGATTTGGCTACTTGATCCCACCATCGCGTCATTTTTCCGCTCACACCCCATGATATTGCATTCGACCCCTATGTCTCTCATTCAGTTTCACTTTTCCTATGCCCCTCTCCCATCAATCTATGTCTTTTTTTTTTTTTAGTCCCATGCCCCATTGTTCATCAGTTAGTGTCTATTCATCCATCGAGGGTGAAAATAATAAAAAAGTAAGTGACGCTAGTGCAGGTCGCCCCTCCCCTTTTTTTTTTCCGACCGGTGCGTCATGTGAAAAATGGAAGGATGGAAAACATCCAAAAGGTGGCCTTGCGTTCAGAATTGCCTGCATCCAAGGATGATGGTTGCACCAATTGGCCAGTGCGAGGCCAATTGAGAAGAAATTGAGAAGAAAATGGCAAAAATGAGGCTCACGCGTCCTGTTCAGTTGGCTCGTCGTAGTGGAAACAAAAAAATAAGAGACGACAATGGTCTATGGGCGTGAACAACGAGCATCTGATAAAAATACAACAAGCTGCGATGGGCACGCCACAAAATCAATTGTCCCTTTCCTTGCTTGGGAATCATCGCTTTTAGTACCCGTCATGGTATCCAATCAGGGGACACGCATAGGATGTGCTTTGTCGTCTTTTTGAGCTCAGCGGGTTATCCAATTGTTCCCTTTTTTATAAAATAATAGCGTGTGCATTTTGCCGACAAGTGCCCTTTTTCTTTTTCTTTTCTTTTTTTTCCTCATATCCTCCTTGTTCCTGACCCTTTCCTCTTCCTTGTTGTCATTTTCCGTGTGTCCGCCCTCCCCCTCTCTATACCCCCTCCCTCTCTTTTCACACACTCTTTTTTTTTTCTTTTTCTTTTTTTTTTTTTTGTTCTCTCCTTGCTCCGTCCCGTTCCTCCGCCCACCTTTTTTTTTATTATAAAGCTATGCGTACGACTCGCGGTCTGCAGATAGCATCGCTTGTGGTGCTATCGCCAGTTGTTTTAATCCTTTTATCGCTTGTTACGATTTTGATGACGACGCTTCTGTCACAATTACAGCTGTGGCTGCCCTTGCAGCAGACGCAGGCATTATCTCGCTGGGCCATGACACTGGCATCGGCCAATGCCACCGCGACATCACCTTCCTTTTTGGAATCGCTCTCGATGAATGACGATACAGCCGGATCCAACACACCGGCCGATCCCGTGCTCCAACGCCACCGCTGGCGCAACGTGCGAAGCAAAAAATCGTCGACATCCTCTTGGACCTACTGTGGTCTGTCGCTGCTCATCGGTTATGCATTTCTGCACAAGGTAAAAAGACCAAAAAGAGCGAAAAAACGGGGAAAAACAAAAAAGAACAAGATGAGGCAGAACATTGTGCCGGTCAAATCCGGTGAAACAATGGATCGGCCCCCCGCTCCTCTCATGATTTCCCATTGTGTGTTGTGTGCGCGCTTATTTTTGGGGCCGGGCGGGACCAATGTAATTAGGGTTGCTCATTTGCTTTTTTTATTGTTGTTTTTTATTCAGGCGGATCAATGGCAAAACCTGCACTTGCTCCTGAAGCAATTAGGCCGTTATGCTCAGCAGGCCGGCCGTGGCATCTCTTGCTGTGGGCGCAAGCTTGTTCACCGCGTTGAGCAGTCGCTTCAGGCCCCCGCGCCCAAAGCAATGGACATTGACACGTTGTGGGCCGAGCTCTGTGACTCACCGCCAGCCAAGCCCAACAAAACCAGCAAGCCTCATCAGCCGCGTCGAAAAAAGCACCACCAGCCTCATCATCATCATGCAGTGGTGCATCATTCATCACGACATGCTCCCCAACATGCCAATGTCACCCCTGTTTCGCGTGCGCGTGCCCCTTTGCTGCCAATTCACGCGCAGCAGGTCGATCAGGCCTATCAACATCAGGAAGACCACGTGATCGACCCTGAATGTGATCGCCCTCATGCTGTTGATCATCAATGGCAGCAACAAAGACAACAAAAATCGCAAAAACACGCAAAAATCGACACCACACCTCTTGATGACGATTCCAAATCCCTTTCCAACGACGAAGACCATGACGACGAAAACGACAATGACGACAACGAAACCGTAGTTGCCACCCTGGACGACAAATGCGTCTCCATCCATGATGCTCCAATCGCCACGGTCAATGAAGACGCTGTTCTTCCCATTGATGACGAGCCGGCCAATGACACGGCGTGGATGGACGCGTCGTCGCCTTGTCTGTCGACGGTGACGACGGCGTCGGTCAGCACCGTGTCGGATGCATCGTTGATTGGCGTGTCGTCTCAGCCCAATTGGTATTCACCATTCTCGACAGGGCTCATCATTGATGGCATTTTGCCCCGCCACGACCCTCTTGTCGCGGCAGATCCAATGCAATGGAGCAAATCGCCGCGATTTACGGCAGCCGCCTTGATGACACCACCGTCATCGCCTCCATTGGCACCTTGTACTTCTTCTTCTCTTCCGATACCTCCCTCGCCTGTGCCTCAGAATCAAAGCAACATCACCTTGCTGCAGAATCATCCATTCATTCCCAATCGCCCACGCTCCTTCTCCTCCTCCACGTCGGCCAATTCAGACTTTGGCCCCATTGGCACCCCCACTGCCGCCCCCTCCCTTGTACAAAATCGTCCCTCGTCCTCCCACTCGTACTCGCTCTTCATCTGATGTTTATGCCCCCCCTTCTCTCCCCTTTTTTTTTGTAAATAAAACGCTCATAAACACGATCCAAACCAAAGAAAATGCAAGGGGCAACCAAGCGAGGAGGTTGTCCGTGGAGACAAAAAAGACAAAGGGGGGGAGAAACAGCCCCTGAATTCCATTTCTATTTCGTTTTTTTTTTTTTTTTTTACAATCGGATCATGATGGGACGAGAAAATGAAAAGAAAAACGAGTAAAAAAGCGTGCAAAAATGTGCGCAGCATGTGAGGTTTCGAAGGAACACGCAAGCAGGTGCATTGAAACGTCCCTCATTACGTGTTTGCACAAAAAAAAGCGAAAAAATGAGGATCATCATCCGAATTTTGCAACCCCGCCGCAATCAAAAAATGGCTCGTCTTCTGTGTACTCCTTTTTTTTCTTTCTTTCTTTTTTTTTTGTTTGTTGCACTCTTTGTCTCTATTTCCATACCCTTTTTTTTCTTTCTTGCTTGTCGTTATTTTTCCTTGCCTTTCTTTTTACTTTCTTTTTTTCTCTTGTCCGCCACTTTTTTTTTATCGATGCGTTCCGCTCTGGGGCTAGTCCAGTCGCAGCTGGTTACGTATGCCGGGTGGATTCAGCTGTTTTTCCTGTGTCTCGGGCTTGGTCTTGTGGTTGTGCCGCTTGTGGTGGCTCCGCCGCCGCCGCTCGTTGTGTTTTTCCGGGTTGTTTCGAAAAAGGTGGGTGTTTACACGATTTGCAAACGTCTTGCACACTATGGGCACCTTGCCCTGCTGCGAGCCAGCGAGGATATGGGCCTGTTTACCGTCGTCGACACCGTCGCCTATTGGACGTCGTGCCTTTTCATCAAGGACACCGACGACGACGTGCTTTGCAACAATGATTCTCTGCCGCTGGGCCGCCGCACTACACATGCTGCGGCGCCATTGATACCCGCATCACCTTCCCCGGCGCCTCTCGCCGTCTGTGTGCGTGCACCACCCCTCGAAAATCAGCCAACCGACGACGACGATGCCTTTACCAATCCATATTTCGTCTCTGGTCTCGTCAACACCGGCAATTCATGCTACCTCAATTCAGTGTTGCAGGTAAAAAAAAGTCTCTTCTTGACAAATGAAGCTTTTTTTTTTTTTTTTTTTTTTTTTTTTTTTTTTTTTTTTGTCGAAATGTCAAGTTTTTCTCATTTGATTTCATTTTTTTTTTTTCGTTTTTAGGCCATGTCATCGTTGCCAGCGTTGCATGTGTATTTGGAGCGGCTGAATCAGCAGCATTATGCCATGCCGGTGTCCCGTGCAATGCTGTCGACGATGCGGCAACTGTGCCGCCCCCTAGACGACCAGATGCCGCTCGATGCTTTTAGTCCAGTGGCCATTGCGTCGTCAGTGCGACACCGAGTCATCAGCCGAGAGCAGGAGGACGCCCAGGAATTATTCCAGGTCCTTGCGGATGCATTGGATCAAGAGCGCGCACTCGTCAGTGCCGCCATCCACAAACCTAACGGCCTGCTCTCACTCCTGTCGTATGCGCCAACTCCGGCCTTTTCTCTCGACAATCCCTTCCGAGGCTTCTTTGCCAGCCGTCTCTCGTGCACCACCTGTGGCTATGTCGTACGGATTTTGTCACTAATGATGTCAATGTTCCCCCCTTTTTTCAATGAAACTCACATGTTATTCTTTTTTTTTTTACGTCATTGTAGGAAGCGATCCGACATTTTTCCTTTAACAACATCCAATTGGCCTTGCCTCAGACGGTAAGATCCCTAGCCGTCGAATTTGGAGGACGAGAGGCGAAAACAGACACGAAGAAACGAATTTGGCTAATTTTTGTGTATTTTTTTTCTATTCCCCCCTTTTTTTTTCTTCTCTCCCAGCCGTCGACGACATTGTACGAATGTCTTGATCAATGGACGGGGTTGGAATACCTCGAAGACGTGACGTGTCGACAATGTGCGATGACTCAATGGCTTGATCAGCTCGAAACCAGCGTGGACGAGCTTCAATCGATGGCCAAGGCGTGCACGGACCTTGCGACCAAGCGCGGCCACCTGACGCAGCTTGTGCAGCTCGAGACGCAACGACGTGAGGCTGCGGCGCATGTGCATTCGGGCGCATGGAAAGACGATGAAGCCAAAATACCCAAAGACGCGCTTCGCGGTGGTTTCGGCATTGGCGTGTCCACGAAGCAAGTCATGTTTGCCAAGATGCCGCCCGTGCTGTGCCTGCACGTGGCCCGGTCGACATTCCATCCATCGGGCCTGGTGTACAAGAACAAATGCCAGCTCCAATTCCCCGAACGACTGGACATGAGGCCTTTTTGCACAAATGGCACGATCCACACGGACGCCACGGAGCCCATTTCATCGCCCGACGACAACCATTCGTCCGAAAGCCAGGACCAGGGCCATTACAGGCTCATGTCCGTCATTGTGCACTATGGCAGCCACAATTATGGCCATTTCATCGCGTACAAGCGCCAAATCAACGCGTCGTCGTGTCAATGCGACGCGTGCACATCGCAACATGCGCGTGACCGCGAAAACGAGCAATGGCACGCCAGCAAGGACCTGTGGTACCGCATTTCAGACGAAAATGTTGATGTTTGTCCCGTGGAAGAGGTGTTGAATGCCAATCCGTACATGTTGCTGTACGAGCGCGTCGATTCTGGCGATGCACGTCACCACCGCGCCATGGACGCGTCATCGTCCGTGTGTGCCGCTTCCATCATCTCCGACCAGCTCTCCACAGCCAGCTCCGCGTCCATTTGCTCCTTGGTCACGCCCTGCAATGAACCTTGTGACGACAATGAGCTCCAAAACGTCAAATCAGCATCCTCCTCTCCATCCGCATCCGCATCCTCCTCGCACTGGCCACCCACTGCCTCCACGTCGTCGTCGTCTCACGAACAAAACGTGCGCCCACCTTCATGGCACGCACCAAGGCTACGTAAACGCAACAAGAGTTGGCAGGACCAGCAAAACAACCCGCCCGTCACCATCTATTGAGTTCTCTTCACATGTATCAGATTATAAAATGGGACACCCCAATTTGCATACCTTTTTTTCTTTTTTTTCTTTTGTGTGTGTGAGTGTTCATGGTTTGTGTTTGCTACTGTTGCTCGCCGTGGGTATATCCCGGGCGCGTGCAAGAGACAGTGTGTGGGGGAACAAGCGGAGCGTGTGCCCAATTTGCCATTTCAATCCAAAAAAGGATGATGCATGATTTTTGACACGCACAACACTGCAAAAAAGCATATGATTCCAGAAGAGCGGACCCCTTTTCCAAGATCGCATCTGCGATTCGATACCCCACACATGGAAATTGAATTATAAATTTAGCCGCCCCGCATAGCCGCATGAGAGAATTTCCCCCTTTTTTTTTCTCACTCTCACTTTTTTTTTTTTTCCTTTTAACCCGTTTGTCATGCCTGAAGGCTTTTCTGTGGATGTGAAAAAGGCGGTCGGCCACAAGTCGCCTGCTGAAATTGTACGTTGTGTGGTTCAACAAAGTTGTCAACGAGACTCATCCACTTTTTTATGTTTTTTTGTAAAATGTGTGTAGGTCGCGTGCAACCGCCGAGACTACCTACTTTACGCGCTCTCTATTGGTGTGCCTTACAATGAACTGCAGTGGCTCTATGAAAATGGTAAAAAAAGACGCGTCCAAAGAAGCCACGACGCGTCAACTTACGCGGTTTTCCTCTCTTTTCGCTTAAAAAAGACGCCCAATTCGGCCCTCTTCCCACGTATGCGCTTTCTCTGCTGCTCAAGGGCGATGACTGGGACGTGAACGTGTTCAAGGAGCGATTCAACAGCGGTGGCGGCATCCCGGGCGTCCCACCATATGACCCTGACCGTATTTTGCACGGCGAGCAGTCATTGGAGGTTGTGCAGCCGTTCCCTGTGAAGGGCGGTCGGTTCAAGGCGACAAAGACGGTGCTGGGCGTGTATGACAAGGGCTCCGGCATGGTGATCGAGTCGGCGTTGGATTTGTTTGGCGAAAATGACAATGTGCACTATTGCCGCATGATTAGCAAGATGTTTGTCGTTGGCTATGGCGGCTGGAATGGTCCAAAGGGGCCCTCCACGCCCAAATACACACCCCCGGCCGATCGCGCGCCCGATGTGTCCAGCACGTTCCACACACAGCCCAGCCAGGCACTCATGTTCCGCCTCAATGCCGATTTCAACCCGCTGCACGCCGACCCCGACGTCGCCGGCCGCGTCGGATTCCCGCGCCCCATTCTGCACGGTCTGTGCTCGTACGGCCATGCTGGCTACCTGATCACCAAGCACTTTGCCAATGGCGATCGCAATCGCTTCAAGAGCATCAGCTCGCGCTTCGCAAGCCCCGTACTCCCCGGCCAAGACGTCCAATTCGACTTTTGGAAGGTGCCCCACGACGCAAACTCCTTTGGCGTCATCTTCACCGCAAAGGTCAAGAACCGCCCCGTCCTCGCCAACGGCTACGCCATCATTGCCAATGAACCCGCCGCCAAATTGTAAAATAGTTCCCATTTTTCTACCCAATAAATGTCAAAAACGAGGAAATCCTCCCTTTGTCTTGTCGAATAACCAGCTAGAAACGTGTGAAAAATGGAATCATGACAAAAAAAGCCGCTAACCATAGCATTGACACTTGGTTTGACACGCAACAATCGGTGTAGCTTCCCTGTATTAGGTCTGCCTGTGAGCTCCCATATTCCAACATCTTGTGCGCGACCGGTATTGTCGCGGTGATGTCCATTAGTCCCGTACACGTGCCCTTTTTTTCTCCCCTGAAAGACTGGTTTTTGGAATGATTCGCCGTTTGCCCTGAAACTGGCCCGCCAGCAGCAGCAAAACGTCCACTTTTGTCAGCGAAAACACCAGGCGACACTTGCACGTTGGCGCGACGCACGCAGTGTTTTTAACGCGCAAAATACAATTTTCGCGCTCAAAGCAAGTTTGAGCACGCGCAAAAGTGAATTTGACATGCGTGTGGACTGGTCGTGTGGGACGCGCAGCGGGTTAGCCATATTATGTCAATGTAGATAGCAAAAAGTCATGCACTCTTTCACGGGAAATAGGAAAAAATCACAAAATCCTCATTTTATTGGCATCAAGTACTGTATTGAAATAAAACTATGACATTGTTTCTGATCCTTGCTGGTGGCATCAACATCTGTATCTTTTGTTGGAAGCAATCCGGTCCACATCCTGCACGTTGCAAGTAAATCAGATTTGGATAATTTTACACTTTTCTTTTTTAAAAATTGGGCAAAAGGTCGTCCAACCAGCTACCCGGGTAACGATGAACGACTGCGCGTTCACGTCCCTTTTCTATTGGAATAAGTGCCATTGCGATCAAGCACTTTTTTGGCGTGTTAAAATTAGAATTTGTAAAAATAAGAGAAGGTGTCGAAATTCTCGAGAACAGCTCATATCTACATCCAGTTTTTAATGATTTTTTGAGCAGAGAGAAGTTGAAAGTATCTTTAAAACTATTTTCGTGGGGCGCTACAGTCAATGGATGGCGCACAAATACGAGGTTGGAAAATGATGAATTTTCCAAGGGGTGCAGTCGAGGATTTGGAAATCGCAAAACTTTTGTCCTCGGATCGCCACGCCATTCATACGCATGGTATGTGTCACTCATTCACAGATAGAAACACAATAAAAACCTGGGATCCATCGACTAGTTTTTGCGAAAAATGGAATTTTCATTGTTTTGGTCGCCACAAGGCAAACTCGACGAGAAATGGGCACAGCGCCGTGAAACGCGAACCACCAGAAAGAGTACAGGCAGATGCGTACGGATGCGTCGGTGATTACTGAAAATAATCAGCCGAGTTGGCTAGAAGGTCATTTTTGGCTGGGATTTTTTGACGCGTCACAAATCGCGCTTCTGACGTCGTGTCCGCTCCCCGCTCGCATCAAATTCATGCCTATGGACCACCTCTTGCTAATGGATGCATAAGCGCGGCTCTATGAGCGCGTTTTTCCTGTGCAATTCGCCGTTGATATTAAATCGAAAACAGCTCACTGCTCGTGACCTTGCATATGAATCCCCCTCTTTTTTGCCGTTTTTGTCGGTCATCCCATGCGATTGTTATTATGTGTAAGTTTGGCGCAATTCTGGGGACCTGATTTTCATATTTTAGTTTTGGGACTCGGCGTGGCCAAAATTTTGGATGGCAAGTGGCGTGCCCCCAACTGCTTGTGGCAGCTGTAAATCGCGTTCCCCCTCCGTGTCGCAGCTCGTATTTTCACGTCAGCATGTCCTTTAGCCGTCGGCAAGGTTTGTCTGGCAAGGCAGAAGCTGAATTACCCCAAGAAATGAAGACTTATAATGAACTTGACGACAAATTGTGCAAATGGACCCAAAATTGTACCTGCTACTAATTGACCCAGAAACTCGCGGAAATCAGGCAGCAAGCACGTAGAGAACGTGACGCTATAACGCCAACTAATGCCAATTGCTGACTTTGTAACCTTTTATTACATTTTACAAATGTTGATGACAGCAGCCATGGCCTGATTATTGGAGGAAATGGACCCTGCGCCCGCCCTCCACGACGCGCAAAAATTAACGAAAACGAATCACAGGGAATGAAGAGTCTGCTCGTTGCCCACAAGTAAAATAGGTTTAACGCGGCTGTTTCCACGAGGACATGTGTTTGAAGTTGCAAACTCATACTCCACACGAGCCGCGACAAAAGACGCGAAATATGCCGAGGAAACGCGGCGACGACGTGTTCTTGTCGAATTGTTGCCAATTAATTACAAATTGGATGCATCGCGTCGTTTCTCGGCGAGATCATGCGTCAGAAACTTCAAATTAAAATCACACGCGGATCATGATCAGCTACGCGAGACTTGAAAAGAAATTTCGAAAAAGACGCGTTGTTGCTGGACTAATGCCAAATTTATGCATTTTGAGGAGCTGGCGCGTTTTACAAGGCATGTCTATTTCAAATGCAGAAACGGGAGGCGCAGGGCCCACGGATGTCCAAATTAAAGGGCCGCCAACGCCCACATTCAGCTGTTTTTTCCCTCTTTTTCTTCAATTTTGTGATCTTTTTGCTTAAACATGCCCAAAGCTCAAAGGAAAAGGACGTCCAAAAGCAAGTCCGATCTCGCGCCCACCTCCAACGTAAGAATTGAAGCGGCAAGTCCTGGCGCTTCCGAGCTCACGTCCCTTTTCTGTGCTTTTTACCAGGCAACGATCAGCAAATCGACCAAAAAGAAGCAGCGTCACTCGGCATGGCTAGAGAGTAAGCTGTGTTGCGGTGCGCGTGGTGCAGCTGCTTATTCATTATCCTTTTAGAACTGGATCACTCCTACACGGTGAAGAAAAAACAGCAACAAAAGAAGTCTAGGCAGACCATGCTGCAAAAGGGTGGCTTTGACGAGTTTGACGAGGTGCTGCAGATGATTGACACGAGCGCGCAAGAGGGCGATGTGCCCAATGCCGAGGCGCCCGCCAATTCGGCAGCGACCAGCACGTCCGGGACGCATTTGGTATCGTTGGACAAGATCAAGAGCAAAAAGCGCAAGCAGAATACCATGCAAGTCGCCGCCCTTTACGCGCCACGGCCCTGAAAGCACCGTTGCTGACTCTTTTCTTTTTCTATTTTGCAGGCTCCAAGATATGGCGCGATTCCAAAAGGTGCTCCAGCATGATGCCTTTAAGAATGATCCTTTATCCACGATTCGCCAGCATGTGCAAAACACGTTCAAATAAATAATAAAAAGAAGGCGTCTTTTTTTTTCCTTCTTTTCGTGAAACCTTCTTCCGGGGATTGTGCCCCCTCGCAGCTTCCCTTTTTAAGCGCATTGTTTATCCCTCGCATTTTCTTTTTTTCTTGATCATCCCACTCTGCGCATTGCCCCCTCCCCCATGTCTTTTTCCTTTCTTTCACATTTTCTAGACTTTGCATGTTTGCCTTCAATTCATACCTACCATTCAATCGATTTTCATACGCACAATTCGGCGATGCGTACAAAATCTCAAGGCTACCCACAAGGTGCTGCGGCTGTTTCCCAAACTGGACAGGCAGTGTGCTTGGCTGTCTGTTCATGTCGGTATGGAGGCACGAACGAGCGACGCACCATGGCTTTTGACGATGGTTTTATTCATTTTTTTATTGTGTTTTTGCGATTTTTTTTTTGATTTTTTGCAGGGCTTTAGCTTTTATTTTGCCGTAACATCTTTTATGCAACAGAGCCGTAAGTCGCGCAGCTTCCCGTACATTTTTTTTCTTTTTTTGCCGCGCCATGGATCACTGATTTTGCCCTCGAAAATTGAATGTGTATAGCATTTTTCTCCTATTTGGCTTTTGCACCTATGATTGTCTTTGGCGTGATCAATTTGATTTATGGTCTGGCCACCTTCATCACATTAATCATCCTTATCAGGCCGGTAAGCGACGATGTGAGACGGTAAAAGCGAATCCATCTTGCTCATCACGTCGTTTTTGCTGCTCTTGTCATAGTGGATGAACCTGGACCGGCCTCTTGCCTACCTTCTCGGGTTCCTCGTCGCCTCTGTCATCATTGACACCTTTGCAAATGTCATTTACGTCAGTTCCAACGGTAACGACTTTATCAATTCGTGCATGGCGGACGGGTTGGCGCAAGTCGAAAACAATTTACCGCCCGGCACGACAATCACGCTGCCCAACGATTACTTTAATTGCAGTCGACTCTTCCACGACGAGATCAAATGGTCGCTAGGCTGTGCGATTCTCATGTTTTTGCTATATGTAAAAAGAAATGAGGAAGCGAAAAAAAAAGTGGCGATTCAAAAGAAGCACGTGGACCCTAACGGACCCTTTTTTGCGCATGTAGACCCATTGGACCGTTTTCATCGCTTCTTTCATTGGCAAGATGGATTTCAGGCTGGGTGTCCAGCCTGGGATGGGCCCTGCGACGGCCATCCCCACCATGGAGGCTGTGCAGCCCATGTTTAACATGCCACGATCGGACGTCAAATCAAACCATCATCTTGGTGAGACCATGCCATCGGAAAAGGTGTTGATCGCGCCCATGCAGAGCGATTTCCATATTGTGGTGTAAAAAGGGGGGCGAATGCATGGACGCGCCGTGATGATTGGCTTTTTTTGTGTGGGCTTTACCATTGGCTTGTACAACGTCAGACCAGACGCACTGTTTCGTTCTTATTTTGCTCCGATCAGCCGCATGAATAAACTCTGTGCCATTGTCACTCAAAAAGAAATCCAGGAAGCCTGGGCCACAATGACAGCTGGAACACCCTTTTTTATTGCATTTTTCTCAATTTGGGCCAATACAAGTGCATTTCTGCTGCAACGTGATGAATTTGGCCCTCTGTAGACAATGGAAATCGTAAAGACCGTGCCATCGTGTGCGTCAACGTCGTCTTTTTACCCGGAAAACGTGCCAAACCATGCGCCATGTGTATATTTTGTGCACAACTTTATAAAGGGCGAGAGAAAGTGAGCCATTCCCCCTCTTTTTTTTTTTTTTTGATTATCTGTGTCCTTTCATTTTCCCCCTCCTTTCCTTTTGATTAGCCATGGTGTTGATCCGCACGTTCCTTTCTTTGGCTACTTTGAGCGGCATTGCTCTTGCTGCTGGTAAGCATGATTACAAGCTGACTCCTGATCCCGAAGGCCAATACCCTCGCCTCGGTGCGTGCCCTGACAAGCATGCGTGCATCTTCCCTCCCACCGAGTAATTCAAAAAAAAAAAAAAAAAAACTGGAAAAAAAAAGAAAAAAATGACAAAAGGGAGACGCGAACCATCCGCTCATTCCACTCTTTTGTGCACAGATCGCAATTCCTTGCCGGTGGCTACTTTGAT
The DNA here is from genome assembly GCA_025201375.1 of Gongronella butleri. Taxonomy (NCBI): domain Eukaryota; kingdom Fungi; phylum Mucoromycota; class Mucoromycetes; order Mucorales; family Cunninghamellaceae; genus Gongronella; species Gongronella butleri. Next base: position 852,306 of record JAIWZP010000007.1, read on the forward strand.
TTGCGCGTTGAGTTGCACGCTTATGACAAGAACACGGCGCACCCTGTGCCTGCGCCTTACAAGTCGTTCAAGACGCTCGTGCGCAAGGACAATGGCCCCTGGGAGGATGCCAGCCGGTACTTCCACAAGCCCACGCCCGCCTTGGAGAACTGGAACTTCAATTGGACCCAGTCGCTCGAGGCCAAGTATGCCAAGCAGCTCGAACTTGATGTCAAGCCCGTGACCGTCGCGGTCACGTCGCGTGCCTGGCGCAAGCTCCACTTTGACAAGCCCGGCACCTACTATGTCAAGGTCGAATACGGCCCCAAAAAGTCGTACACGGCGCGCTACAAGGTCGTTAAACCCAAGGCACCGCGCAAAAAGGCCAAAAACGTCATCTTGTTCATCTCTGACGGCACAAACACCGGTGCCATCACGGCCGCGCGTGCCTTGGCCCGTCAGCGTAAGCAAATGTCCTTGCAATGACGTGCGTCCAATGACTCATTTCGCCGTTTTTTCTTAAAAAAAAATCAGATACCTCGGGCAAGTACCACGATCTCCTCTCGTTTGAGCACTTTGATGAGCTTGGCCACGTGATCACCAACTCAGTCGACAGCTTGCTCACGGATTCCGCCAACAGTGCGGCCGCTTATGCCTCTGGCCACAAGAGCTCGCCCGCCGCCCTGAACGTGTACGCCGATTCGTCCGCCGATCCTTTGGACGATCCCAAGGTGGAAACAATCACCGAATTGATCCGCCGCCGCCAGCCTGGCAAAGGTAAAAAACAAAAAAAAAAGGGGGCTGGGTATACCCTGAAAATCACGATTTTACTAATTTTTACTGTTTTTGCTTATTTTTGCCATTTACAGCCATTGGCATCGTGTCAACCGCATACATCCAAGATGCCACGCCTGCGGCCTTTTACTCGCACACGCGCCAGCGCGGCGTGTCTAGCGAAATCACGCGCCAATTCCTGCACGGTGTGCCTGGTTGGACCGCGCCTGGTAACACATAATAGAAAGAATGGTTTATTTCGCGCATCTGCTCATTCCCCCTCCCCCTTGTTCTAGTTGTGCCCGATGTTTTCCTTGGCGGTGGTGCCGAGTACTTTAGCGGCGCCAAGGCTCTCAATGGCACTGATTTCTACAAGCAGATCACCAAGGCCGGCTACAAGTCTGTCTTTAACAAGAAGGATCTTAAGAAATACAAGGACGACGAGAAGCTCTTCGGTGTCTTCCGCCAAGGCAATTTGGATGTGTACGTCCGAGCCATTTGTTCATTTTTTAGCGATTTTTTTTTGCATCATTGCTCATTTTTTCGTCTTTTGTTTTTGCAGCTGGTTTGAGCGCAACCTCTATGTCAACAACACTGTCGGCAACAAGGCCAACCCTGACAACAATGGCACCAAGGATGCGCTTGGTTCGGACCAGCCTGGCTTGCAAGACATGACCATCAAGGCCCTTGAGGTGCTCAAGAAACGTGGTGGCAAAAAGGGCTTCTTCTTGATGAGCGAAGCCGCTTCTGTCGACAAGCAGGTGAGTAAAATGGCATAAAACGACGCGTCATTGCCAGATTGGCTGGTTTTTTTTACGCATTTTTTATTTTTTTTTTACCTAGTTCCACACGTTTGACTACTCGCGTGCGCTTGCTGACTTGATTGAATTGGACGTGACGGTCAAGAAGACAGTCGAGTGGCTCAAGGCCAACGGCGAATACGAAGACACGCTGATTCTCGTGACGGCGGACCACAGTCACTCGTTTGACGTGTACGGCAGCGTGGACTCGCAATATATGCTCAATGCCAAGAACGAGAACGACCGCATCAGCTCCATTGGCGTGTACGAGAACGCCGGCTTCCCTGGCTACGTCGACGAGGACGGCGATGGCTTCCCCGACAACTGGCGCCCCAATGTCGGTCTCACGTTTGGCACCAACAATGGCCCCGCTCACTACGAGGCCTGGCAGGTGTCGACCAGCGGCCCTCGCTACCCCTCCACCACCAATGACCATGGTGTCGTCGTGCCCAATCCCAAGGACATGTCTGGAAACTTTGAGCACGGCCTCCTTATCAACAACAACTTGCCCCACGGCCAAACCCAGGGCGTCCACTCCATGAGCGACGTCTTTTTGTATGCTAATGGTAATGTCAAACATCGAAGCACACCACTCTTTTTTTTTTTTTGCGTCATCCCGTGTTGCTAACTTTTCCTTTTTTTTCCTCCTTTTTTTCGCTAGGCCCCGGTTCCGAGCTCTTCAAAAAGACGCAAGAGAACTGGGAATTGTTCTTCAAGATGGCCTCCGCCCTTGGTTTGGACGATTCGCACCGCCACTAAGTCCCCACTCTCAATTCTCCTTCATTTCAATGTTTTACTATTAAATTTTAATCCTGCTCCGCAAAGCCATATTTCATCGTGACAAGCTTCACCCTGATTGCATTTTTCTAACTCAAAGGTATGACTCTGCTCATAGCAACTTTGAGCTATTTTAGCTCCTTTTGTATATTTATTTTTTGTTTTCAAGGATATCTTTTTCGATGGCAGACTTTGATGCCTCGAACTTTGTGTGGTGCCATCAATGTCCATCAGAATCAACTGGTCCCAGTATAACAATGATCAGATTTGCTCAAACACCAGCATTCACAAATTTGCAGTGCTTTGACATTTACAAGCTTGCCCAAAGCTGCTGGAGTAAAGGTGGCAGGACTGTTGCAAAAGATGAATTGATTCTCTATTCGTCACAGTTTTCTTCATGCAAAATCTGGTGCTTGATCTGGTGGCTCCTGAGAAAATCACAATTGGCGCATTATCACTGTTTTTCGGTTGTTTCTCGCTGAATCACAAAATGCATGCGTATTCACTCTAGTATCAATTATTCCAAAGCTTCTCGTTTGAATGAGCCCACCCCGAGGCTTTTGAGTTCTCTAGATGGCGCGCAAGCATGATTTTCAAATTTCACCAATTTCCAAGAGGTACAGTCGACCATTGGAAAACGACGGATTTCAGGTCTTCAGATCGCCACGCCGTTTAACCACATGGTTATTCACGCGTATTCGCCGATAAGAATGCAATAAAAATCAGGGGTCCATCGACTGGTTGTCGCGTAAAGCAGAAAAAGCTGTTATTTTTCATCCAAAGGTAAACTCAACAAGGATTCGTCGCAGCGCCTTGAAAGTCATTTTATCAGAAAGAGCGCGATGTGAAGCGTGTGCAGTCACTGGTGATCACTGTAAAAGATGAGTTTCCGCTGAACTAACACGTCAGAAAATTTTTGCGTACAGAGTCGATGCATGAAAAACCGCGTCAAGCGACGAGTTACACGCGTCTGTCCCCAATCAAAGCTGTGCGCCTGGGGCGCCTCTTGCTAGTAGACGCGTCAGTACGGCTCTATGAACGGGTTCTTCCCGTGCAATTCGCGGTTGAAATTTTATTTGATTTTGCTCATTGCTCGCCAACAAGCAAATTGATCACACTATTTTTTTTACGTTTTTCGTTGTTTTCACCATGCGATGTATCTTGTGTGCAAATTTGGTGCCATTTCGCGAACCCAGGTTTTTGATTTCTCCTCGGGCGCTCAAATCAGCTTGTTATTGGTTTTGCGAGTAGCGCGCCCTTAATGCCAGCGACAGCTGCAACCTGAGCTCAACTCGGTTTTTCTATCTCACCGTTTCACGCTTGGGCACATTTCATACTTTCACAATGCCTGGTTGTCGGGAAAAAGACGATTTGCTTCAAAAAGTTTATCATGCATGTAGCTCCCCCCTTCAATATAATCAAGCTAGTTTCCAATTTTGCACAGGAGCATATCGACATAAAAGAATCAATTAGATCACCTTTTCAACGTGAATCTGCTACTGTAGTGCGACCTTGCAATGACATTCAAACCATGTTTAAATACGTTTTTGGCGGCCGGCTCATCGAGATCGTAATAATATGGTCTCAATAACCAGAGCTCATTTTCATTGCCTGGTCTCGAGGATTCATTAAAAAATTAGCACAATTTAATTGGGTGGGTCCTCATCCTTTAAAATCAAAACGCAATTTGATATAACTAATATTTTCCTCACAATTTTTTCAATGACACACATTGAGATCTCAAAAATTGGGCTAACGCATCTAACATCCAAGAGGGATAAGTAGCCAAACTTGAGAGATCTTGGGTCATTGCAAGCTCCAAACTCGTTAAATTTTGTCTTTTTTTGATTTTTTAGTGATTTGATCCGGATGCCTTGAGTCGACACGCGCCAAAATAAGTGCAAATCCCATGAACTTACAATTATTTTGTGCATGTCGTATTACAAGTATTTTAATACGGGTTTGGCCTACTTTAATTATACGCCTCTATTTAAACCCCAATTCTTGATTGGCCAAGATGCAAAGAAGCTAGGAGAAGGAGGGGAAAGGGAACAGAGTGTACGCTACAGCTTTGATTTTTCAGTTGCAAACCTGTGTTGACGTTCTGCCGCAGGGCTGCCATTTTCTATTTGCGTACGTACCTGAAGCTTACTTTTATATACGAGCATGTGCACTTTTGACTCTCGATAAATTGCGGCAGGCCACTCAGCCCTCTGTGGTACACGGTTCTGTGCCACATTTCTATCTGATTCGGAAAGTGTCCTGCCATTTTAACAACTTCACTTTTTTTTTTTTGTTTTCTTCTTTTTCTTCTTTTCCATGCTATGAAAATCTATCGCCAAGACTCTTCCGACAGTGTTTGTTTACCTCCCGAGGTGGCGCTGCGTGTCTTTGCCCGATTGCGCCGCTGTGATCTGCGCAAGGTGAGGCGCTGTTGTCGACAATGGCATGATATGGTGGACGAGTTCCTTTTTGACAAATTGGTGCTGGATGATCGCAGTGATGACCCTCTCAATGACCTCGGCGACGACGAACCCCAGTACGACAACGACCATCCGCTCGCCAGTCTCTATTCTTGGGACAAATTCTTCCATCAACGGGCGCGTCTGGTCGAACTGGCGTACAATGACGATACCGATGATGAAGATGAGGCATGTGGCACTGACGAAGAAGATGCAATGACGCAAAACAAGGTGCAAAAAGCATTTTATGACCTTTGGATAGCGCCAAAGCGCGCAATTGCACGACAACGACGCGATCAATTGCTGCCCCTCGTGCGCGCCATTGAACTCCGCACGCGCCAATTACGCGTCGACGACATATTAAGGCTTGTCCAGCTTTGCCCCAATATTACGAGCATGACGATGCACGAGAGTGTTTGGTATGAAGTAACAATGTGCTTGTAGATGAAGATTTGCAGCCAATTGCCTATTGACCAAGGTTTTGCGCAGTCGCACCATGGATGGCATCTTGAATTTTCGCCTCTTTGCTACGTTGCAGCCCATTTTCGAGGCCCGGCGCCTCAAAAGATTTGATTTTGAAGGCGACTTGCCCATGTCCGTGCTACTTGATTCCATTTTGCCATCTTTGACCACTCTGCGCGAGCTCCCTCTTGACTGCGTGTCCACATCGACCAAGGTGCACAGCATGCGCCAAGCTCTATTTGATTTGGATGAAATGGTCGAGATCCAGCGTCATTGTCCTGCATTGGAGTCGCTTTCGTTCACACAGCCGGACCGATCCACGATTGCGTCGCCTTTCCCAGATGAACAGCACCGGCCAGGCAACCACCCCACTTGTATGACTTGCACAGATCCCTGGAACTCGCTCAAAACACTGAAAATACGCTTGGGCGACCAGATGCAGGCATCGCAATGGCCAATTTGCATTGCTTTCCTCTGCTGCAAGTGTCCGCGTCTTAAGCAGTTGACCATTGGCACCTCGGATCAGTTCCGCAGCTATGACACAGCTGGGTCGCCGGGGGAGCTTAGCACGGCAAATGCCAGCAGCATTGAAAAATGGGGATCTTTGTTGGATCCTTCGTTGGATACGTACTTGCCAGCCCTAAAAGCGGTCCATCTCGAAAGCACATACACACCGGCCATCTTGGATGCTTTGCATTTCTTTACAAGCAGCCAAGCAACTGACGTGGCGCGCATCTCGCCGCTAGAGATTCTCTCCATGAGCGCAAGTCCCGGCAATTCCCATGATGTGCCCCTTCTTGGCACGCTAGCCAAGTTTCCGCGCTTGCAATCGCTGACCATTGGTGCCGCATTGACTGTCGCTGCGGATGACGGCGAGCTATTGGAAGATTCAGTGCCGATTTTGCCAAAATCGCATCCATTACGCGCCTTGCATCTTGGCTGCTTTGCACCCCCGTCACTTCTTATCTGCCTTTCCAAATGGTGCCCGGAAATGACCTCCATTTCGCTCACCATTATTGGCAATAGCGCGACACATCCGCAATTTGACGCGATGTACATGCGCCAAGAGATGCCGGCGGCCATTGCACACCATCCATCAGTGCAAAAGCTCATTCAATTCGAAACGACGTACAAAGAAGGCTTTTATCGCGTGTTTTGGCTTCCTCTTCCTTTTTCAAAATGTCTGACGGCCATTCGTCTGACCATCAAACCCGCCGTCCTCTTTTACGTCCAATTGCCCGATGTTGATAGCACCAAGGACGACCAAGATGATGCTACTGGACACAGTGCAATGCTTGTTGAACCTGAAACGCGTGCGTGGATGTTTCATTCATGGAGAGACGCATGGAAAAGTCAAAATATCGTAGTTGCGCATGATTTGACGCGTGATGGCGCGTTTCGCGTGCTGGGCAGGCTGGCCAATGACCCGTGGGTGCGCGAAAAGCCTGCAAACGAGGAGCCAGGGTCGTGGCCCGACAAGGCATTTAAGCATGCGCGCACCATGGGCGTGGCAGCCGTGCTCGCGCCGTCTCGCCCCAAAATCACCGTCCTCAATGGCGCCCTTGCGCCTTGGTAGCTCCTTTTTTTTCACAATTCAAAAAGTGTTTTTTTAAAGAGATTTTTCTGAAAGACTAAGTGGAGGTCGACCTCGATGGCGAATTTGTAGACGCGGCAGCGAGGGGAGTGGAATTGGTTGGGCATGTGGCGGTGGAGGCGCTCTGCCGCGGGCAGATTGCTGTGGGCGAGACGAAAAAGCATCGTGCGGGCGGCGGGCGGCATGGGCAGGCCCCAAAAGCGTTGCCATTGCTTGCCAAACCAAGAAAAGAAGAGGAAGGATTCGGGAATGGATGGTGGAGGTGGGCGAATGAGTTGACCGAGAACGGGAGCCGTGAGTCGACGCGCTGGAGTGAGGTCCAGGTCGAGTATGCGCATCAACTCCATGACGCGGACATCCAAAGATCACAATTCTGGGACCATGCACGTCCATGGGATACCGGGGTCAAGGGCCAGCGCGAGAATCGACGTGTTGTCGGCATTGGAGGTCTCTGAGAGTGGGCGGAGGCAAATTCACCAAGCGACGGAGTGAATGGGAGGGTGCAGCGCCATCAAGATTGCGCCGCAACACCAAGCGGATGTGGGTGGGGTCCAGAATCACGTCGAACAAAACGCCAATTGGCACGTTTTTGTATTTTCGTGATAATCTGCCAAGTCCGCGGGGCAAAGATAAGGATGGCCAAAGTGCGGATTCAAATTCTTGCAAACACACAATTCATCTCTGTAGTCGGTGTATGACATCTGTTTTTCGATACATATACGTCAGTGCTGAGTTGTCCGTGTACAAAATGAACGGTTTGTGAGTGAGTGACACGAGCGACCAGCGTCATACGCGTTCAAAAGGGACGCGTCGCGTGCTCATCCAACAGGTTGTCGATCCATCGGGCTTGGAGAGTTTGTGATTGGAGCGAGAGGAGCAGGGCACAAACAAAGAACACAAGGCCAGAAATTTTTAACCGCAGGCACTATTATAAAAATTCCTGCGCAATATAAAGAAAAGAAAATTAACCAAATAAAGGAAAAGATCTTAATGGGAGCGTTCACAGATGAATGCTCGGGCTGCCGTCTGCGCCATACCAGCGAGACCGTCAACTTTATAAGGGACATCTTTGAAAATATTATGATATTCCAATGGGCGCGCCAGATGGTGGGGCATTTTTAACATAGGGAGATTCGCGTGTGCCAGATGGAAAAAGGCGGTGCAGCACGGATGGATCGCGATTTTCGGCTGGCAAAGACCAAAAAAAAAAAAAAAAAAAAAAAAAAAAGTGAGAGAGAGAGATTGAAAAGCCGCTTGCCTTTTGACTTGCATTTTCCGCTCTTGTTCTTCCCCGTCATGTCACTGCAAGTCATCGAAGCCAAGCTAGAGGCCGAGTCCAAGGCGTATCAACAGCTGCACAAAGGTACCTAAAGGCGAAAAAAAGAGAATTTTCGTTTCTCACACCCCTTGCACTATTTAGATCTCACCAAAGCCATCGAGTCGCGACAGCGCCTGGATTCGCAGCAGCAAGAAAATGAGCAGGTCAACAAGGTACGCGTCCATCTCGCCTCATTTGTGCACAATTGCTCACTCATTTTTGTAGGAATTCGAGCAATTGGACGACGAGGCCAATATTTACAAGCTGATCGGCCCTGTGCTTGTCAAGCAAGACCGCTCGGAAGCCAAGGGCAACGTCAAGAACCGCTTGGAGCTCATTGGCAGCGAAATGTAAGCAAATGATTTCGACTTTTTACCATTTCTCATCCTTTTTTTTTTTCTTTCGATGTTTTTTCTGTAGCAAGCGCGTCGAGACGCAAATCAAGGAAATCTCTGAAAAGGTGGATGGCAAAAAGACCGAGGTAAGCGCATCGATGACCCTACTCCCAAAGAAAAGAGGTGATTGACAGGTTCCTTTTTTTTTTGGCTTTTAGATTGCGCAATTGCAGATGCAATACCAACAGCTTCGCACGCAAGCCGCCTAGTCACTTCAATGCCCCTCACTCGTCAATTGCATTCATCATCCAGCCACGAATAAAACTGATTCAATTTATTTTTCGCGTGTCGAAAATGTCATTTCGATCAATAACCAGGAAATCGTCGTGATCCTCCGCCTCATTTTCGTCAGTAGGCAGATCAAATTTGCCATTATTGCCACGTGCTTGAGTCGCCCGGTCCATTGAGCGCAAGGAGATGGTGCTGCCATCGACGGCCACCACCGTGACGCGCTACGAAACAGAAAAAAATTGAGAAAAAAAATTATGAGCGTGCCCATTGACGCGTCTGTATCGCGCCTCGACCGTGTTTTTTTTTTTTTTTACCTTCCAATCCGACATTTCAGGGGTGTACGATTCTGACATTTCGAGCGTCTAGTAGATTCAATGGGGTTTGAGTGAATCTTTGCTCTTTTCTTTTTTTTTCTTTTTTTTTACTTTGATTGCCAAAAGATCGCCAATGTTGAGAGGCTTGTCAGGCGCCACCAAGGGGTATTGATCATAGTTGGGCGTGTCTGGGAGAGTGTCTTCAGAGGCATAGATCAAGGGCTCCACCAATTGGGCAGGGTATTGGCGTCGCGGTGGATCATTGGGGAGCAAGCGTCGGCCCTTGCCGCCGTGATTGGTGTGTGTGATGAATGCGGCGCCCAGCGTGTTTGCCTTGTCGACCCACTGGTCATTGGCATCATCATCCATCATCACGGCGCTGTCATTGCTGCTGTTTGGCGATTCTTGTTCATCGTCACCAGCCTCAGCCTGGTCATCGCCCTCAAAGTGCACGTGTTCCCGTGTCTGCATCTCCTTCATGAATTGCTTCTTTTTGTTCTTGTTTTCCGCGAGTAGATGTGTCATCATAGCCGGCTGCGTGTCGACGGGCGCCTTGCTGCTGCGTGACTCAGGCTGCGACGCGTCTTCCTCAATTTCATCGGCAAGCCGTTTCTTTCCTCTGCTTTTTCGCTTCTTTCGCGCCGGTGCCTCGGTCTCGGTGGCGCTGGGGAGGGCAGCCTTAGCTGGCGCGGAGGTAGTAGGCAGGTTTTCGACGCTGCTGTCGGACGCGGGTGTACTTTCAGGCATGTTTTGCGACGGCGCGCCTGCCAAATTCACCTTGTTGCGCTCCAATATACGACGTCTTCGATTGCGTTTTTGCGTTTTGGTCAGTTTGGCGTCGTTGCTCGGTGTTTCGGCCTCGTTGACGCGTTCTGTAGCCGTGGGCGATCGCTGAATCGTGCTCGTGATGCTAAAAGAGAGCCGGGAGAGTGAGCAAGCTACCCGATCGTGCCAACAAACTCGTGCAGCGGACGCGCACGCACTCTCTCGCACCAAATACACGCGTTTCTTACGTAATTGTATCGCCATCGCGCACGAGACCTTGAACTTGACTTGAAGGAAGCAGCTGGAAGCCGTCCATAGATACAGTGAGCGTCTGGCGTTCGCCAGTAAGCGCCACTGCCGCTTTTACGTCGTCTTTCAGCCGATCAACAGTGTACGACGCGTCCAAGTAAGGGACAACGTGCCAAAAGTCGTGTGAAGACTGTGGTGTACGGTAGCTGACCTTGATACGCATGAGCCAAAAAAAAAAAAAAAAATCAAGTTGGAAAGAAAGACAACACAATGCCCGCCTGCGGAGCTTGCTTCTTTTTTTTTTGACGCACGCCGTCACGCCAGCCGCATCCAGGCACGCCATTATATCATAGAAAGAACGCATGGCTTCGCTACAATTTTGCTGCCTGCTTGCTGATGCTGTGAATAAAGGCTACGTAAAAACAGGCAAATTCCATCATTTTTGAATGTACAACAGTACATATGATATCATAATTTTATACTGTTTGCAGTATTACAGTATGAGATACAGTTCTACATACTGAATATCAATTCTGCTTGCCTGCCCAAATTCACAATTTGAGCTTCTGCAAGAGCCAAAAAAAATCAGTCAGTACGTATCTTGGCAAGTGCTCAAGAAAAAAATGCGCAAAAGTACAAATTTCATCTGTTTTGTATGATTGTATTTTTTACCGTACGGTACATTCAAAAATGAAGCTTTACACTCAAAAATGAAGCATTTGATCCCTCCGTGTTTTGATCTCAGTGGATATGATACTGTAAAAACTGACGCGTATGATACTGTACTCTCATTTCAATGCCTGAAGCCCTGAACCCTGAAGCATCGCGCTATGATACTGTACGGCACATACAGTAAGTTCACTGCACAAAAACGCTCACATTTACATTTCAAAAATAATATAACCCCCAGAAACCAGAGCCCACCAGCAGAGCTCAGATCGAGGAGGCCCAGACCCCAGAGCGTAGGGATGACTATCGAGCGAGCGAGACGAGAATCACCCTATCTCGATCTCGATTGATAATTTCTGTGACATCTCGATCTCGATTGGTCTCGAGAACTATCGAGATCGAGCGAGATCGAGATTTATCGAGAATAAAAAGATCTTCGGGTGAAGTGGTTTCGAGATCAATCGAGATATTTCGAGAATCAAGCTTTTTTTATCGAGATCAATCGAGATCAATCGAGCGAGCGAGATCAATCGAGCGATCGAGACGTCGCGCTCAAGATGACGTTATCGAGATGGCAAAAAAATGGTTTACAGGCCAGGATTGGAACCCGGGTCACATACCAAAACAACATCATCAATACCACTGAGCTATTTCGAACAATGCACATTCATTATTGTAATAATCATCATGCATATTTGGTGCACGCATTTTTTTTATTTTTATTTTTTATTTTTTTATTTTTTATATTTTTTTGCTTGCTGCGCCTCGGGTGCCTCGAGCGGGGACGATGCAGAAGCGGGGGATGGCGAGGAGGCGTCGACCTTAATGTCAAGCATGAGCAATCCCTAAACAAAGGCCAGCCCGGCTAGGTACGTACTATCCGGCCTGGTCTTTTTTTTTTGTACGCCAAAAGTCCTCCACGCCGCCAATTCCACGCCACTGCACCGCGACGCCCGTCAAACGGCCACTGGTGGCATTGACTTTGCACACGAATTGCGGCCCAAATGATCACCACCCCTACAGTATTGTCGTAAGGGGGTAAACAGGGGGGTCAAAGTGTAAAAAGTGATAAAAAACAGAACCGGGATTCGTGATAATAAAACGGGTTGGACTTTATTTCGACTATTGGGATGCAAGGCTTTTATACTATTTGAAGCGATATCATAGCCATTTGATAAGAAATTATGATTATTGACATACGCGACACGGGAGTGCCTTGCATCTCAAAACCCTTTTTTTTGTGCGCACTTGGCTCTCTACGTGTTTTGTCGTGCCAAGTGCTCTTCCATTATCTTGTGTTCATGAGCATCCATTATCTATGACGTGTACAGGTTTTATATGATCCATTCGCACGTCAATTGCTCATGACATTGACACGCCTCATTTTCGCGTATCGTATCTTTTTTCTTTTTTTTTTTTTTGAGTGAGGCAGTGCGGCACACTCCGCCTCACTTTGGGCCATTCAAGCCCCGCGGCCCGATTCATCGATCACCGGCCATGCACTCTTTTTTTTTATCATATCTTGTGCTGCCCGCGTTCAGTGTGCCTGACACGCGGTCGCACCTGTGTCTCTTTTCGTTCCTTGATTCCTCGGGGCTGCTTGACAATAAGGCTACGTACTGGGCTGCTTATCTCTTTTTTTTTTTTAATCGCGCCTTTTGTCACCGTCTGGCCAATGATTCGCGATGCCTTTTTTTGTACATGTCAATGGCCACAACATGCACGTGCACCAGGTCGTGTGTGCCTGGGGAGACGGCTCCAGATGGCTGGCACCTGCATTGATTGATTTACTGTAATTTTTTTCAACCGCCTGTTATCCGGGCAGTTCGCGCCGCAGCCGGCGCGTCAATGCATGGCTACCAGCGCTTGGCACTACAAGTATTGACTGGCAGAAAAACTCATTCGAAAGCCTAAGGCTGGCTCTTTTTATACAATATGATAGAAAAAATTGGCCCACGAATTTATCGTTGTGAAGTAAAATGAAAAAGAAAAAAAGGCAGAAAATCACTTCCTACAGTATGAATATGATATGATATGATATGTATGTATCATACTGTAACTGTGATTTTTGAAAATGGGGATTGCATGCGATCAAATCAACGTAGCGTGGGTGGATTCATTTGATGAAGGACGGTGTAGAAAGCACAATTAATGCTTTGAGCAAAGTTTGAGTTGAATCTGGGCGATAATTCGTCAACAATCGCAAAATATGTCATTTGGCTGTGATTTGGCGCGAACGCGCGCGAAAAAAAAAATGCCTGCACCTTCTTTATTAGGCAAGTTTGCCGGGAAAATGGAATAGCCAATTGGAGGCGTGATTGGATTGAGCGAGATTCAATCGAGCGAGAATCAAATCGAGCGAGAATCAATCGAGCGATCGAGCGATCAAGCGAGTTTTTTTTTTTTGACACACGATGATACTGTAAACATTGCGTGCAAAAGATGAAACAGATAAAAAATTGTGCAAGGAGGTGTCACAACCCCAACACACTGTATGATACGTCCAAATAATGGCGTTTTTTTGTTTCATCATCCCATTTTCCCATTCCTTTTTTTTTCTTTCTACTACCGTATCATACCAGAAAAGTCATTCACCACACGACATTGGTCTGACCTGAAATGAGCGGCGAGCGACAACACGACGAAATGGATGATATTTTCATGACCGATATCAATGACAGCCAACAGCAAGTCAATGATGATGACGGCGTGGATAATTCACAGGTGACAATTGAAGATGATGGTGCAAGCAGCATCATAGCAACGGAGTCGGAATCCAGCAGCGCTATGAACAGCCAGCAAGACGCGTCCCAAACAAAAAGACGCCGACAACGTTCCTGGGTGCTTGTTAACGGGTGGTGTTTCCGCTGTGACGCGAGTGGTGTTCCGAATGGCACAACACATTTGAGGTGCTTGTACAAATCCTGCAAAACTGTCGTGCCGTCGAAAAATTCCAGCACTACAGGGATGTCCCGGCATCTGGAGTCTGCCCATCACATCAATTGCAACAGTGCTCCCAATACTCGCGATCCTGAGGCGCCATGCAACGCCGCCGGTAGTGCAGCCGCCATCAAGGGGTCCATCGTGTCAATGTTTGCCGGCATAAATCGAGCCCGCGATGGTCATCCTACCACGTTTGATCCGGAAGCATTCAAAGAAATAGCACTGAATCTTGTTTTGGACTCGCATGTTCCTTTGTCTCTCATTGAAAACAAGCATTTGCAATTGTTGCTGCAGCTGGCGATCATGGCCAATAGCCTGGCAGACGTCAAACTGCCCAGCCGCCAAACATTAAGAACATTGGTAAGCAAAAAAATGTTGTGCAAACGACTTTTTTTTCAGTGCTCTAATTTTTTTTCGTAGATTGATGCCCGGTTTGTCCACATGAAGCAGTCTATTATCCAATATTTGGCCCAATTCCGCAAAATATCAATCACGACCGACGGATGGACAAGCCCATCAATGCATTCATTCACATCCTACACTGCTCATTGGACCGAGCAAGGAGCAAGTCAAGACCAGTGGGTGATGCGCGAGGTACCTATAGGGTTTGAACATAGCACCGATTCGCACTCTGGCAAGAACTTGGCCTCGTTTTTCTTGCGAATTTGCGATGAATTCCAGCTGGAAAGCAAAGTCATTAGCATCACGACTGACAATGCCTTTGCAAATGTGCGAATGATGAAGGAGTTGGAGTTGGAGACAACGGGAAAATGGAGGTAAAAAAACTCGTTGCTCGCTCTTTTTGATTTTTAACGGCGATTTCCGTTGTTTTAGCTATCCAATCAACGCCAAGGAGGCACATGTGCCGTGCATGGCGCATGTTATCAACCTTGCCGTTCAAACATTCTTGGCGGCCGATGGCCTGGGTATCGCTGCGGTCGATGAGACTGCCAACAGCAACAGTCGGGTAGATCATCAGCAAAATGAAAATACCATGGACGGCATTGTGGACGAGAGCCCTGCGAGTGCGCTCAAAAAACTTCGAGAAGGAATTGTGCAAATACGGTAAGATACAGTAAAAAAAAAAAAGAGGGGTTCGACGCGCAACAACGGCGAATTTGGATTTTTTGCTTATTTTTTTCTTTATACTGTAATAGCGCGAGTCCTTTACGAAAAGGGCGCTACAATCAATGCCACAAGGTGGAATACTTGGATCAGCCAGTTCGCCAACTAATAATGGACGTTCGTACAAGATGGGGATCCACCTACGCCATGATGAAGCGCGCTATAGAGTGCCGACTGGCGATTGAGGCCATGCTGCGCCACGATCCAGGTCTTTCCAAGTACCTGTTGACGGAAGGCGAATGGGACCACATCATGACACTCAAGAACCTCCTGCGGGGCTTTGCGCGCGCAACAGCGTATGTCTCATCATCCGTGTCTTATCCTTCCATTGTGACGGTGATACCTGTTTTTAATGACCTGCTGGCCATTCTTGAACATGCATTCCGGCCCGGCCAAGACGACGGTCACGAAACGAATGATGGATCTAATGGCGGCGACGGTCAAGCGCGGCAAAAAACCAAGATTTACCATCCCGACATAAGACACGCTGCGCACCAAGCTTGGTTGAAGCTTACAGAATATTACGAGAAGACCGATTTGACTAGTGTGTATTCCGTGGCAACAACGATCGAGCCCCGCCAACGTTTTGGGTACTGGGACGAAGATCCGTCTTGGATTGATTACGCATCTTTGTGCAAGACCAAGGTGATGGACGTTTGGCATGCGAACTATGCGCCTGGTGGCGGCGGTGCTTCAGGATCATCCACCTCATCTTCTGCAGCATCATTGGCGCCTATGGCAGCTAAAAAACGCAAGGTGATCAAAAACCTTCTGAAACGCCACCATTACCCAAAGGTTCCTGTGCCTCAAAAGGACAACCTGGAGGA
The DNA here is from genome assembly GCA_025201375.1 of Gongronella butleri. NCBI lineage: Eukaryota > Fungi > Mucoromycota > Mucoromycetes > Mucorales > Cunninghamellaceae > Gongronella > Gongronella butleri. Next base: position 867,990 of record JAIWZP010000007.1, read on the forward strand.
ATACGTGGCTGAACCACGTCCTGACATGGAGCGCGTGCCCGGTGGGGACCGAGAAAACTACCCACTTGTATTCTGGAAACAACACGCTCAACGTTGGCCACGATTGGCAAACATGGCTCAAGATTACATAGGCATTCCGGCGACATCCACGTCCTCAGAGCGCATGTTTTCAAGAGCGCGCGTCATGATGGGAACGCCTCAGAGAAACAGAATTTTGCCTGAAAATGCAAAAAAGCAGCTACTGGCCTCATACTGGACACGATTTCTCAATGGAGATGATCTGACGGCAGCGTTGCAAAAACAACAGCGCGACCCTTACGAACAACACATCTCCGATGATGATGAAGACTACGAGGACGCGTCGTCGTCGTCATCGGAAGATGATGATGATGCTGACGAATGACGCTATTTTTTTTATCTTGAATTATTATACCTTAGCCCTATTTTTTTTCTTGCAGTAAATTCATGCAATATCATATTATGAATTCAATCAATAAAAAGAAAGATGGCATGTTGCCACATAAAAAAAGTGACCGGCACAAGGTTGGCGGCAGTACTACTGTAAATAAGCCTACTGTACCGTACTGTACAGTACAGTATGATAAAAACATATCGAGATATCGAGATCAATCGAGATCAATCGAGATTCTCGATTGTCTCGCTCGATCCTCTCGAATTTTTTTTTTCGAGATTTATCAAGATTTCGAGCGAGATCCAAATTGATTTCAATCGAGACAATCGAGATCGCAGGCTTCTCGATTGTCTCGAATACGCTTCGAGACCATCGAGATTTCGAGCGAGACTCTCGATAGACAACCCTACCAGAGCGCGTTTTTTAGACTTTGCCGGCCTGCTGTGCTTCCAGAATTTTTTTTTACAACGTGCTTGCCCGGATGCCCGCCAATGAAACATGGGTCATGGCATAAACTCTACAGTAGTCCAGTGTTCAAGACGGACCCGCCCGATTTTTTTTTGCACTCGAAAATGCCAAAAATCTCAGATTTGTCCTATGATACAGTATTTTGCATTCATCTCGCCATCTGCATGGTCGACCCCGCTCAAAAATATGATAGCCGGATCGTGTTCAGCGCAAAATTCGCAACAAAAAAAAAGCTTAAAACACCAAAGTGCTACTGTATGTGTGTATGACCACTTTTGAAAATTCAGGGGGGGTCACTCAGGGGTCACACATTTCAATCTCAGAATAATTGTGGGAAATTTGGAACTCCGTATGATCAATGCATCCCAAACAGGTAACTCCGACGATTTGCTATTGGCAGACAAAATGGCAGCTCGCCCGAACTTACGAAAAATACCAAAGAGTGATGCATGAACGGCGATCGACTGAAAAAAAGTGCCTACTTTGGGTAATATTATTTTTCGCCAATTCATGTTTGACTCTTTCCGAAAAAAAATAGAAATTTTAAATGGCATGGGAATTTTATTTTTTATTTTTTGTTGCACAATTTGTGCGCTGCTGGTAGTGGATGGCGGGCTGCTGCTGCTGCTGCTGCTGCTGCCTGCAGTGAAGAAATGACCGATGCAAAATTTTCAAACTTAGAACAGTATAAAGTTACTGTAAATGATATTACAGCAGCGCGCTGCAAGTCATCCTTCGAGCGACCCAGCCATCATTAGATGATGATGCTTTACCCCCTGTTTGTTAATATATTATCATACATACAGTACAGTAGAATGCCGCTATATCGGCAGCCTCTATATCGGTTTTGACCTTATAGCGGCGCAATTTCAGGTTTCATTTGATGACCTCAAGCGCTAGACACTGATTCGTATATCGGCATTTGGCTGGTGAACATTACAGTATAAGTACGGCAGACAAAAATTTTGATTTTGAAAATGCCGATACTGTATAGAGGCATTCTACTGTAAATCTGCAATAAAAATCGGATGTCGACATTTCAAACATGTTGTGTTTTTTGCTTGAAAGCTTGTTGTTTGAAAAAGCTTGGTTTGACTCAAACTCAAAATAATGCAAAATTTTATGATATTTCAATCAAGTTCAAGCTTTTGTTTTGGTGTTTGAAAAAGCTTGAAAGCTTGAAAAAAAATAATTATGAAAGAGGTACCTACGTATGTTCCATATCATACAGTATTTATCTTCATTTATGCTCTGAATTTTCATCATCATTTATTATTTGGGTGCCGTGTTCTTCAATTTTTTTCTTGAGACTTTTTTGCATTTCCAAGCTTGCTTTTGTCTGACAAGCTTTTCAATCAAGCTCGGCTTGAAGCTTGAGCTTGAAGCTTGATTTTTCCTTTACTTACTGTAATTATGATACTGTACAGTACTGTACTGTACAGTGCCCGGACAAAAAAAAGTTTCGCTGTGCATAATTCTCTGCAGTGCAAGGTATCAATTAATCGCGTTAATCTCTGCTGTATTGATCAATAATGGCTCCAGTGATATGAAATTTTGCAGGAACAATGATTTAAAAGTAAAAAAGCAATTCTAAAATTATGAAATGGCTATGCCAAGCGGGTATTGAAATAGATCAAAAAAGGGATACCTGACGCGTCACGCGACGCGACGCGTACCTACGCGTATACAATGGCCTGTGGAGATGAATTGACGTTATGAACACCATCTCCAATTTTTTTGCAACGAGTGCAATGATGCCTAATTGTATTTTAAGAATCAATTCCATGTTACATGCATTGCATCGGTGCTGTGATCGAATAATGTAAAATCATCATGTGACACGCTTCACGCGTCAGTTGCATCTGGAATAACAATTGCCATCTCTGTTATCTAATTTTAATCCCTAGTTGGCTTAAAACCATTGTACTTATTTAATTTGAAGGACTAGAATAGACTGTTATCGATTGGTTGACCAGTAGGAGCACTACGACCATGTTACGAAGGAAATCGCGACTTTTGACGCGTCTGACGCGTGACGCGTGTCACATGATGAATTTTACATTATTCGATCACAGCACCGATGCAATGCATGTAACATGGAATTGATTCTTAAAATACAATTAGGCATCATTGCACTCGTTGCAAAAAAATTGGAGATGGTGTTCATAACGTCAATTCATCTCCACAGGCCATTGTATACGCGTAGGTACGCGTCGCGTCGCGTGACGCGTCAGGTATCCCTTTTTTGATCTATTTCAATACCCGCTTGGCATAGCCATTTCATAATTTTAGAATTGCTTTTTTACTTTTAAATCATTGTTCCTGCAAAATTTCATATCACTGGAGCCATTATTGATCAATACAGCAGAGATTAACGCGATTAATTGATACCTTGCACTGCAGAGAATTATGCACAGCGAAACTTTTTTTTGTCCGGGCACTGTACAGTACAGTATGATATGATAGTGCAAATTTGCAATCAAAAACAAGTTTCAGTGTTTCACACATTCACACTTTCACAACAATCTGATACGTAGGATATACTGTATTACTGTATCATACTTGATATCATACTTGATATCATGCTGTAAACTGTTTGTATGAACATAAATGTAGCGTTTTACAGTATGACGATTTTTCTTTTTTTGAGGAGAGAGGCGCGTCGAAATAGTCAAACGGCAAAGTTTTGGAGACAATCCAACAAGGACTTGTGGTGGTCAACGTTGAATTTGCAAAGCTTGGTGCAAACGGTGCCTCGTTCATGGCTTCATGCGCAAATCACTTGTCAAGGCGTCAGGGGCGGACGGCGGAGATCGCGTGCAGCGGAATTCCCTTTCGGGCGGGCGTCCATCGTGTAGCGTTGCTTTTTCGCCTCTTTTTTTTCTTTTTTTCTTTCTTGTGTGTTCATTGTATTTTTTTGACTAACATCATGGCGCTATGGCATATTTGTTGGTTTGCCGCCTTGTGCCTCGTGTTGCCGAGCGTGTTAGCTGTGCGCTTTGACATGCAAGCGACACTACGCGATCAGATGGCCAAAAGGTGCATTTATCAGTTTGTTGCGCTGGATACCCAAATTTTCCTCACTGTCGAGGTTGGCGATGGCTACAATCAGCGTATTGACTTGAGCGTAAGTCGATCTACAAGGATGGGCAGGCCGGAGAGACTGCGTTTGCTGATGCTGACGCGGTATTTTTTTTTTTTTTTTTTTTTTTTTTTTTTTTTTTTTTGGCAGGTCACTGGCGAGGACGAGCCACCCACAGTGTATTACAAAAAGATGGCATTGAACAATCGCGTCGTCAGCACGTTCAACAGCGTGGCGGAGGGCAACATTGCCTTTTGCTTCACAAACACGCTGGATGAAGGTAAAAAAAAAAAAAGAGCAAAATGAGCATTTTGCATGATTTCTTGACGCGCACTCATTTTTTTTGTACATGTAGGGTTCGTTGCGTCGCCTGATTACAGTCGATGGGTGGATATCAAGGTGGAAGTGGGTGCGCAAGCCAAAGATTTTGAGGCTTTGGCCAAGGCCGAGAAGCTCGGACCCTTGGAACTGGAGATTCGCAAGCTGGAAGCCATTGTCGCCGAGATTACCGAGGAGATGGATTATCTGAAGCAGCGTGAAGGCCAAATGCGCGACACGAATGGTAAGGGGGGGTGTTGGAAACCCGCCACAAACGTCTGTGCGCGTACTTATTCGTTTTCTTTTCTTTTACTCTTACAGAGTCGACGAACGCGCGTGTCAAATGGTTCAGCATCTTGTCCTTGTTTCTGTTGACGAGTCTTGGCTGTTGGCAAGTACTTTACTTGCAGCGCTTCTTCAAGAGAAAGCGACTGATTGACTAAACCGGAACGGACACATGGAAAAAAAAATAAAAAGCCTGCTCACCTCCGTTTACAATTGTTCATCAATGGGGGTAAAAAGACGCGTCGGGCATTGACCACGCGCCAATTGACGTGGTAAAGATTTATTTATACAATTGAGATATTCAGAGATTGTTGATTTCCTCGCACACCTTGGCGAGAGCATGGCCGGTCGTTTCAAAGTCGTCCAAGGTAACGTAGACCTGGGCACAGAGGCGGACGTACCATTTGCCGCACAGCTTGTAGGCCGGGGCCATGACATGATGGTCGTAAATCACCTTTTTCATAAAGATGCTCGCCAATTCCGCATCCGGCGTGGTCGTGTTGGTGATTGGCAGCTCCACGTTGACCATGGCGGCCGTCAGCGTGCCCTCGTCGTTCTCCAAGACCTTTGTGTTGAGGATCTTGGCGACCAGCGCGCCTCCGCGCACCGCGAGGTCATGGTTGTGGGCCATGATCACCTCTTCGCCGCCCAGCGACTCACGGTATTTGAGCGCTAAGAGAAAAATTAAAAACGGAGAGAAATCAGCCATTTCAGCCGTGGACCACACGCTTTTTTTTTTTTTTTTTTTTTTTTTTTTTTTGCAAATTTCTTACCAGCCTCGACGCAAAAGTAATTGGCATGCTCAATGGTGCCTGGGGACGCGAATTCCTTCTCAAAGGACGTGTTGTCGGCGCCGTCCACGTGATGAATGTACGCGCTGTTCACGGTCTGCGGGTGCAGCAGACCCTGATGGCACTTTTTCACGTACAACACGGCAAACCCGCGAGGCACAAATAGCCACTTGTGGCAATTGGTGAAGTAAAAGTCCGGATCCAGGTTTTCCAAGTTGATCGGGACCTGGCCTGAATGCAAAAATCGTTTAGAAACGAAAATGTAAGTCAATTGCTCATAGATTCCCTCTCTTTTAAATTTTACCAATGGAATGCGCGCCATCGGCGATGGTCAAGATATCGCGGCTCTTAAAAAGTTGTTCCAGGGCCTCGTAGGGCATGAGCACGCCGGGCAAGGAGCTGAGCACGTCATACAGGGCCATGCGGATGGGCTTGCCGCCCGCTTTGTTGGCCTCATCAATGGCCTCGGCGGTCTTGGTCACAATGTCTGCGTGGCTAAGGGGGAAAGGCAGGTCCACGGGCACCAATTCCACTTGCAGTGTGTTTTGGATGTACTCGAGGGTCTTGTTCACATTGATGTAACCCGTGGTGTACTATATGTATATATAAAAAAAAAAAGAGATATGGATCAGGGTCTGGTTTGCCCCGCGCCACCATCGCGATGTGGTGCCATCACGCCATCACGCGTGTGTAGCCGTGGGAAAGCTCCCCCTCTCGTCCGATTCGACGGGTGCGGGTGCGGTGTTATTCTTACATAAAGGATCTTGTCGCCTTTTTCAAAGGGGAAGCTGCGCAAAATGGTGTTTGCTGCCGAGGATGCATTGTGGGAGAAGACCAGGTCATTGGGGTCACAATGCAAGAGGCCAGCGAGCAGCTTACGGCTCTTTTGCAACTCTGCGTACATTTCCAGGCGCATCCAGCGATCAGGGAACAGCTCGTTTTTCTCTTGGTACTTGCGATACTCCTGCTGCACACTGCGCGGGTACGTGCCGTACGAGCCGTGATTCATCGCCACGTAGCCAGGCTCCAGCAGAAAATCTTGACGCAAAACTTTTCCATCCAACGACACCATGATTGATTTGTATGAAAAAAAAGGAAAAAGAATGCGTCTCGAGTCTCGACTTTTTATACGCTGGCGACTGTGCCTCATTTTCTTTCGGATGATCGGAATTAGAAATTCGAGCAATGATGAATCATCTTGCAAGGAGTCATTGGATCTGGGAGAGAGATCTCGGACGCTGAAGATAACTTTTTTATGTGTCTTTGGCGAGACACCATGGGAGGGGAAACCTAATCTCCTCATCGCCGGCACATAAAAAGGGCAAAGCATGCCATTGTTTATGCAAAACATAAAAAAATTCTCACCGTGTCATTTGAGCCACTCTCCTGGTGATGATCGACTTTTTTTGGCTGGCTTTAGTGAAAGTATGCACAGTGGGGCAGGCCGACGACCCTGTCGATCCCAAGGAAATGGACCCAAAAGGCGGATGCCGTCCAAAAGCAGCTACTCCATTCTGTTGGCGGCGCTGGAATTGGGTCTGGTCTGGAAGAAAAAAGACGTGCGCGACTGATGCGCAAGCTAAAAAAAAAAAAGAAAAAAATTCATGGAATCATGGTGTCACGCACCTGATTTTGAAAAAAAAACAAAACAAACACAAAAAACAAAAAAAAAAAAGGCGTATGCCACGAGCTTTGGTTGATTGAGCAATTCAAGCAAGTTGACACGCGTGTGTCCACGCTCAATTGATGTCAATTTGGCTCATGGCATGGCTGCCAGAATCACGTGTATGCTATTTATAGCAATGACGGGGCCCACACGCAGAAAAAAGGGGAGAGGCGGACAGGCTGAGAGGAATCAAATCAGCGCCTGCTGGCCATAATTAGGGCCTTCCTTTTTTTTTGACCCCTCTTTCTTTTTTTTTTCTTCTTTTTACTTGTTCCCCTCTCTCCCCTTTCCCCCCTCCCCCTCTTTTTTTTTTTTTCTTCCTTGTCCATCTTATGACTGCTCTGATGATAGACAGCAAGGAGCCAGTCAAGGAGTCGGCACACAGCGCCAGCACCACCAGTTTGCCACCGGCCAGCCACGAGCCTCACTCGCGATACCAACAAAAGGTTATTGGCAACTACACGCTGTCCGAGAGCCTTGGAAAGGGATCTATGGGCAAAGTCAAGCTTGGGGTGCACAATGTCACGGGCGAAAAGGTGCGACAACAGGGCCACACTGTCTCCTGAGAAAAAAAAAAAGACGCCACACAACGCGCACGCGTGTTGCAATTTATTAACGTTTTGCCTCCCCCCTTTCCCCCTTTTTTTCTTGTTTTTTAGATTGCCATCAAGATTGTGCCACGGGCTAACCTTGCTCAATTCAAGACGAACCAGGGCAACAAGACGGCCAAGCAGATTGCAAAGGAATATGCTCGCGAAGAAAATCGAGAAATGCGCACGATTCGCGAGGCACATATGATGATGTTGCTCCGACACCCGAATATCGTGGGTCTCAAGGATCTTGTTGTTGCCGGGCCCTATTTTTACATTCTCATGGATTATGTCAATGGTGGGCAATTGCTGCATTACATTGTCAAGCGTCAGCGTCTGTCTGAAAAGCGTGCACGCAGCTTTGCACGCCAGATTGTCAGCGCACTCGATTACATGCACCGCAACAGTCTTGTGCATCGCGATCTCAAGATCGAGAATATCCTCATAGACAAGACGGGGCGCAAAGTGAAGATCATTGATTTTGGACTCAGCAACCTGTTTTGCCCTGAGCGGCAATTGACCACGTATTGCGGCTCGTTGTACTTTGCCGCGCCGGAATTGCTTCGTGCCACGCCTTACTATGGGCCCGAGGTCGATGTATGGAGTCTCGGTGTGGTCATTTATGTGATGGTCACAGGCACCGTGCCGTTTGATGACAAATCCATGCCTGGTTTGCATGACAAGATCAAACGCGGCCAGGTCAATTTCCCTGCGCATCTGAGCGACGAATGTGTGGATCTCCTTCGCCGCATCTTTGTCACCGATCCAGCGCAGCGCATCTATTTATCTGACATTTGCTTGCATCCTTGGATGAATTTGGAATTGCCGCCAATTCGCAACCATCTGCCTGTACGCAGCCCGCTGACATTGCCCATGGATCCGCACATCATTGAGCAAATGTCGCACGGGATGGGGCTCGGCACGCCCGACGAGATCAGCAGCAAGCTGGATGTGATTGTGCAATCGCCTGTGTATCGCAATGCGGCGCATCTCGTGCACGAGCACCAGACCAAGCCGGCCACCCTCGTCCATGACCCGCAGCCGCCCTTTTACGACGACCCGCAGTCCATTCCAGCCGCGTATCACCCGTTGGTCTCGGTCTATCACTTGACGGTTGAACGCCGCCAACATGTCCAGGAAATGTCGATGAAACGGCCCGCACCCGTGTCGTTATCGCGCAAATCGTCGGTGGATTCCGTCGCGTCCATGGGTTCGAACCCGGGTAGCCAGGTCTCGCTGCCATTGGACGCGTCGGGCGGCGCCACCATCACAAGCAACGCGTCGGACCATGATGCACGCAAGATCAACGATGTGCCCCTTCACCAGATGGTCCAACCAGCGTCCAACAAGCTCAATTCGTCCAACGTGATCATGCAATCGTCCGATTATCTCGGTAGGATCCAGCGCTGGCTCCGCTCGTCCACTTCTCAGCATCAATTGGAGGACCACACCAGTAGCTCCAATGGCCCATCCCCATTGACGCAGCATGTCACCAACGCGTCCACAGAAGACCACGAACAGGACATCCAGCAGCGGCGTTCTCCTTCCTCTGGCAGGCGATCCGAGAAAACGGGTTCAAATCTCGTCAACCAAACAAATCACGTCAACCACGTCAATCACGCGTCTTCTTCGACACGCGTTACCACCCCATTGTCGTCGTCGTCGCCAAAACAGCAGCAGCATGATCACTCGCCGACGGGCTCCGTGGATCATCACGCGTCGCCTGTGCCGACGACAACCACGCATGCCACGCCGCCATTGACGGCAACACCCTTGCCTGCTCGGTCCCTTTTGCGAAAGATATCCCTTGTCGTTCTGCGTCGCGGTGCGTCGCACAAGAGCGACAAGAGCAACGACAGCAATGGCAGCTCGCAGCACATGGTTGAAATCACGTCGTCGTCGTCGCCCACCATCACGCCGCAACCGACGGCCACGCTGCACCCACCCATGCCCGCCACCAGCACGACAGCAACCACGCCCACATTGACGCCGTCGCCATCGCCCAAGCAGCAAGCCTTCCTCCGACCAGGACCCCCACCATCGCCCACGCCCATGCCAAGCAAATCCTACTCAATGGCGCCTTTACCCGCGTCCGTCATGGATCGCCCGCTGCCTCCCTTGCCCACAACCCCTTCGGCATCCACATCTACAGCAAACACCCCAAAGCTACGCACACGCAATCGCTCGGCATCGTCCGCTTCCGCTTCACAAACCATCAATCACTTGTCAACAAAGCTCGGCGCACTCCTCAATCGGTCCACTTCCTTTAAAAAGCCCCCCAAACAGCCGCATCCAGCTCATTGAAAACCACACAAAAAAAAAGATCATCTCCCTCCCCCTTTGTTGTAGCATTTTCTCCACCCTCCGCTCCTTTTTTGTCCTTTTGCAATTAAACCATTTCATCCTTTTTGATTTTCCACCACACTGTCAAATGCTGTACAACATTGCTTGCGTTTGGGTCCGCTCGTGTCCGCGCGCGTCACACAAAAGGGCACATGGCCACTGGATTTCATTAAAACAACAAAAAGAAAACAAAAAAAAAGTAATTTCATAAACACTCGCGCCCAGCATCCTTTTGAGTTATTGAGGGCGGGCAAAGGATCATTCGATACAGGTTGACGTGTCCTGGATCAATAACTATCGCGACTTGAGCCATCATTCAGTCTCTCCGTCCTCTTGACGCGTCGTTTGAAGCGACAAAGACGCGCCACACACTGGCCTAATGCGGGTAATTTGCGTTTTCAATGTCAACGAGCAAATTGCTGGTCTTGTTGGACCGAGTCGTGGTCACTATAAAAGCCAGCAAATCCGAAATTGGTGCACTTCTGACAATTTAATGATTTTCGAATTCAAAAAAGTGCGCCACGTGTACATCTACTATAACGTTTTAATCTCTTGTTGGACGTGCGATCGCTATGGTGTAAAAAGGGGTGATGCACTGAGAGGATTTCGAGAAAATCGCAATTGAAACCCTTTTGGTATCTTTTAATCACCTGTCGCGCTGGATTTACGACTTGCAGTGACCATTTGTTCCTTGAATCCGTCAAGCCAAGGCTTGTCGTTCGAATGAGCCCACCCGCGCACGGCACCGACCACTGAAAGGCCGCAAATCGACCATTTTCGAAAATCGCGGATTTACCAAGGGGTACAGTCAGGGAGCTGGAAATGGTGAAATTTAGGAGCTCGGATCGTCACACCCTTCAAGTATAGGTAGAACGCAACGCGTTCACTGGTGAAAACGTAAAAAAATCCAGGGGTCCGTTGACCGACTCTCGCGTAAATCGCGAAAATGTGCAAATTTTCATGCCAAGGTAAACTCAGCGAGGAATGGCCGCAGCGCCTTGAAAGTCACCTCATCCGAAAGAGCAAAGCTCGCTGCGTATGTGGACATTGATGATCTTTGAAAAAACTGCGTTTTGGCAGAATTGACGCGAGCAACGTGTTTGCGGGACGACTTTGACGCGTGAAAAACCGCGTCAGACGTCGAGTGACACGCGTCTGTTCAAATGCAAATCCGTGTACCTCGCTTCTCTCTTGCCAGTGAACGCGTCAGCGGGGCAAAATATGTGCGTTTTTCCCGTGCCATTTGCAAGTAAAGTTTTATCGAAAATTGGTGATTGCTCGCCGACGACCAGATCGATCACGCCCCTTTTTGTCAGTTTCCATCGTTTGACCATGCGGTGCATCTTGTGTGCCAAGTTTCGTGTCATTCTGCGAACCCAAGTTTGCCATTTCATTTCGGGCGATCGAAAAGGCTTATTTTTTGATTTGCGCGTGGCGCTCCCCCCGATGAGCGAGGCAGCTGCAAACCGATTCCACTCGCGTTTCGAGCGTGACGTTTCACGCCTGCACATGTTTTGAATCTTTGCCGAGCCCTCGCTGGAGAGTTGCATTAGAAATTTCAGCAAAATACAAATTTGGTAAGTTAGTTCGCCGACAGTCGAACAGAATCCTTGTCGCAAAATAAGTAGACTAAACTGCTTTTCATCGCTCATTCTTTTGAGATAGTCGCATGCTCTGATCGGCGATGTTCTCGTCGAGTAAAACGACTAAGAGGTTAATTTTCCCCCTTTTACCTGAGATTTTTTAGATGACGCTGTCCAAATGGCCCCAAATTTAAGGCACATGACGGGTGACAAGGTATCGGTGTCTGGGCCAACTACGGGCGTGATCGAATCACTGCATCAACTACATGATTGTATTTATGATTTTAAAACAGTTTTGATGTGTTTGACTTGGCTAGTTCCGCATTGGTTTGCGCCAAAGTTTTTCTGTAGATGCGTTGGCGCTCTTTTTTTTGTCACGTCTTGTGCAAAACTTACGGAGCATCATTTGAGCGTTTTGCGAGAATATCACGATTTGAGAATAATAATTTTGTTTATTGGTTATTTCATCGATTTGCAATGTAACGCACCCTTTGTTTCCAATTGAATACGCGTGTGCCACCACAGTACCACCTGGTTGTGTTTTCCTGTCTTCCAATGCGCTTTTTGAAAATCTTTTTGTTGTGGCCGCTTGACCTCTAGTTTTCGACGCGCTCATTTCTGGAGAAACACACGCGCCAGCGTCTCCAAACGGCCACCACACCTAGAGAATCATCAAAGAAGCGTGACACGTCAAGAAATCTCGAGAAAGGCATGACTTGGTGTCCAAGCAGCACCAAATTGCATCAATATGTCCTGTTGTAGGCCTTTTTTGCTCGTTGATTCTTTTTTTTATGGCCACGGTGTGATAGTCGACTCCTGGTCTCTTCCACCACGAGGACTACCTTTTTGCCGGGCGGCTCCACGGGCTATTTTGGAAGAAAGGAGCAATCGAGGGATGGGTGGCTAAAAATGTGCGCAAGCTGCTTGACACGCGTGTGGAACTACTAGAAAAAGCGCGTCAGTGGAACGAGATAGCCGAGAAAAGATGCAAGCGCGTCCGACACAAAACAACAAAAAAAATAATACGAAATTCACGCGTCAAAAGCAAGAAATTAGTGCAAAAGGAAGCCATCCATTTTATTGAAACATGCTAAAATAAAAGCAAGGAGGCAACGGGGGGTGGGGGCGATGGAAGAAGGACAATGATATCGATTGAAAGAGGTGTTTTGGAAGATGAAGGGTACAAAAGAGAGAAAAAAAAAGTTTTTTTTTTTACTCCTTGATCTTCTTGGTACCACGGAGGAGACCAGTGCGGCGGGCAGCAATGAGACCGACCTTTTGACCGGCGGGGGCATCGCGGGCCATGGTAGAGGCGTGACCAATGTGCTGATGGTTACCACCACCGTGAGGATGGTCCACGGGGTTCATGGCAACACCACGGGTCTTGGGCCAAGAGTTACGCTTGGCCTTGTACTTGTGGTAGGCACGGCCAGCCTTCAAGAGGGGCTTGTCGATACGACCACCACCAGCAACGATACCAATGGCGGCACGGGCAGTGGAGGGCACGATCTTCTTGGAGCCCGAGGGGAGGCGGATACGGGTCTTGCCGTCATCACCGTGACCGATGATGGTGGCGTAGTTGCCAGAGGTACGGGCCAACGCGCCGCGGTCACCAACCTTCTCCTCAACGTTGCAAATGACGGTACCTTCGGGCATCGACGCCAAGGGCAAGACGTTGCCAATGTTCAAAGTGGCCTTCTTACCGGCGTACACGAATTGACCGGTGTACATACCCTCAGTGGCAATGAAGGTCTCGGTGCGAAGCTTGTAGCTGCACAAAAAAGAAAAAAAAAGAAAAAAAAAGTGAGAAACGAGTAAAAAAAAGGAAAAAAGAAAAAGAGGCCAATTGCCCACGAAACACACTTACCGGTAGGGATCGCGGAAGACAACCTTGGCGAGGGGAGCACCACGGCCAGGGTCGTGGATGATCTCCTTGACAATGCCGCGGATGTAGCCGTGACGTTCAGCGAAATCGAAGGTGCGGAACTTGGCAGCACCCTTACGGCCAACGGTGTGAGCCTTGAAGATAGAACCACGACCTTTTCTTTGAGAGCGGATAACGCGACCCATGGCAAATACTAGAAACACAACAGAGAAACAGGGAGTGAGAAAACGTGAAAATGTAAGAAAGAAAAGAAAATGCACAATGGACAAACGACGATGCCCTTTTTCCAACTTTTTTAATCCATCCATCCATCCATCGTTTTCTTTTGGGCATCCATCCATTTGTAAATGGATGGTGCCCATCGTCGTAGGGCATCGTCGTCATCGTGTTTTGAATGGAATTGTCGTTAAAAATGGTCGACCATGCATTACCTTAAATGAGCTGAGGGGAAGAGGAAGAAGAAGAAGAAATGTGAGGCACCCGCTGGGACCAAAAAATATAGAAAGGGGGTGCGGGCGGCCGTTGGCGGGGTCCAAAGACGGGTCCGGCGCAAGCCTTTTTATCGTCCGGCAACACTTTTTCCATTGTAAATCCGTCATTTTTTTTTCTTTTTTCTTTTTTTTCCTTTATGCAGCAACAGGAGATAGCCTTGCGCAAGACGACGTTCCAGCTTGTGACGCGCGCCGACCAACTATGCAACACATGGGACGCTTATCAGGCGAGCTCTCTCGCACTTTTAAACACGGTGCACAATTTACAGCAGCAACGCGACGTTGTGCACAGCGACGAGCTTGCTGACGTGCTTCAAGGCATAAAAGTGGACGCTCCACACCTTTTATACAAGCAGACGACGCGCGTCGAGGCCGCTTTGCAGCAATTAGATGTCTTTTTTGACACCAAATGGCGCGATCTCCTCGATGACTGGCAGCGCCTGGAGCGCGACGCAGTGCATGCGCTCAGCAAGCATGCCACCATCGTTCCCAGCGCACCGGGCAAGCTGTCGTCGCACGCGCTCATCCAAATTGCTGCGATTTCGCCATATCAGACACATCAATGGATCCAAACGCTGGCCAAGCAATACAAAGCTCAATTCCATTGCAAGCAAATGCTTCTACAGAACCTCATGGCGTCCATTCAACCCACACCGCTGCCCACACTTTTGGACCAATGGGCCCAACAAACACATATTGATCATCTTGACATCCAAGCCGATCTTGCCGAGCGACTAAAGACGTACAAGCACATCAAGGCGGCCGTCGAGTCCGTTCAATAGTCCCTTTTTTGTATTTACACGTCCCTTTGATACCCCCAATTGCCGACATTAAAGTGCATTGTCCTCTCCATTTCATTCAATGTTTGGTTTTTCAACCTCTAAATGGTCATTTTAATGGATGTTCAATATCCTCACAGAGTGATCTTCACTGCCCGACGCCAATTGAAGCTGGCCATCCGTCGAGCGCCAGGCGACGGATCGCACGACACCGGCGTGACACAGCCTCTCATCGACTTGGCACACCATTTCCCATTGCATGGGGGCGTCACTCGGCGCAGACCACAATTGCAATTGACCATTCTCCAAGCCCACGGCCAAGAGGTATCTAAAATCCAAGAGAGAGAGGAGGCATGAACAAAGGTTTCCTCATTTTTTTTTTCGCCTTTTTTCATGTTTTTACCGATTATCCTTAAAGTGCGGGGCAAAGTCCAGGGCGGTGATGGCGTCTGTGCACTTTAACGTGGCAATGGCCGTCCATTCGGGGCTGGAGGGGCTGTGGCCGGCGGGTTGTTGCCAGATTTTGATGGTTTTATCACGGGAACCTGTAGCAAAGAGATGATCGTCGTGTGTCCAGGCGGCATCCCAGATGATTCGTGCGTGTGCCTTGTTTTTAGCGACGAGGTCGTAGTGGGTGGATGTGGTTTGGATGTCATTGTCGCGTCTGCGGGACAGCGACCACAATCGATCGCGAGAAACAGTGAGCAACCACTGGTCATTGTGTGAGAATCGAACACGAGTGACCGTGAGGGCATGCGCGGCGATCTTGTCATCCAATTCCTTCCAAGTTTGCGTGTCAAAGAGGCGGACAATGGCGTGCTCTGGATTGGCGGCTTTGCAGGCAGTGGCGATGACGCGGCCATCGTGGCTGGCGTCCACGCACATCACTTCGTACAAATGGCCGTACAATTTCTCCATTTCTGGCCACAACGTGTGCTGAATCAAGTGCTCCTCAAAGGGCGGCTGCGCCATTGTCTCTGTCAGCGATGTGGGCGTGGCAGACGCGTGTGCATAGCTCTGAAGCGTCGCGTGGTTGCCATCGGCTGCCTGCATCGCCTCAATGTCCGTGTCAAATACCGCCTTGTTCGACAGACCGAGCGCAGGCAGGTTGGCGCCGACAGGCCGGCTGCTGGACTCGCCCAAAAGCGCGTCATTGCTCGTCAATGTCGCCAGACTCGAAACACACGCTTGTGGCGCGTCAAACAACCGCAGCACCTTCTCGTCGGCGCCGCTGACAAACTGCCACTTGTCCGTGAACGCAAGGCACTTGAGATCGTACCCGTGCACCTGCGGACGGCCCATTTCGTGCCAAGTAGACGTCGATCCACGCTTCCAAGGCGCATACAACCGCGCCGTCTGGTCAAGGCTCACGGAAACAAGGTATCGCGATTGCGGATCCCATGAAACCTGCTCCACGGATCGGAAATGTCCGCTGATCGTCACTTGCGGCACCCAACGATGGAGATCTATCATAAAAATAAAATAAAAATCGAAAATCAGGCCTTTTTATCCATTTTTTCTGAAAAATGGGTTTACCAGTTTCTTTCCACAGGTGGAACGAGCCATTGGCGCCGTACGAAAGAACGTACTTGCCATCCGGGCTGAACATGGCGCCGCAAAAGCCGAGAGCTGCATTACCGCCAATATCGCCCATGCGCACCTCATTGATCCACACACCCGTCGCAGCATCCGGGCGCCAGATCATCATGGATTTGTCGCTGGAAGCCGAGATCAGGCGCAGCGGCTGATGTGCACCGTCGGCGCCCTTGCGTGGCCGCTCCCACGCAACGCTAAACACCCAGTCGTCATGACCCATCAAAAGCGCCTCAAACATGATCGTGTACGCTTGCAATTGCCCATCGCCTGCTTGCACTTGGATGCGATGCGCCTTGGTGCTGAGCTGCGCGTCGTCATCCGAGCTACAAAAAGAAAAAAAATGCCTGTTAGATGGTCTTTTTTTTCTTTTTTCTTTCTTGTCAAGTATTTACATCGCCTTCAATGCTTGCTTGAGATCGCTGACATCTGCCGCTGCGGCTTCAGCGGTTGGCGACTGCTTGTCGGTCGTCTCGCTCGTGTTGCCGCCGTTAGAAGCGAGGTCACCCGGCGAAATCTTCCAAATGCGGATATACTTGTCCTGCGACGCGCTGGCGAGGATCAAATCGCCGGTGCGTAGCGTGTGTGTCTTGTTGGTCAGGTCTGACGCGCCCGTGTACGTTGTGAACGCGAGCGATCGCACCCAATTGTCGTGCCCTTGCAGCGCATACACCTTTTCATACGTCTTGCTGTCCTGCTGGTACACGTAGATATTAATCACTTTGTCCGTGTGACCACTGGCGAGCACTGGAGCTGCAGAAAAAGCAAAAGAAAAAGGGAGGGATGAGCAATGACGCGACTTTTTTTTTTTTTTTTTTGCACGGCATACTAAAAGTGCCCGGTAAGCAGGCCATTGCCAAGGCCATGGGGTATTTGTTGCCGCAGTCAAAAGTGTGCACACATTCGACATGATCTATTTCCATTGAAACAGGTGAGTCATTGGATAAAAGCAAAAAAAAAAAAAAAAAAAAAAAATTGGTTTACCCTTGGCTTCATCGAGGACGGCGCGCTCCCAGAGGCGGATTTTGCCATCGGCTGAGCCGGTCGCAATCAGATCCTTGCCCGTGTGCGTCTTGTCGCCACTGAGCGTCGCAATGGTCTCGACAGCGCCGCCAAAGCCCGTCAGTGTCGCGGAATTGACCCATTGCTGCCCTTGCCGCTTCCACACCTTGGCAGTCTTATCCGCCGAGCCTGACACGAGCACCACCTCCTCAACGTCGTCGTCTGAGCGCCCAAAAAAAAAAAAAAAGCGCGTAAATACCATGCCAATGATGCGTCCATTTTGTTTTGGTTTTACCTTTTTCAATGGTTTCGACGCAGATAACACGCGCCGTGTGGCCCGGCAGCGTCTCCTTGACACCGCGGCTGTCCGGATCCTTGAAAAAAAAAAAATGTGTAAGTAGATCAGGCAACGGCTTGGCTCGTTTCTTACCAAAGGTTCGTACAGCGCCACAAATTTGTCAGCGCCAAATGCTACAAGGCCATTAGGCGCCCACGCGGCCCCATTGGTCGTGCTGTTGCACCCGATCGCGATAAATTCACTCGAGACAGTAAGCATGTCAATGGTGATTGAAAGAAAGAAAAAGAAAAAAAGGTCTGCATCGCATGGATTTCCTTTTTTTTGCATCAGTACAACATTTTCAAATTCCGCCTTTTTGAACGCAAACAGGACCTGAACACCACGACGCGGTTCTTGAGCACCATGGATTCGATGGTCAATGCAAGAATTTTGACAGCTGCAGCACCAAAGCGAGTCTTTTCAATCGGATTACTCGAATTTCTCGAGAAGAAACAAGCAACCTAGAGATTCTCTGGGCACATTAATGCCATTACAGCTTACTGACTTTCCAATTGTGTCTAATAAATTCTGGCACACCCGTTTTTTGACACGAGGTCGCGTTGATGGCAACAGGCACAATGAAAAATCGCCAAACCGATGACCTTCAGGAGAAAAAAAAAAGAGTATTCATTGCCAATGATCGCCCTGCTTCATGAGCTGCAAGGCGTCGATCTGAGCGCTGGGGCTCTTTTCTAAAAAAAATAATTCGACCAAATGGGTAAATGGCGCTCCATGAGCTGCTATGATACTGGGGATTTTCGCACGTATCCGACCGTGACATAGCCCACTGACTGACGGGCCGATTGCCTGTAGGCATCCAAGTTGAATAATGATAGTGCTGCGGCATCTGCAAATGGTAAAAAGTAAATCCATAATGCCATTGTTTTGAGACACTCGTACGCGTAATGTCTGGCTGACATACCTCTGAGTTTCTCCTTCAAGATGTTCATGTCACGCACCCATTTCAATTTCTTACCACGTCGCACGCGTTTCTTCGGCCGCTCCAGGTGGCCCTCGTGGGTCACCCAGCCGTTGATCTGTGAGGGCGAGAACTTGCCGCGCACATCTGGCAGGTATTTCACTATAATGGCGAAAAACTCGTCGACGGTGAGCGATTTGTGCTCGTAGTTCTCGGGCGGGGTAGGCAGCTGGTCCTTAGGCACGGTGATGGCATTGATTAAAGCGAGAATACTAGGTTGCGTGGCCTTGGTGCGCAAAGTCAAATTTTCTGCGGTGCCAGCTGTAAATTGTACGAGGTCGTGGGAGCGGGCGCCACCCCCCGCGCCGCAACCACCGCCAAACGTATCATAAAATACTTGATAATCGCACTTTTACCGCCGCCAAAGGCCGAAATCGCGTACAATCGCGTAAAGTGCGATTATCTCAAAATTTTATCAAGTTAACGGACACCGTGTGAAAACTTTATTCGATTCTAAATTAAATTTTACATCTGGTTACGTGAACAGAATTACGAATTGAGCGATTTTTGAGGCGCTTGTATTAGAACAAACGCGAACAAACCGCAAAGATAGGATGAAATCGCTAAGTGCTCAAAATCCAGCAATTTGACATGCATTTCAGACTTCATCATGCGATTCGGAATCATTAATAACCCCTAGAACGTCTGTCAAAGCATCACGAACGCAAAATCAAGTGCAAAAAAAATTGTGTTCACTTTTTATTCACATCAATCCTAAAGCAACTCTTTTGCCCATCGCCTCCTTGCCCATTGCCAATAAACCTTCAAGCGGCACGCTGGCTTTTTCCATTTCGGTGGCGCGCGCGACAAAGATCCAATGGAGTACTTGCAAAAGATCGTGATGTTGTCCGCGGTGCCCCATCCGTGATATAATAATCGTTGCTCTTTGGGGTTCATTTGCCATTTGCACCCATGTCGCGAAAACAAAAAGATTTGAAGGCTCGGCGGTCCCCTGACCTCGCGCCCCCGCGTTTTTTTTTTTATCTTGAACCTATTTTGGGCGACGCCTGAGAAAAAAGGTCAAAAAAGAGGCGGATCAAGATCATGTGGGGATGGTGTCACCATACACATCCACGGTCCCAGGATCACAAAAGTCAAAATGTTGGTGTGCGGCGCAAAAACCTTGTTAAATGACCGCGAGGATCGTGGCACGCGCTGGCTGTTTTTATTTGATTGGGAGTGATGAAAGAGAAAGAGAGAGATTGAGGGTGAATTGAGAGGGTGCAAAGAGTACAAAAAAAAAAAAAAAATAGTGAAAAGAGAACAAAGGAAAAAAAAAAAAAGAAAAAAAAAAGCCGCGATAACGCCCACAAGGAGCCTAGATTCGACCTTTTAGACACCTTGGAAGAGTAAGAGGTCCTGTGTGTCTTGGTCTTTGTCTTTTTCCATGAGCTGAAGCATGGATTCATTGTCGTGGAGAGCCATCATGACGTCTGCCGGTGTGACCTCGCGCGACGAGAGGCCCAACATGGACTGGCCGTGAGGCCCGAGGGCGGTATCAAATGCAGAGGTCACGGGGAGCGAATTGGTGGGCTGCTGGGACAAGGATGAGGACGAAGACGATGCCGATGGCGCGGTGCTTGTATTTGTCGCGGTGATGGCGGTGTTGGCGGGTAAATTGTCAATGAAGAGTGCCTTTAGATGGGGCTCTGTGGCGATCAGATGGAACCATTCTGTGCGGAGGGCCATGACGGGCCCATCGATGGTGTGTGTGCGCACGCTTGTTGCCTGGCGGTCCTGGGTGAAATCTCGGCATTGCGTCCAGCTCTCGGGGCCGCCCTGCTGGCTGTTGAGGTCCTCCATGTAGAACGAGATGGCCTCGGGCTGCGTGACCGTCACGGTCAGGCGCGCCCAGCCAGCGCGGTCGACAAGCGCGTCCAATTGCATCTTGTCAATCATGTCCAGGCCAAGGTGCATCTTGAATCGCTGTTGTCCGTCCTGGATGCGCCACAGCATGCTGCGCGTCTGACGATCAAAAAAGCACTCGAGGTCGTGTGGTCGCAAAGAAATGCGCTTCCACGTGCCAATCTGCAGCGCTTCCACGGAAATGCGCGAAAGATACGATTCCTCCACTGGACCAACGTCATCCATGGACATGGGCGTCCCTAGGCGGTCGTCTTTTTGTAAAAAAAAAAAAAAAAAGATAGTGAGTCTTAATGGATTTTTATCCAATTTTCCAATTTTTTTCTATTTTTTTCTTACCAGGAAGGAAGCCGGGCATGGACATGGGTATCATGGGCATGGTGTATAGGCCCGAGGCGGTGGTTGGTGCGCCTGTGGCGTTGACAAGGCCGGAAGTCTCCTCCAAGATGGTGTGATCCATAAGACTCGAGGAGGTGGAGGCCCACATGGCGGCATTGGTGTGCTGGGGAGGCGGGGGCGGGGGAGCCATGGCGAATTGGGGTTGAGCAGACGGATGATGATGAGGTGCAGGCGACGATGAATAATTGCGGCGATGATTGGAGGCGGCCGCGGCGGAATGGGTGGATGTGCTTGATGTGGGTCGCATTTGTGCACGCTGATACGGGTGGTGGTAGGGGTAATGGCCAACTGAGTGGGAGCGGACGCGTCCTGCGGATGAGACGGAGGCAGCAGAGGCGGATGGGGCCGGGACGGGAGGTGTGCCGACACGCGACACGGCATTGGACGCTGCAGAATGGGGCAATGGGTGAGGCATCTGAGTCATGTGCGAGGGCGAGACGGAGGACGGCGGTGTCTGCTGCCAGGGAAGCTTGGAGCCGGTGGGGGTGGTGCCTGTAGGTGTGGTTGTGGTGGATGGCATGGGTGGAGGCGGAGGCGGCGTGGCTTGATGCAATGGCTTTTGAGCAAAGACGTGATTTGGATCGCATGACGCGTAATAAGCCTGTTGCTGCTGCTGCTGCTGGTTGTAATAGTAATAATAGTAATAATAATACAGGTCCGGATTGGCCACGGGCGTGCCATCGGGCGATGTATGCTGTTGATGGAGCGACGCCGCCTGGCAAGCTGCTGCTGCTGCTGTTGCCGCGTAATATTGCATGCGAAGCGTCTCGTCGTGCAACAAAGACGATCGCTTGGCCATGTTCTTCACCTTGGCACGTCGATTCTGGAACCAAATTTGAATTGAGCGCTCGCTCATGCCCAAATCGCGCGACAATTGCTCGCGAACGCGATTGTTGGGCGATGGATTCACACTAAACGTCTTTTCAAGCACGGCAAGCTGCTCGGGAGTCGCGCGTGTGCGCTTACGAGGTTGTGCACCCGCATCGTTGCTATTGCTGTTGCTACTATTCGAGTTGTTGGCAGCCGCGCCACCCACAGACGAAGCCGACGACACGGGCATGGACGCCGATGGCTGTGGTTGCGGCAAGGGTGGCGCATAGTAGGCATTGGCGCTCATGGGCAAGGATGACGTGGTGATCGAGACTGGTGTGGGCGTGGTTTTTGGCCCGGAGGCGGACGCGTTCATGGCGCCCAGCGACGTGTTGATTGGCGGCGGCATCAGATGCGCTTTCGGATGGTTTGGTATATTGCTCGCGTACGAGGGCGGCATGCCGGCATGCTGTTGCACGGAATTGTCCATGATGGTGAGGCAAAAAATAAAAATAAGGAGACCGGGGGAAAAAGATGAATGACAGACGAAGAAAAAAAAAGAACTATGTATAGAAAAAAGAAAGAATGGACTGGGAAATGACGCGAAAGGCTATGTATAAAGTCAAGAAGAAAAAAAAGAGCGGCAAGGGGGTCAAGAGCGTGTGTGCTTCAAGAAAAAAAATAAATGAGAGTGCGGGGGGATGAATGAAGAAAACCAAAAAAAAAAGCTACAAGAAGGACGGCACGAACTCGTAGTGATAAAAAGAAAGGACCATAAAAAATAATGAAAAAGGGAAAAGAGAGAAGCAAAGAGACCCTCACAATAAAAAATATATAGAGGGGGACGAAAACTCTATTTGCAGGGATTGCCTTTTGCGGCGACCGTGCTAGTTTTTTGCCCTGGCCCCCTTCTCTTTGTCGCCCCGAACCAACAAAAAAAAAAAAAAGGGGAGCAATACCTCTTTTGCCTTGTGGCAACAGAGTTGATCCCCCGCCTAAACGCTATTTTATGTTTTTCTCTCGAGACACGTCTTTTTTCGCCCTAATTGATAGGTTACCGAAAATAGGGATGCAGAAAAAAAAAAGAGGCAATAGACGTGATGACGAAGCAAATACGAAAAAGAGCAAAAAGCAGGGCTGGTGAAAACAAAACTAAAAGAAAAAAAAGCCCAAAATGCCATCATGATGAGGCGGCGCCAAATGTAGAAAGGGGGTGGAGTCCCAAATTGCCACCCATTCCAATGCCCAACAAACCCTCCCCCCATTGCGCACCCGCTTAATGCAAAAGGATCAACATTGACAACTATGGATCTGCCGGTGAACCTTTTTCTTTTTTTTTTTTTTAATAGGGAGTGCGCGCGGTTCACGTCGCGTGTCTTGCTCCGCGGTCCTTGTCTCTTGCAGATCAATTGGCCCGCGCGTGCACGCCCATACATAGGAAGAGAGAGATTCAATGGCGCTTTCATGGCGCGCGCGTTGTGCTCTTGAGACAAGACACGCGTGAAAAATAAAAGCAATTTATGCGCTTTTCCTTTGCCAAGGACCCCTATTTTTTTTTTGATGGCCGAGCGGCCCGTCAAGCCTCATTCTTTATGTTTGCCCTTTGATGCTGCAGGGATTTGGCCCGGAGCTGCACGGGAAGACAAAAAAGGGCACTTGCCCTTTTTCATCGCCCCACTTGAGACGAGTGAGGTGGCACAAAACAGAAGACACGAACGCTTCGGCAATGAAAGGCCACATGATCAATTGTCATTTATAGCCACCTCGTCTCCACACGACGCGGCCGTGGCGGCGCGGGCAACGCACAGCAGCCGAGATGAAACCAATTTTACACTTTTTTTTTTTTTTTTTTTTTTACTTTTTTTTCTCTCGCAAACTTGTAGGTGGATCCAGCGCAAAGGAAAGCTATGATGAATTAAAATCATAGTCCGCCACTGCGACTCTTTTTCGGATGGCAAATGCACTATTGGGAAAAGAACTTGGGAGATTCCAGAGTCTAGACCACAGAAAAAGCGCGTCGCTTTGCGTCTCCTCCCCCCCTTTTTTTGCTTTCAAATGATTCCACACGCCCATGGTCAGCGAGTGGAGCGAGCTAGAGCGAGAATTGGACGTCATGGGAAGACGTGGACCCCGACCTCTCCCTGTTTTTTTCTTTTTATTGGTGGGGAGTGGGTGAAAAAAAAAAGAATCAGAGCCACGTTGCCTGTGCATGGACCCTAAAAGATCCCGCGCTCTTAATAAAAAAAAAGCGAGCCGCCGTCGTTCTTGGGATGCAAATAGAGGGGCAATTCATCGTAATGAAGACATGGCGTGATGATTGGGGGAAGATGGGAAAAGAAAAAAGGTTTTGTGGCAGGTCATTTTACCTGTCCAACATTGAATTCATAAAAAATGCAATTTCGGTCAATGAAAGTCCATGCCCCCATTGCCCGCCTTGTGCTACACCGGCGGGCGGGCAAAAGAAAAGACGCGAAAAATATCATAAAAAAAATAAAGAGTGGCCCCAGTTCCGTCTGGCCATGATCCCACCGTGTTTCTAGCAAGAACCGCGCGCCATTATACCTTGTACAACAAATGCACAGAGAAAAGAAAGCAATTAAGAAGATAGATGGGAACCGACAGACTGTGTCAGGACGTGTTTTGTTTTTTTTTAATGTAAATTTACGATTTTTTTTTTTATTTTCACTTTGGGTCTGGCTTCTCGACATAATCCGGCGGAGGTATGGTGGGCACGGTGGCGGCAAGGGCGGCATTGGCTTGCTCCATTTGGCGCCGGAACTCGTGGTAGCACGGGCAAAGGTAGGCATGATGGCGGCGTCGGCGGCGCTGCTGATCAATTGCGCCATGTGTGTTGCCGGCGGGCATGATGGTGGTGAAGGGCGCCTCCACGAGTCCCGTTTCGAAGTAGGAGGGCAGATGGCTATAGTCCTCTTTTAAACGACAATCAAAAACGATCATCGGCATTTCCAATTGCACTTTTTCCGACACGCGGTGCTTGTCCAGGTGTTTTTTGCCTTTACGCAGCCGTGCAACGACCGACGGCCATGACGGTTGTTGCTGTTGCGCGTGATTCGGCTGGTTCAATGGCGGCGAAAGCGAGCCAGAAGGCGGCGAACTGGGTGTGGACGATAAAGGAGGCGTGTCTGAGGCTGCAGCCAAAGCGAGATCCACGTGCGAGAGCGTGACGTCGATGTGCAAGTGATGGCGGATGTGGATGGCGCGGTAATGTGTGCTGTGGTGGAAATTTTCTTGGCAAGTGGGCGTCGCAAATGCAACGCGATAGGCAAATGTATCGACGAGCGGCAGGCCGCCGGCGCCCTTTTCAAAAACACGCAGCATATCGTCCTCTTCAATGTAAGCGTGGCACAGCGAGTCGGCGTCGCCCAGTGGCGTTGCATAAGCGTAGGAAAGTGGATATGTTTTTGTCTCTTTGCGCCACGCGCCCAATTCGTCCACACGATATTGTCGCGTCTCCGTCACGGCCACCTTGATATTCTCGAGACGGCACTCTTTTTGCTGCGGCTGGATCACAAATTGCACATTGTACAAGTCGCCGGACGAGAAAGCCGTGTATTCGACCATGACGGACACGTCGCCCGCCGTCAAGTGCCGCTCAAATGTATGCGAAAGATCGCGAATCGAGTTGCTCACAAGAAGCGCATCTGACATGTACGATCGCAAGATTAAAATCGGCTTGGCAAGCTTCCATTCCGGCTGTAAAAGTGTTTTGCCTCCGCGCGTCACTGTCGCCTCAATAGTGTGCTTGACACGCCCAAATTGCGTCTCAATGGTATCGATGGTGCTCTACCAAAAAAGCCATCTGGTTTAGGAAACCAGAAAAATCCACAAAAAAGCAAAAAAAGTGCACTCACGTTTGGAATAATAAAGGTAAAAGGCCAATGATGCTCGCCAGCATCGAGCATCGTCTTTTCTTCGATCAGCGTCAATGTCTGTGTATGCAGCACCTCATCGTGGGTCACCTGCTTTGCGCGCTGTCCAAGACCTGAAATGAAAAAAGTGAAAAAATGATGAGCATGGGCATTTCTCGACCTTTTTTTTTCTTTTTTCGGCGATCCATGGTGTCACGCACCCTCTGGCCAAAAGGATTTGCTGGTCGATTTTAAGCAGACGGCGATAGAGGTGATTTTCTCGGTTTTTGACAGCGTCAGGCGCAGTTCGCTATCGAGGACAGACGAGGCGTCGACGTCCGGGGCGCCGCGCAAGATAACCGGCTTGAGCGAGCCAAAGCTGAGACGGTCACTTGTCGAAAGCAGTCCCATGAGTGGTATCAAGAAAGAAAAAAAGAAGCTTTATTCTAAGCGAAAGCAACAAGATACAAGCAAAAGGGGGTAACAAAAGAAAAAGAAGAAAAAAACGATTGACAGACCGTGGAAAAAAAAGCAATGGGGCAATGTCATCCAGCCAATGAGCGCTCAGATGACTGCATTGCCTTTCTCCAATGCGGAGACGTGCTGCTCCATCGATGAAAGCAGGTCATCCCACGCAATGAAGATTTCCGACAGCGTGTTGATCAGCTTGTTGTATTGATTCATTGTCGATGAGATGTCCGACGTCACCTTTCCGAGGGAATGACATTGCTCGCTGTGTGCCACCTCCAGCGGCGCCAATTCGCGTGCAAGCTGATCCACATCTGCAGAAAAAAGAAAAAAAAAAAGAAAAAAACAGGGTCAGAGCGCGAAATCGCGCTATTTTTCATTGTCAATTTGCCCCCTTACGCTGATAGTCTTTGCTGTTGACCACATGCTCCAGCTGCTTGACTTGCTGGAGCGTCTTTGCAAGCTGTTCCATATCGTCGTGTGCCGCAAGAACAAGCTCCAGCTTGGTTTCTGGCTGTAAAAGCTCTCTTTCCAGCTCCAACGACGACTGTGTCGGGTTGAGCAGCTTGTGATACGGCTCATCTACAAACAAAAGAGTAAAAAGCAACAATGAGGTTCGCGTGGTAGCGGGTGAAAAGGAGTCGTTTTGCTTTACACTTTTGTTGAAACTCTTGCAAGTGTTTGTTCGCCTTGTAAAGCGCTTGCAACTCCTTGTTCAAGGTGTGTGTCTGATGCACAAGCGTCGCGTCGTCGGGTCCTAGCTTCTCACTGCCGACAATATGCTCCAAGTGGCGTAGCCGAGTGTCAAACCCATAGGTATCCATAGAAAAAGAAAGAAAAAGTGCAATAAAATAGGGCAAACAAAACGAGAAGAAAAAAAAAAAGGCACACTGGCGGCGGCGGAATTCGAACAAATCCACTTTTTCGGCGCGTCTCTTTTTTTATCGCTTCTTCTTCCGCTGTTTTTTTTTTTTATTTTATGGGAAAGGTCACATATGGTATTCGTTTCTCGCAAAAGTCGCCCTTTGCACAGGAGATCAAGGAACGCAAGCAGCGGCTAAAGGGCCTGGTGACCCAGGGAAAGCAATTGGACGCCGCAAAATCGTGCATCGACCTTGGCGAGCTGCTTCTCCACCAGGCAGACTATGACGACACGCAAGACGACCAGATCCAGTCCCTGGCCCAGGCACTCAGGTATTGCGTAAAGGCAAACCAGGTTTTTGAGCACAGTCAGAAATACCATTGGCTTGCCAGGTAAAAAAAAATCAAAAAAAACACAAAAAGGCGTAAACGACGCGAAGTGTGACAAATACAAATAAGCTCATGCCGACCACCCCCTTATTTTCTTCCGCAAGATCGTTGACGCTCATGGTCCAATGTTACCAAAAGTATAAAAAAAAAGAAGAATGGGAGCAATTGAAGCTTCAAATGCTCAATGTTCCATTTTTTCTTCATCAATTGACTAGGCAAGAGGACTATGACAAGGCCATTGAACATAACCGGCAGCTCATTGAGCTGTTCAAGCAGCCGGATGCCAAAGTCAAGAGCAAGACGATGCTGCAGCAGGCATACAAGCTGATGGGCGATGGGTTTTTCTGTCGTGCGCAATTGGATCCTGGCCGTTCCAAGCACGATGACATGGCCAATGCCAACAAGTACTATGAAAAGGAGCGCACGGTGCTGGATCGTCTGTCGGCAAAAGAGGTGGGCGACAATGACGCGTGGCGCGAGATGTTGAGGTCATCCCATTTCAATTTGGGTGTGGCCAAGGCCAAGTTGCGTCCGTTCATGGATGATCGCGCTGCCGAGCAGTCGCTCAAGCAGGCAATTAATGACAGCCACCGCATGCATGATGTCGCGCACGAGCGGCGCACGTGGTGGGAATTGGGCAATCTTTATTATCGGCAGCGGGAGTGGGACAAGACGCTCGAGTGTCAACGCAAAGAATTGGCTTTCGGCCAGAGTCTCGAGGAGGACGAGCTGGCCAGCTACATTGATCTGATGCGCACGTGCTTGGAAATCAGCGATTACAAATCGTGCATGGTCCTTGTTCGCGAAATGCGCAAATTAGTTGGAGATGATGAGCAAGGGATGGCCACCCAGAGCCTGGATGAGGATGGTGACGAGCGCAAGGAGCTCGTGGAGCTTGCTGTCAATCGCGTGGCTGCCGTACGCGACCGGCGAAGCGAGCTCGAGGAGCTGTCGGAACGAAATGTCACCGGACGGCCAATGGCCATGGCATGTCTGGCCCTTGGCGAGGCCCAAACCGAGGCAGACATGCTTGCCTCCGCCTTGCACACCGTCCAGCTTGGACTCATGCAATTCGACTCAAAAAACAAGTCCGAGCCCCTGTTGCTTTCCATGGGCACCCTCCATTTACGCCTTTTGGAGCTGAAAGCCAATCTGCATTGGCACTTGCGCGACTTGTCCCTCGACGACACCATCAAGCTCAATCGCCAGATCATCAATGACGCCAAGCAATATTGCACAGACAAAGAAAAAGCCGTTGAATACATCTCTGCCGCCGTCGAGAGGAATCGCGACATTTACGCATATTACAACCAGCCCGAAAAAGCCGCACAATGGGACCAACACCTCGATCACATCCTGGACACCACCGATGACGTTGAGGTAAAAAAATAAAAATGAAAAAAATGAAAAAAAAATCACGCATATTGACGCGTTTTTTTTCGTTTTAGATGGCATACGATCAATCCAGTCAATCCGAAAGCCTAGGACCCGCGTCTCCGCCGCTCCTCAAGCTGTCAAAGCCATTGTTTGATCTTGCACAGGTCAAGACAACAATGGTATGCCCAAAATGAGTAATTTTTTCCACTTTTGCCTCATTTTTTTTCGCTTTTTCCGCAGTCGATGATTGTCAATGTGCCATTGAAGTGCAAGGAGGTGCAAATTGGCGTCATATGTGAAGATACCATGGAGACGATGGACTGGCTTGCGTGTCGTGTTGCCTCGCTGTGCTGGGAACAGCATGGCATCCAGGTAAAATACAAAAGAAAAAGGGATCCATGGCGAAATGCAATGCATCTAATCCCTTTTTTGCAGCCCAAGATCACTCAATTCTATTTGCAAGACCACCCGCTGGACATGGACGACGTGTTGACCAAGTTGTTGGACCTCGCTGGCAGACGCACATATCATTTGGAAGCCGTGGTCAATGGTAAGCATGCTGTGCGCGCGTCCGTGGCCCTTTCTTCGTCATGTTTCTTATTTTTTTTCTTTTTTGACGCGTCCAGGCTTGGTGGAAAAGCCTTTGATCGATCTTTACAACAACGTTTGCGCGAGACGCAGTGAAAAACCATCACCGCTGATCCAAGAAGTACTCAAGGACCAGGCAACATCATCCAAGATCTCATTGCGTGGCTCGGGTAAGGCTCCAATGCAACGAAAAACCTTATTAGTCACTTGTGTTCATCGTATTTGGCTCTTTTTTTGACGCAGGGCTCTGCCATGAACAATTGGATACTATCATCGAGTGGCTGAATCTCGTGCCCGACGTGATCACCGAGCTGGATTTGTCGGCCAATTTGCTCCGTAAGGACTTGAGGGGCAGCTCAGGGATGTGATAAAGCGAGCAATGGCTCATTTCTTTCTTTTTTATTGTTGTTATTGCAGGCGATGAGGACATTCGACGAATGATGGGCGCCCTGACATTCATCCCCACGCACCTCAATCTGAGCAGCAACCTGTTGACAGCCACCACCTTGGAATATCTCTTGTCCGAGCACAACGCGCACTTTCAAAAGTTGTATTTCGCCTACAACTTGCTGGACGCACTGACAAAGCAGCAATTGACTGACCTTTATACCTCACATCCTGATCTCCAGCTCTTGGACGTCCAAGGCAGCCATGCGCTGCCCGTGGCGCCTTGGAAACAATAATAAAAAAAGTGACAATGAAAGAAAATTGGAGATTTTGGGAAGATGAACGCGTCGCAGAGCCCTTGCTGCGGCTCGTCGAGTGGCAAAGGCGCGTCCAAAATGAGTCTGGTCCCGAAACCTATTGATGACGTGGGGCAATGGCGATTGGCCATGGCAAAACGAACTTCACAACATGTAAATTCGCCATCCATGAGCAATTCCTCTTAGATGCCGATGTGGTCCCGGGATGGACGCGTGTGTGCGCGAATGTGTGCCTGCTTTCTGGTGCTCAATGGCCCACAAACACAGGACGCGGCGACCACCGTCACTTTTTCCCTTTTTTTAAGGTCTTTCTTTTTTCCCACCCCTGCTGAACCTTAAAAAGGTACAAATTTTTGTCATGCAAAGAAAGGGGTGGCCATTGGAATGACAGGGCTGGGAACCATGTTTTGTTGTTTCTTCGAAAATCCTACGACGCGTCAGCAAACCCGTCACATTACCGTTTTTCTTCTTTTTTCCTTTTGTAGCGTCTGTAATGAGACTCCTTGATCATCCAACGATAGCACGATAACCATCTTCGCGGCCAAAAAGTCCTCAGAGGATAGGCCAGGGCTTGATTATTAAAAAAGGTATGATTGGCTTTGCATGGAAGCCTCTCGCAACACGCGATTGGCCAGCGGCGTGTTTGACTAAGCAATGCTTCTCCGCCTCTGGCGTTGGAACTCGATGGAAACCCATTGTGAGCCAATCATCCGCCGAATATAGGCGTTTCTTAGCGCCCCGACGGCCCAAGCTATAAAAGACAGAAAAAAAAACAGGTCATCACCCGATTTTTTTCTTCTTCTTCTTAAATTTTATATACACACAAAATGGTTGCTCAAGTCCAAAAGCCCGCCCCCGAATTCACTGCCACTGCCGTCGTCGATGGTGACTTCAAGGAGATCTCCTTGTCCGACTACAAGGGCAAGTACGTCGTCTTCTTCTGGTACCCCATGGACTTCACCTTTGTGTGCCCCACTGAGATCATCGCCTTCTCGGACCGCATCAAGGAGTTCGAGGCTCTTGACACCGTCGTCATTGGCGCCTCGTGCGACAGCGAGTTCTCCCACTTGGCCTGGACCCAGCAGCCCCGCAAGCAAGGTAAGAGCAAATTAGAGCCCCCGATGGGTCACAAAAGAGGGACGCGTTCCCCTCCCCATGTTTCCCAGGACAACAAAACGCGCGATAAGCTTCCATAAACACGATCCGCTTATCTTTTTTTTTCCCCTTTTCCCTTTTCACTAGGTGGCATTGGCGAGATCGCCTACCCCATTGTTGCTGACAAGACCAAGAAGATCGCCCGTGACTATGGTGTCTTGATCGAGGACGAGGGCATCACTCTCCGGTAAGGACCACAAAAAAAAAAAAATCAAAACAAACAAAAATGTGGGGCGGAAGGGGAAAAAGTGGCGCCCAATGTGTTGTTCGGCGCGGAGCGTGCCAAATTTGAAGCTGACCTCCTTGTTTTTATTTTCTTTTATCAGTGGTCTCTTCATCATCTCCCCCGAGGGCATCGTCCGTCAAATCACCATCAACGACTTGCCCGTTGGCCGCAACGTCGATGAGATCATCCGCCTCGTCAAGGCTTTCAAGTTCACCGATGAACACGGGTAAGTGGTGACACAAAAAAAAAAAAAAAAAAGGAAGCGTGCGACAATCATGGCCTCGTGGCCACCGTCGGCATGGCACCATTTGGCTTGGAATTGACACTTTTTTTTTTCTTTTTCGCTTTTGTAGTGAGGTCTGCCCCTCTGGCTGGAACTCGGCTGAGGACAAGACCATCAAGCCCAGCGTCGGTGCCTCCAAGGAGTACTTTGAGGCCGTCAACAAATAAAGCAATTGCTTGAGTTGGCCCATTCCCCCATATTTTTAGACCTGCAATAAAAAAAATCACTCCCTGTTCATCCATTCAAAAAAATGAGCGTGTCCTGATAAGCATTGAGCAAGAATGCAGGGTGGGTGGCACAAAAAAAGTATGCCAAAAGGATGCCAACGGCAGTGATTTCACGTGATGACGTCAATTTTGGATCACCGAGCGTTGGCTTTGCAAAAAAGACGGGCCCTGTGCGAGATTGCACGCGCCATTTTCGTCCAACATGACGATCGTGACTCTCGTGTCATGCTTGGCAACACATTTCTGCAACCCAGAGGGGGAAAGAGACTAGATGCAACACAAGTTCGCAGGGAAATGTAGAAATCTCAGCATCCACCTAACGGATCGCTCTGGAATTTTGTATGAATTGACTTGCGCGCTCGACGACTGCGTACTAAAAAAAATTGAGAGGAATTGACCAGTCACAATCCTCAAGCGCATGGATGAATCATCTAAACTACTTGGCCATATAATCAAGATGCTCATAATACCTAGGAAACATTGCTAATTTGGGGCACGTTGGTGCACACGGATTGAGACCACCCGTGGTGCGAATTTCGCGCCTGTCGTATTGTAAAAAACGCGGTCAAATCGCGCTTTCTAAATAGCGATTTCTGAGAATGACATTTTAGCGGGGGATTCTGGAAACCTACAAATTTTAGCATGCCCATGTGCATCATCATCGTTGCTTGTAGACCAATCGGTTTGATCGCAGAGGGGTGCCCCATGGGCGAGCAATTGCTGACATTGCTGATTTTTGAAAGGAATTAATTTTTCTTGACAATCCTGTTATTTTTTTAGCTTGAAATTTTGTACACTGCACGAGAAGCACCTCAATTTCACCTTTGTTGCGTACATCAGGGCATCCCAATTCATTAAACACAAGTTGCACAACAAAAAACAAAATTATTGCAGCTATTTTTGCTTGGCGTGCCTCTGTAGTAATCAGTCTTCCCCAAAAGCCTGGCCAGCCAACAGAATACATCGGAATAGACAACTTTACGGCTTTTAGCTGGTAGCTATAACATTGCAAGAGGTTCATAGATATACCTAGAAGATTAAAACGATCATTTTGCATTTTTCGTTAGATTTCCACTAGCTACATCCTTAAAACCAGAGCTTAGAAGCAGCACGCGATTTGCTGTTCAACGTGACAAAAAAACGTAAAGCGCTGCAATGCGTTTAAAAAAGTTAGATAAGAGAGATGTTGCTTTTTTGGAAATATGGGATTTTCTGCCGCTTGCCTTTCTTTCTCAGAATTGACGCAGGTAGCAAAAGTACAGCACATGATACGGTTCGCAAACTATTATGTGATTGAGAGGGTCGTCTTGAACAAAGTTCCGCAAAAGTCATTTTACTCAAAAATCCGTCCCTTCTTTCAGATTTTTTCCCCAAGCATCGTAGCGCTGCCACTCTAAAACGTTGAATGATGCATTACAGCGGCCCCTAAGCGATGTAATTATTTTGAGCAGATTGGATTGAGGGAACCAACGTAATGTGCAACACAAATATTTTGCTTTTCAAAGGCATTATTAGTCCCCTACATAACATTGGAGCGCTCAGCTACTAGCGACAATTGTCGCTCGCAATGCATAGCACGCAATGCATTTGTTTTTAAACGAAGTAATCAATACAAAAGGCGCGCAATACTAAAAAGTTTAGAGTTATTTTGCACTTTTTGGATCATCTTGTGTTTGATGCATTTGGGTGCTTTGCTTCAGGCAACGAAAATGAATTGTAATTCGGTCAGGTGCAACTGACAAAGTTTCAAGCTATTCAAATAGTATTAACGTCGAGCAAAAGAAACTTTTAGCCAAAAACATCATTGTACAAGGTAAAATCGCCATTGAGATGCACCTCCGAGATAAAACCAAATGGATTCAGATATCACAATGCTGATGTACATGGGAATGCCAACATTTCACTGGTTTCCAAAAACCTCCTGGTAAAATGGCATTCACAAAATATCTTTTTTTACAAAGCGCGATTTGACCGCGTTATTACAATACAACAGGTGTGGAATTCACACCACGGGTGGTCTCAATTTGTGTGCTCCAAACGCCCCCAAAATCGGCAATGTTTCCTAAGCAGTTCAAGCATGCTGATTGTACAGACAAGTATTTTAGATGATTTATCCATGTACTTGTAAATTGTAATGATCCAGTTCTCTCAAAGTTTTGGTAAGCATTCTTTGCGCACGCAAAGCAATGCGAACGAAATTTCAAGACGATTGATTATGTGGATGCTGAGATTTTGTTAAATTGATTTGCACTGAGAACAAAAAGAAATAATGCAAGACAAGTGCAAACACCCTGGACAATTGAAATCAACCGGCCTTACGCCTCCATGCATCGCGAATTCGCCGGTGTCTCTGCGACCAACACAAAGCAAAGAAATCCTACGTATCAATGGCACCGCACGGGCTTTAACAGTTCCGCCATCAATTTGATGCGTTACCTGTCAAACTTGGCCGATGTGTGTTGAGTGTCTGTAAGTCGCTTGCTGTGCAATATGGAAAGGATGGCTTAAGCAGGCGGTGACCAAAAACATTGCGATACAATTGTTTTTTTAATCGTTTTTTGATCATTTAACAAAAAATTGGCAAAATAAAAGGAATCCACTTACTGCATGAGAGAATCACAGCATTTCTCGTTCAAATGAGCTCACTATTAGGTCCTTGCGGCCACTGGATGACGTGCGATCACGATTTTCGAAAAAAGGCGTATATCATATTCCCAGGGCAGCAGTCGAAAATTTTTAAAATCTTCTCGGATTACCATGATATTCAATCGCATTGTAAGGCACTTTTCACCGATAAACATGACATAAAAATGAGGGATCCATTGACTAGTTTTCGCGTTTTACGCAGAAAACTGTAAATTTTCATCTTAAGGAAAAGTCAACGAGGGTTGGTCGCAGCGCCACGAAAAATTTATCACTGCAACGTGAAGTGTGTGTAGATTCCAGTGATCTACGGAAAAAGGGTTTTTTTGGCTTTTGACACGGTTTTAAAATCATAGACATTTTTCGACGCGTGAAGAACCGCGTCATTCGTCGAGCTACTGTACGCGCGCCAATTCCTGCTCAATCCATGCAACTCAAGTATCTCTTTCTAGTAGAAGCGTCAAGACGACTCAATGGACGCTTTTTCCCCTGTTATTTGCAATTTAACTGTATAATCTGAAATTGACATTGATCGTCAACCAACATACGGGTCATTCTCTTTTTTGGCTTTTTTGTGGTTTCTCCGAGCGATGCATCTTGTGTGAGAGTTTGATGCAATTCTGGAGACATAATTTTTATTTTTTGATTCGGGGGCTCAATACGGTCAATATTTGATTTTTGCATGATTTTCCCCAAAGCATCGCGACAGCTGAGCTGTGAGCGACAAAATTGTTGCTCCAGATGAGGTCTATCCAATCCACCTTCTGGCGAATGGATTGAATACCAGGAAGGGTGCACAAAATGTAAAAAAAAAAAGTATAAATTGATCATTTTCCGGATTTTTTTCATTTTCTCAAAACATACTTCATACGATAGAAATGCACCAAACATGAATTTCGAGAAGGTGCTCAATAACGGCTTGAACTTTACCGCGTGCAGCAGAGAGCTACGGCCACGCAAGGAAGAAAAAAATAGCAAAAAAAAACATTTACCAGACTTCAGGTCATCAAAATTGACTCTCTCAGCAAATTGCCTCTATGCGGACTGACATCAATTGTGTCCTTGGTGTAGGGCAATGGAAAGGGGGCAATTGTAGATGATTATTGATCAATTGACTCACTGATTGGTGACTGGGGCGCTTGGGATCGTTTTATTCGTGCAAAGCAATGCGCTTGAAACGCCGACTTCGCTCGCTACCCCTTTTTTTCCTTTCCATTTCTCTTTGTCTTTTTTTTCGCAGCCCCTCTTTCTCTCTTTTCCTCTTTCTCTCTTTCTATCTCACTCTATTCTTGTTGTCACAATGGACCGTCTTCCCAATGAAATCCTGCGTTCCATCTTTGCTTACCTGCGCGTGAACGACCTCGTCCAAGTACGATCGGCTTGCCGCGCTGTTTGCGGCGCAGCGACCTGAATGCTTTGCCAAAAAATGACGGTCGTTGTCCGATCTGGAGAAAAACAGCAAAAATTGATCGATTTGCTTGAAACTCCCACAATGTCACCTTTTTTTGTGGGAAATTTGGAGCATAATTCGCGTGTCGACAAGGACAACGAACTTTCTGCTTTGCTGCCGTATCTCGAACGCCTTCGTAAAATCTCTTTTCATTCCAATGACGACGATTTGGACCTGAATTCTTTGACACGCCTCTTTTCGCTGCCGGCACTTCGGTTCATGATCCTAGAGGCGAGTGGTCATCTTTTTCCATTGGTCCTTGCGACAATGGATCCAAGCATGGTGACCATGCTGGAACTCGAAAACCAACACCAACATCGCCCCGAAGTAATCTCACTGTCAATGATTGCCAAGAAGATGCCGGCGCTTCAAGGCCTCTGGTTGAATTATTTTCGACTCGGTGAATGGGATGAGTGCACTGGTCTTCCGCATTTGAATTGTCTTCTTCTTAACCATTGTGAAGGTTGCACATCTACAGGTTTAGAACATTTTCTTCGCCTTTGCCCTCTCGTCAAGCGATTGACATTGTTCTGTGACAATTCGTATCGTCCCTTTGATGTGCCAGACACTCTGAACACGTGGGTGATGCCTCTAAAACGCGTGCTACAGCATGGAATGGCAAGCGACGGGCGGTTCATTTGGTGGTCGCTGCCATTGAATAATTTTGAGTATGCATGCATGGATATACAAGACGATCGGACGCTCCTGCAGCCTCGAGTGCACATTGTGCTACAAGATTCATCACTTGCTCTTGGTGCAGCAGCGCGAGTGTATGTCCGTCCCGCCTTGGAGGATCCCGATGACCAGTTCATCCAGTACGAGGAGTTGCCCTCAACAGACATGCAAAGATTGCTTGTCTTTTTGATTGGACTCCGAGCCGGTCGAGGCGATTGGCCAGGCAATGGCCTCATCACCCAACCAATTGAAACCGCCATGGATTGCCTGCGACAGCGCTTGATCACCGTCACCACTTGCAAATCAATCATGAGCTGCGAATTTCTTCCCAACATGCCGTCCGAATACACCTATGCTCTTGCCTTTGATGAATAAACCAATCAAGATGTTGCTTTGCATCAATTTAGCTTCTTTCATTGCGATCACCCGATGATTACGAGATGCCATCGACGTGTCGCGCGTCACGCATCAGCTGATAAGTCCGGCTTGGTCGCGCGCAATTAAACCATACTTTCCCCTTTTTACATTTTTGAGAGAAAATTTCGTGTGTCAGCCTTACTTGCACCAGGGAGAAAAAATCAAGACAAGAGGTTGGACGTGCAGCTGAAGGATCAATGGAAAAAAAAGGAAAAAAGGCGAGATATGCCGATTTGGCGTTGTGTGATGCCATTAGCATTGGTGACGAGGTGGAAAAAAAAGCGTGGCAGCACAATGGCAGTGCCAGGGCGTGTGAATGAGCCCTTTTGAGTATGATCGCAACGGCAGTGCATGGATCACGACACTCGTGTAATGATTGGCAACCCATTTCTGCTTCCCAGAGGCGAACTAGACAAAATGCAACACAAGTTTGCCGGAAAAAGTTGAAATATCAGTATCCACCAAACGGATCGATCTCAAATTTTGCATGAATTGACTTGCGCATTCAACGAACGTGTACTAAAAATGGAGAGGAATTGACTAGCCACAATCTACAAGCGCCTGGACAAATCATCTAATATGTTTAGCCTTGTAATCAAGATGCTCATGATGCCTAGAAAACATTGCTGATTTGGGGCGCGTTTGGAACACACAGATTGGAGCCACCTGTGGTGTTAAATATGACGACCGGTTGAGATTGTAGAAGTGCGTCAAATCGTGCTTTGCAAAAAAAAAAAAAAAACAATCGAATTTTGAGAAGGGTGCGGGGGGGGGGGAGATTCGAAACATACAAAACTTGGCACTGATGGAGCTTATGCCTCCAACGTCATCTGCTTCGAATTTGAGACCATTCGCACGAGTATTCTAGGAGAAACACGCCAGATGGCCCATTTTAGCAGAAGAGATACTAAAGTTGTCCAAGCAAGTCATGATGACGCTCCAAAATATATTGAAACGTGAAATGGCGGGCGAGAAACCTCGAGTGTCATCCAACTTGTAAGGTGTCAAAAGGCGTTGTGGCACGCCACAAGCAAATCAAATTTTAGTCCTGGCGAGCATCCAAAACCAAAATTGAAAAAAAGGGCCTCCAGATTTCCACCAAACTTCCACACAAGAGATACCGCATAGAGAAACCACGGAAAACACCAAAAATGAATGGGTTGACTTGTTGCTTGACAAGCAATTCCTGATTTTAGATTAAACTTTAAGCGCGAAATGCACGGGAAAAACGCGTCCCTAGAACCGCGTCGGCGCATCCACTAGCAAGAGAGACCCCAGGTGTATGAATTTGAGGAGGATGAGACGCGTGCATCTCGACGTCTGACGCGGTTTTTCACGCGTCAAAGTTTCCCCGCAAACGACCTGCTCTTATCAATTCTGCATGGAAATTGTTTTTTGTAGCGATCATCCACATCCACTTACGCAACAGATCGTGCTCTTTCTGTTGGTCTTTGTTTGGCGGCTCCGTGGCCACTTATCATCGACTTGGACTTGAGACGAAAAAAAAAAGAGGCAAATTGCGTTTTACGCGGAAACCAGCCGACGCACCCCTTTTTTTTATTGCATCTGTACCGGTTAATGGGGTGACACAACCATGTAGTTGAATAGCGTGGCGATCTGAGGGCTTGATTTTTGCTGTTTTTGAAATCATCGACTGCACCCCTTGGAAAATTCGCAATTTTCGAAAATGGCGATTGCTCGCGATCCATTGATAACAATCTCTCAAAAGTAGGCTCATTCGAAAGAGAAAACATCAAATAATAGATTCATGACATGCAGAGAGCTGCGGCCGCGCAAGGAAGAAAAAAATGGCAAAAGGAACGTTTGCCAACCTCCAGATCACCAAAGTTGACTTTCTCAGCAAATTTTCACCATGTGAAATGACATCAATCGTGACCATGGCGCACGGCAATGGAAAATGATGATCATTGATCAATTGACTCGCCTGGATGGCCTCATTCATGCTGAGAAGAGTGCTTCAAACACCGACTCCGCTTGCCCCCCCTTTTTCATTCCATTTCTCTTTGTTTTTTCTCGTAGTCCTTCTTTCCCTCTTTCCCTCTTTCCCTCTCTCTTCCACACACTCGCGATTTCTTTTTGTCCCAATGGATCGTCTTCCTAATGAAATCCTGCGTTCCATCTTTGCTTACCTGCGCGTGAGCGACCTCGTCCAAGTACGTTCGACTTGCCGCGCTGTTTGCGGCGCAGCAACCTGGATGCTTTGCCAAAAAATGACGGTCGTTGTCCAATCTGGAGAAAAACAGCAAAATTTGATCGATTTGCTTGAATCTGGCACAGTGTCACCTTTGTTTGTGGAAAACTTGGAATATTTCGCGACCGAACGCTCGCTCAACGAACTTTCTACTCTGCTGCCGTACCTCAGCCGCCTTGTCGAATTTGAATGCACTTTTTATCCTAACGTACGATCCAATGCCGAAGATTTGGACCTGCTTCCCTTGTCGCGCCTCTTCGCGCTTCCCGAGCTTCGGTACTTGATTCTTGAGATGTATGACCACCACGTTCAAAGGCTGTTGTCGAAAATGCAGCCCAGCATGGTGACGAGACTGAATCTCCAAGGCCTCAGCTACAAATACACCACGCCCATCTCAATGTCGTCAATCGCCAAGTGCATGCCGGCTCTGAAAGGTCTTTTTTTGTGTTATTTTCGTCTTGATGGATTCGATGGCAACATTGGCCTTCCAAGCTTGAATTGTCTCCATCTTGCCGACTGCACCGGCGTAACATCCGCGGGATTGGAACAATTTCTTCAAAAATGTCCATCCGTTCAGCGCCTGTCATTGTTCTGCAATCATGAATATCGTCCCTTTGGTTTCCCAGATCGTACAAATATGTGGGTGGCGCCTCTGACAAGCCTGCTGCAGGATGAATGGGAGGACGATGAATGGGCGGACGATGGGTGTGTCGTTTGGTGGTCGCTGCCATTGGAGAACTTGGAGTATGCGTGCATGGACACGCAGGCCGAATGGAATCTTGAGATGCCTCGAGTGCACATTGTGCTACAAGATGTATCACTTGCAGTCGGAGCGCCAGCGCGAGTCTATGTCCGCCGCGCCTTGGGTGAGTCCGACGATTGGTACAAGGAGCTTTCTGCCACAGACACGGAAACACTGTTTAACTTTTTGATTGGTCTCCTGGCGGGCCGAGACGACTGGACAGATGGAGAGTGGGACCCTGATGTTGAAGAGGACCGTATTCTCCAGCCGATTGAAATCGCCAAGGGCTGCCTGCGTAGGTGCTTGATCACTGTCACCACTTGCGGGTCCGTCAAGAGCTGCAAGTTTTATCTCGACATGCCGCGCAATCACACCTTTGACTTCCATATTGACGAATAAATCAATCGAAATGCTACTTTCCATCAATTCAGCTTCTTTCATTGCGGTCACTCGATGATTACGAGAAGCCGCCGACGCGTCGCGCATCGCGTGTCACGCGTCAGATGATAAGACCGGCTTCGTCGCGTGCAATTGTGCCATTCCTCCTCTTTTTTTTTTTTTTTTTTTTTTTATCTTGGAGGGGAAATTTCGTGTGTCAGCCATGTTTGTACCAGGGAGAAAAAATCAAGACAAGGAGGTTGGACGTGCAGGTGCAGGATCAAGGGAAAAAAAGGAGAAAAAGCGAGATATGCCTTCTCGGCGTCGTGTGATGCCATTGGCATTGGTGACGAAGGGGGAAAAAAGGGTTGCAGCATGATGGCAACGCCAGGGCGTGAGCGAGCCCTTTTGAGCATGGTCGCACGGCATGGAGCTGCTGCCGAAAAGGCAAACAAAGTGCGTGTTGTTCTCTGTGTTGCAATTTTGTTGGGGCCAATGGGAATGCAGCTGAGGTTGAAAAGGGGCAGACGCGGCACGCGCCTACAAAAAAAAAAAGGACCCCCGTCCAAAAGGGCGGCGCCCCTTTTTTTTTTTTTGTTTTTCTTTTTCATCCTTTGAACGTCTCGCCTACCCTAACCACAGGTCTTGTACGCTTTATCCCCCCCTTTGTTATCTAAAATATGAGAGAAGTCATTTCTATCCACGTTGGTCAAGCCGGTGTCCAGATTGGTAACGCCTGCTGGGAGCTCTACTGCTTGGAGCACGGCATCCAGCCCGATGGTCGCCTCCAGAACCCCTCCGAGAACACCGATCACTCGTTTGACACCTTTTTCAGCGAGACCGGCTCTGGCAAGCACGTCCCCCGTACTGTCTTTGTCGACTTGGAGCCCACCGTCGTCGACGAGGTCCGCACTGGTGCCTATCGCCAGCTCTTCCATCCTGGTAAGCCTCCATTTTTGCCCTTTTGCCCTTTTTTTCCTTTTTTTTTTTCCCTTTGTGGCGCCACTCACGCTTTTTTTTTTTGTTGTTGTTGATTTTTTTTCTCGCAGAGCAATTGATCACCGGCAAGGAGGATGCCGCCAACAACTATGCTCGTGGCCATTACACTGTTGGCAAGGAATTGGTCGACTCTGTGTTGGACCGCGTGCGCAAGTTGGCCGACAACTGCACGGGTCTCCAAGGTTTCTTGGTCTTCCACTCGTTCGGTGGTGGCACTGGCTCTGGTTTCGGCGCCTTGCTCATGGAGCGCCTGTCTGTCGACTATGGCAAGAAGTCCAAGCTGGAATTCTCCATTTACCCCGCTCCCCAGGTGTCCACGTCGGTTGTTGAGCCCTACAACTCGATCCTGACCACCCACACCACCTTGGAACACTCGGATGTGTCGTTCATGGTCGACAATGAGGCCATTTACGACATTTGCCGCCGCAACTTGGACATTGAGCGCCCCACGTACTCCAACCTCAACCGCCTCATTGCCCAGGTCGTGTCGTCCATCACCGCGTCCCTCCGCTTCGATGGTTCGCTCAATGTCGACTTGAACGAGTTCCAGACCAACTTGGTGCCTTATCCCCGCATCCACTTCCCCTTGGTCACCTATGCTCCCATCATCTCGGCTGCCAAGGCCTACCACGAGCAATTGTCCGTTGCTGAGATCACCTCGTCCTGCTTCGAGCCCAACAACCAGATGGTCAAGTGCGACCCCCGCCAGGGCAAGTACATGTCTTGCTGCTTGTTGTACCGTGGTGACGTCGTCCCCAAGGACACCAACTCGGCCATTGCCAACATCAAGACCAAGCGCACCATCCAATTCGTCGACTGGTGCCCCACTGGCTTTAAGGTACATGGCAAAAAAATGAAAAAAAAAAACACAGAAGCAGAAAAAACATGTCGCGTCACGCGTTCAATGGGGCTCATCGGTCTTCTTTCCATAGGTTGGTATCAACTGCAAGCCCCCCACCACTGTCCCTGGTGCTGACTTGGCCCAAGTCAACCGTGCTCTCTGCATGTTGTCCAACACCACGGCCATTGCCGAGGCCTGGGCCCGTCTTGACCACAAGTTCGACTTGATGTACGCCAAGCGTGCCTTTGTCCACTGGTACGTCGGTGAGGGTATGGAGGAAGGTGAATTCTCCGAGGCCCGTGAGGATTTGGCTGCCCTCGAGAAGGATTACGAGGAGGTCGGCTCCGACAGCTTGGGCGACAGCGAGCTTGAGGAGGGCATGGAGGAGTACTAAGCGACTCGTTCCCTTTCCACATCCCTTCGTCCCCTTTTAATTGCGTGCCCAGCGCCGCTTGATCAATAAAAAAATGCGCCTCTTGCCATTTTGTTCCTTATATCTTTTTTTTTTTTTTTTTGTCGCATTTGACAGCACATGGAATTCCATTCGTGTTTGACCACATCAGGTTACACACAATTGAGCTCGTTTTCCCCGTCCTCTCGTACTGGGGAAGGGGACGGGGAGGGGCATCCGTGGAGATAAACGTGGGCCATTGAGCAAATTTTGCACGTTTGTGAGTCCAAAAGGGCGATCCTGGTATCTCTAACCGCGCCACAATGGACCAGAAGGGGTGTGAACCCACATGTTTCTGTTTGCATGTCAATTGGAAATTCAAGGAACGCCCAGGTGCAGAAAATATTCTAGAGCAAGTTGCTCAGCTCTCTAGGTTCTGCACAGCCGCAAATTCACTTTGTATTTTGTGCACAAAGGTAAATTACAAGGGGTACGCTATTAAAAAATGCAAAGCGAGGCTGGTTTCTTTTGACGCGCGCGCCATCTTGAAGGCAAAAGCGCGCAAAAGTGATGTTTCTCGGAGCAAGGCTTTAAAACATTAAGAGCATCGTCCTGGCAGTGTGGCAATGGCAATTCATATCATGGCAATGGATGCAGAATTCGTTGACCACGCGTATCCCGGGGCAAAGACGCGCGAGTGAACCAAAACACACGGTGGAATGGGGCTGAGTTTCACGCCTTTTGCTTGACGTGAACATATTTAAACTTTGAAAACTCCGTCAGCTAATATATAATGGTCCCAAACACAAAGAAAAAAAACCATTGAAGCATCACTCTTTCTCAAAATGTTTGACTCATTCAAGGACAAGGCATTGGCGGCTGCCAAAGGTCAGACTTTTCAAGCAATCAAAGATGGCGTCAAGAAGGCAACCGGTGTGGACATCAATTTGAATGGCCAGCAAAATCAGCAATCATCTGGCTATGCTCCTTCCGGTCAGAATTATTACCAGCAGCCCAACCACGGCTATGCTCCACCTCCACCAGGTAAAGCAAAAAATAAAAAAAATAAAAAAAAATAAAAAAATGCGAGAATGGCTCCAACTCACTCAATGTCATGATCCTCCAGCTGCTGCCCCTGCCCCCTACCCTGCTCAATCGGCTGGCAAACCCAGCGTGCCCATGCGCGACGCGTCGGGAGCGTCCATTTGCTATATTTGTCATTCCTCGTCTTTTGGTCGCATCATGTGTGGTGGATGCGCTTGCGTCAATTGTGAAAAGGAGCCCAAGATGACCAATTCCAATTATTGCTCCACCCACGGCTGCAGCAAGTGCTTCCAAGCCAAGTATGCCAATCAAGATTATTGCCCCAGCTGTCTGGACAAGATGAAAAAGGCTGCCGCTCCCCCTCCTCCTCCAATGGCGCAGCAACAACAGCATTACCAGCAGCAATCGCACCATTATCAACAGCAGCAATATCAACAGCAGCCCCAGCAATATCAACAGCAGCCCCAGCAATATCAGCAGCAACCTCATCATTACCAGCAGCAGCCTCAGCAGCAATATCAGCAGCAACAGACGCGTGAAATGCATCAATCGTACGCTCCCGAGCCTGTTCAAGCTCCAGCTGATCCTGTTGAGCTCACGGCTCTTCAACTTGCCGAATTGTCGCTGAAACA
This sequence comes from Gongronella butleri, assembly GCA_025201375.1. NCBI lineage: Eukaryota > Fungi > Mucoromycota > Mucoromycetes > Mucorales > Cunninghamellaceae > Gongronella > Gongronella butleri. Next base: position 912,238 of record JAIWZP010000007.1, read on the forward strand.
ACCTGGACCACTCCGTGATGCCACGGGTCGCAGCCTCTGTGTCCGCTGCAGAAATCCTTCTTTTGGCAAAAAGGCTTGTCAAAAATGTGAATGTGCCTCGTGTATGGAGCAAGCTGCTATTGAAGGCACAGACTATTGCCCCAATTGCACGTGCCCCACCTTTGGCTGCACGCAAACCAAGTCTCGCCACGACAAGGTGTGCAGCAGCTGCAAGACCAAGATGTTGTATTGGGGCCGCGACCGCTGGGACCTGGTTGAGGGCCCCAAGGACCCTGCTCCGTCTGGTTTGGCTGTGATTGTGGTCGATTCGTTCCACGCCGACGATTTGGCCAAGGTCAAGTCGCAACTTCCGTCCAACACGGTCTATTTGGAGCCCAAGTGCAGCCCTCTCCAGCACGTGCGCTTCATGGTCGAGGGCGGATGGGAGTCGTACCAGCGCCACGACTCTCATTTCCTTCTCGTGTATGACAATGAATTGATTTTCATCAATGAAAATGGTGACGAGCAGCCTTGCAAGCTTGACACTGTCGGCGAGGCGTACGAATTGGTCAAGAAGTACGGCGAATCGAGCCTGGACGACCTGAAATTCGAGATCAACAAGCTCGCCGCGCCCAAGATGGAAGGTGGCATCAATGGCGTCGCGTTTATCTATACAAGCATCTTTGATGAGCAGCCGATGAAGGATATTGTTGCCAATCTCAAGCGCCCTGCAACAGCGATCGACAAGGTCCCAACATTTGGAAGCGTCTACAATGAGGATTTGCGCGAATGGTTGCAATTCAACAATTACCAATTCCCTTACTTTGTGCGCTACGACCGATCCGTGGAGGTTGTGCTCATGGAGCCCACCGCTTACCGCCAAATCCCCTGCCGTAATCACCAAATTGAACAGCTGTTGGACTACATTGACCAAAATCCTGGCCGTTCGGATGATTACTACAACGAATATGGCAATGAATTGATTGTTGCCGCTGCTGCTGTTGAAGATGCCGAAGAAGCGGAGCGCAAGAAGGTGTTTACGATTGGTGATGGCCGCGGCATTCCTGTCTTTATCATTGAAAAGTTCTGGGACAGCGCCGACGTGATCGAGCAGGCATTGGCTGGCCATGACCCCAAGATCATCAAACTTGGTGGTAGTTACAACACGCTGGGTGTGCTCATGTCCATCGAAGAATTTGTCCCAGGCCACCAGGGTCTGATCATCTCGGTCGCCCATGATGACGGCGTGATTCAACTCTCAAATCCCACGCAAGTGGTCGGCAGACAACAATGGCTTGATGTCGGCATGCGATTCTTGCCCGCTGTTATGGAAAAGATGCCTGCTAGCTATGTCGAGTACGTGCTGGCTCAAAATGATCCTCGTATTGCACGTGGTCGCTTTGTTACATACTTTTAAGTAGCTTTTTTATATTTTGTGATTAAAAACTCCATTTTAATTGAACAATGTTTCCCTGGTGCGAGTCGACCGGACGTAACGCGAAGATGGCTATATTTTGGGTGCTTCAAGTCGGGCGCTCTGGATCTCCTGCGCTCGGTTTTATATGACCGTCGTGCAAAAAATTACTTTTTTCTGTTAAAACACATGCACCTAATGTAAATTTGCAATTGATGGTGCATTTGATGCATAGCGATTGGGACCACCTGTGGAACAAATTTGAAAGCTTTTAAGTAGTAAAAACGCGGTTAAATCGCGCTTTGTAAAAAAGGGACTCCTGAGAATGGCATTTAAGCAGGGCGAGTTTGGAGATCTACAATTTTTTGACACGGTCGTGTTCTCTAGGATTAACGCACGTGAATCCACTCAGTTTCGTCCTGGGTGTGCGTCACACTGGCAAGCAATCGCTGGCATTCGCTATTTTCTCGGAATATCAAGTTTTCTTAGCAATCCCTGTATCGGTCAGCCTCGAAACGTGGTCGGCTGTGCTCAACATTTCTCTCAAACACTGCCCAAAATTTGAGCACCATCGAATCAAGGAATCAAGAATTACACGCAAAAACATGAATCTATTCAAAAATGCAAAAATATCAGGATTGAGTTGATAGATCCACGAGATTCTTTTGGCACTATTTGTACCTGACTATGACCGACCGGTGGACGCCAGTTTCAAGTCATTGAAGGCATTCATACAAAAGTTAGCCTTGAACTGTCATATTTTATACTTTTGCCATTTTCTCACAAACTAGCTTATTAAAGCGCGTCAAAACAAGCGTCAATCTGTTGACACACATGCACTGCATCTCTGTGATAAGTTTCACGGACAGATGGCGGTTATTTCACGAGCCATAAGCGATCTAACAAAATGCGCCTTTTTTCAATTTTCTCAAGATTGGCAAGGTAGATTTTTAAACCAAATGGAATCTGAATTCACCTATACCTGATGATACACTGTGCAAAGTTTCAAGCGATTTAAAAATGAAAAATGACGATTTTTGCTTTTTGCAGATTTTGTCCAACTTTTATAATACAATTGCGAAACTGATTAATGGAGGCCAAAGAAGACGTGATTGCGCGTCTTTTCGTTCAAAGCAGAATTGCTCTAGTGCCGTTATTTAATGTTTTACACGCGTTTGAAAAATCGGCATGTCGCCAAACAAAGGCAAGTTATTCATCGACTCTGAAATTCAAACCAGATGTGAATCCGTTGATACATAGCTTCGCGTTCAAATTTTGCGGGATTTGGTCCAGTGGATGGCGAGAAAATTGAGATTTGGATTTTGCTGTGTTTATATCAATTGGTTGCCAGGTGCGGGCGCTACAAGGACAAAACCAACTTGCTTAGACAGCCAATAAAACGGCGCGTGTTTTCAACAAAAAAGGAATCAACATTATTAGACAGATTCGCAAGTATTTCTCGTTTTTTTTTTTTCTCACAGGCGAATTAATTAGCGCGTCATGAGTAGGCCTGTGCCCAGCCAATTTTAATTGAAATTGAATGAATCTCAAAGCAGTGGTATATGAAGTGGTCGTCGCTTCACTCTAAAGGTTATAAATTGGATTGCTGGCGGACCGATGTCTAGAGCACTAATCGATTGGCCCTTAAGAAAATGCAGTAAACACAAAAAAACGAGAAATACTTGCGAATCTGTCTAATAATGTTGATTCCTTTTTTGTTGAAAACACGCGCCGTTTTATTGGCTGTCTAAGCAAGTTGGTTTTGTCCTTGTAGCGCCCGCACCTGGCAACCAATTGATATAAACACAGCAAAATCCAAATCTCAATTTTCTCGCCATCCACTGGACCAAATCCCGCAAAATTTGAACGCGAAGCTATGTATCAACGGATTCACATCTGGTTTGAATTTCAGAGTCGATGAATAACTTGCCTTTGTTTGGCGACATGCCGATTTTTCAAACGCGTGTAAAACATTAAATAACGGCACTAGAGCAATTCTGCTTTGAACGAAAAGACGCGCAATCACGTCTTCTTTGGCCTCCATTAATCAGTTTCGCAATTGTATTATAAAAGTTGGACAAAATCTGCAAAAAGCAAAAATCGTCATTTTTCATTTTTAAATCGCTTGAAACTTTGCACAGTGTATCATCAGGTATAGGTGAATTCAGATTCCATTTGGTTTAAAAATCTACCTTGCCAATCTTGAGAAAATTGAAAAAAGGCGCATTTTGTTAGATCGCTTATGGCTCGTGAAATAACCGCCATCTGTCCGTGAAACTTATCACAGAGATGCAGTGCATGTGTGTCAACAGATTGACGCTTGTTTTGACGCGCTTTAATAAGCTAGTTTGTGAGAAAATGGCAAAAGTATAAAATATGACAGTTCAAGGCTAACTTTTGTATGAATGCCTTCAATGACTTGAAACTGGCGTCCACCGGTCGGTCATAGTCAGGTACAAATAGTGCCAAAAGAATCTCGTGGATCTATCAACTCAATCCTGATATTTTTGCATTTTTGAATAGATTCATGTTTTTGCGTGTAATTCTTGATTCCTTGATTCGATGGTGCTCAAATTTTGGGCAGTGTTTGAGAGAAATGTTGAGCACAGCCGACCACGTTTCGAGGCTGACCGATACAGGGATTGCTAAGAAAACTTGATATTCCGAGAAAATAGCGAATGCCAGCGATTGCTTGCCAGTGTGACGCACACCCAGGACGAAACTGAGTGGATTCACGTGCGTTAATCCTAGAGAACACGACCGTGTCAAAAAATTGTAGATCTCCAAACTCGCCCTGCTTAAATGCCATTCTCAGGAGTCCCTTTTTTACAAAGCGCGATTTAACCGCGTTTTTACTACTTAAAAGCTTTCAAATTTGTTCCACAGGTGGTCCCAATCGCTATGCATCAAACGCACCATCAATTGCAAATTTACATTAGGTGTATGTGAATTCACAGCAAAAAGTGGTTATTTTGGTCTAACGACCTTATTGCTGAACATTGGGAGGTTCTTGGCGCGCGGATTTATGCGTCAAAATGAAGCATTAGTTGTGCCGTATTCTGTTACGTTGCATTTGGGATTCTTCTCGAAAAGAATTGCTGCACAATGGCAAAAGGAGCAATTCTGTTGAGCCTTTCTTGATTTGCTTTTCCATGGAGACATCGGAGCACCCTTCCGCAAGCATCAAAATCACCCGCAATGATGAGCTCTAGCCTGCTGGTGTGACATGGGGATAATGAACAATGAACAAAAACGAACGATTCTCAATTTTGCACTGTTTAGGCGCCTTTTTCTTTGAAAATAATGGATATCATGATGCGAGGAGAAGTTTATGGGTCTGTACAGAGAAGCGGGTGATGGCCACGAGGCAACAGGGAATAAAAGAATGAAGGAAAAGGAGAAATGGCAAAGAGAAACTACATGGGGAGGCGGGGAACAGTGAAAGCGCGCTCTGCTGCGAGCATGGCGCGCTTGATGAGGTCATTGATGCGATTGACGTCCTTTTCCAGATCGTGCTTGAGTGTGTCGATGCTCCGCTGCAGCTTGTTGACGACTTCTTTGGATTTGTTTAGCTCGAGACGATTGGCGGCAGCAGCAGCGTTGGCCTGCTCAAGCTCTTCTTGTTTTTGATCGAGATGGATGCCAAGTGTCTCTTTTTTTAGGCGCAGCTGTGCGCTGATCTTCTGAGTCTTGCTCTCAGTGTGCGCAATTTGGCGTCGGAGAGCCTAAAAAGCAGAAATGACGCGTCAGACACGTTCCATTGTTGGACTTTTTTTTTCTCTCATTGTCCATACATTGATGCGCGACTCTGCCTCCTTTATCTTTGTGGCACCGTCTTCAATCTTGGTATCTAACTCCTCAATGCTCGTTTGTTGCTGCTCGACGGAGACCATTGTCTGCACAAGGACCTGTGCCGATTTGATGCATGTGACAAGAAGGCGGTCGATCTCATTGAGCTTGGCAGCGGTGCGGTCGGCAAGCTTGTTCGTCTCCACGAGCTTGTCAACGGCGTCCTGGCGGTTCCGAATCAGTTGTTTCAGCTCGAGCATTCGCTAAAAAAAAAAAAAAAAAAAAACAAGAAATAAAAGAAAATAATATGAATGGGCAAGAAATTGCAGCGCGTCGCGTGATTTCTTACGGCTTGGACTTGATCATGATCGTAGTTGACGCGCGTGTTGAGCAGTTTGACTTCATCCATCAGGGCAGTGACATTGCGATGGATTTCCGCCTTGAAAAAAAGGGCAAAATAAGCATCCATGCACGTTTTCTCAATTTTTGGCGCGTATTTACGCGCGCATTCGACTTACCAATTGGCTGTGCATGGCCTTGCGCTCTGATTTCTTCTCCTTGGACTGAAAATGGTACGTTTCTGCCGATGCGCGCAGACGATCCAAATGGACGAGCTCGTTTTCGCACCATTGTTCAAGCTTTCGAACCTCGGACTCCTGATCTTTGATCATTTGCCTGCAATGGCACAAAAAAAAAATTGAGCCATTGGCTGTTTCCCCCCCCCCTGCGACGCCTTTAAATCACTTACTCATGCTTGGCAATCTCCGCTTGGGCGCTTTGCGCGTCCATCGTCACTTTTTGCGCCTCCAGCACATACTCCTCCTGCAAAAATAAAGAATGTGTCAGCCACTGACGAGGATGGGATGATCTGTCAACATACAGCCTCCTTTGCAAAGGGCTCAAACTCCTTCCACCTCTCTTCACTATAGCAAACATAGTGTGTGATCTTATTGAGGATCTCGAGCAAGCGCGCAGACGTGGGCGCGGACACATCCTGTAGCTGAAAATCATTGTATCCGATCAAACGCGTCAGAATTTGCCTAAAAAAAAGCAAAAAAAAATGTGTTAGCGTTGCGCCGCGAGGCAAGAGAGGGGAATTGGCTTGCATTTGAAGGTGGATGCTCATCATGTAGGCGAAATCATTGCCCAATTCCTATAAAAATGCGGTGTGAGAAAGTCTGACAGAGTTGACAAGGCCGTCAAATCTTACCGGGTGGCCAGACCATGCGGTGTGCAAATAACCATCTGGGCGCTTTATTTTGTTGGCGAGCCATGGAGCCAGCAGATCCAACAGAGCCTCGTACATGAGCAAAACGCGGTTGCTTGTTGGGTGCTCCAAGTCGTGCATGGTCGCTTTGATCGTCATGTTGTGTAAACACTTGAGAATATGTGACGCTCTGGGCGCAGGCACCGTGTATTGCGTGCCTTGGTCGTCCAATTGCGTCGTGACCTGCTGGAACTCGGACGGCAGCATATTCAAGTAAGAGGGAAAAAAAAGAGGGGAAGAAGAAAAAAGAAAAAGAAAGGCAAGCGCGAAGCGCGACCTGAAAAAAAAAAAAAGGAATTGAAGAGCTCCACACCGCTGATTGGCCGATTTCTACCCCACCAAAAGTGCCCGCAGCTCTTTTTACGAAACGTAGCATGCGATAGCCGTATGCCAAGCCCATTGGCGAAAGGAATGAAACCATGCTACCCATGAAAAAAAATAAAAGCAATCAAAAAAAAAAAAAAAGAGATAGAGTCGTATAGGGCATGCTTTATTGGCAAGGGACGTTATGGTATCGTACGGCTGGAATGGGTGATGAAAAAAAAAGGAGGAATCTGCTTGGTCATCATGAAATCATGTAAAAAGGGCCAGAAAATCGGGTAGATGAATGGTGAGATTGTTTACAAAAAAGTAGCCGCAATTGGCAGAGGCGTGCCATGGCGAAGCAATGATGCGTCGTGGGGGTAAGCGGCATGAATCGGGGTCAATTGAGCAAGTGGCGTCGAGCGCAATGGTTGGCGTGCCGTTGGTGGTATTTGGGTGATGAATGGTCATTTCAAAAGTTGTCGAGGACGATTTTTTTGATGAAAGAAAACGACAACGAATGTCCCAGAGCGACGCAATGCTCCTGTGGTGTGCAGGGCTGTGTCGGACGACCAGTTTCCCATGCGACACGTAATAGTCTTTAACTTCAAAAAAGGCGAGTGACCCGGGCTGCAAGCACACGACGCTACGCGCCAAATCGACGCGCTCATAATACAATGGCAATGCTGACTCATTGTGCTTGGTGAAAGGGGTGCGACAAGGCGCCGCTAGCTCGTGCACGTTGGTTGAGACAAGCTGCAAGAGTGGTGACCCGCCTGCTTGTCGGCCAAGCTTTTGTTGGATAGCGCGGTGCACCACGTCCTCGGGCAGCACCTCATACAGCACTGCGTACTGTGAAAGAGGCACGTGAATAAGGATCTCGTACACCAATTCCAGCGGCAACCTCATTGATACCACAAGAGAAGAGTGGGAGAGAAAAAGATAGAAAAGAAAAGAAAAAAGGTGTTTCGCACACGACCGCCCCCTTTTTATTACACCCTCGGTTTTGTCGGCATGGAGCCGGGCCAGGGCAATTGGAAACTCCGCTCAACAAAAAAAAACTCCAAGCCTTTTGCTCATCTGGAAAAAAAAATCTTTGTCCCGCTCTTTTTTTTAACCTTCTTTTCGCTTTTTTTTTTTTTTCTTTCTTGATCGATACCAATGGGCAAAAGGAAACACGACGAGTCTGCGTCCACCGACAAGGAACAAAAACTGACCAAGATCAAGCTTGCCAAGGTACCTGTTTCCACTGAGGCGCCTGTTTTGGGTAAGTATATAGTGAAAAAAATGACCAAAATTGCAAGTTTGATCTGATCGTCTCACTCTTTTTTTTTTTGCGTTTTGGTAGCCACGTTCCCCGGTATCACACCTGCACGCGATATTGCGTTCACGCCGTACAAGCGCAATTACGATACCAGTGTGGAAAAGGCCAACGAGCGAGTTTTGGTCGCCGAGGCCGACAAGGTTGTGTTCCAAGGCGCCAACTTTGGTGCCCAAGGCCCTCGCAACCTCAATTGCACGTAAGGTTTCTTTTTGAGCCACCGCGGAGCCAAACAAACCGCGACTGACGACGCGCTTTTTTGACGTTTTTGACCTTTCTTCTTTTTTTTTTAAAAAAAAAGGTACTATGTTGGTGTGTACAGCAAGTCCAAGAACGAGGTGCAGGTGACGCCAGCACGCGTCGTGGCGATGCGCCGCCTCGTCAAGGCAGCGGACAGCGATCACAAGGCGGCTACCAAGACCAAGTTGGCGCAGCGCCAGGCGCTCGGTCTGTCGTTTGGTTCGCGTCGCGTCAAATCAGAATTGCGCAACAACGAGCGCAATGCGGTGGATGTGGGCAAGATGGAGGAGCAGGTGGCCGAGGCTGTTGCGTCTGTGGAGCGCAGCGTGGCCAATTTGCCGTCTGCTGCGACGCTTTCCAAGGAAATTGCAGCCAACATGCCGATTCCCAAGTATAATTTGGATGCGACGACCCTGGACGCCGCCTACGACCTCGACAGCATTGTCACGGCCGACGAGCTCAATGCCATTCCTATCAAGGACCTGTTCAAGGTCACTTCCATGGAAGAAATGCAACAATGGCTGCCCTTTGGCTACTCCAAGTTTGTCAACAACAAGCTGTACCCGCTCATCACAGCCTCGGGCAAGAAGGATCGTCATCTCGCACGCCTCCTCGTCTATGTCTCGTACCTTATGGCCTATCGTAGCAAAGTGCGTCCACACGACCTCAATGACATGGAACGCCTCTCAAAGGCCCTCAAGTACCCCCCTGCCGTCCTTCTCGAAGGCCTCACCAACCGCTACACTGTCGACAATGTGTAAGTGCAAGCAGAAAAAAAAAACAGTTGAAAAAAATGAAAAAAAAAAAATTGGGCAAATGGCTCATTTTTTGTCTTTTTTTTTTTTTTTTTTTTGTTGGGCATGACAGACGCACGCCTCAGATGGGCGACAAGATTCTCTGCTACATGATGGTGCTGTGCCTCATGTTGCAGGATTACAAGGCGTTCCCTGATGTGCTTGGCAGCGATTTGTCGCTCAAGGCCAGCCATGTCACCAACATTTTGCGCAGCCTGGGCTGTCGCATCGAGCCCGCCGTTGCAGAGGATATTGTAAAGGCCGGTCTCGATCCCAAGAGCAAAGCCAAGCGCGCTGTGCTCGTTGTTCCGTTGAAATTCCCTGAGCAAAAGAAGAAGGCCGCCGCACGACGATAGATCTCGACCAATCCCCCCTCCTCTTCTTTCATTTCTTTCCCTTTTTTTCTCATGCACATCATCACAACCTTCCCATTGTATATTTTTTTCTACCTCACGGCATCCGTGTAATCAACACGTCCTTCATGACAATCAAAATCCAAAAAATAAAGCTCGTTTTGGCACAAAAAATCTGACCATCTGATTTGACTCTGGGTTGAAAGAGTCAAATTCACGTGCGATTTTCTGGGACTCATCATTTTGCTTTTTACTTTTTTTTTTTTTTCCTCTTGCTTTTTTTATTTTCTTTGTTCACTCCTTTTTTTCTTCGTTTTCGTGTTTTTTTTTTTTTCATATGGCCAACGAGGTACAACCGAGCTTTGCGTCACCGTACAGCCTGTCGAGCCTTGAAAAGATCCCGGCACCTGTGCTGAAGCTGCTTGTGCAAATGGGCCCGCTGCTGCGCGGGCTGCGAGTGGCGACAGATATCCTACAGTGGACTCATTCGCGCCAGTCGTTGCTTGCGTTGCTGCTTTGGGTGAGTGTGTGCCTGTGGACGTGGGAATGCCTTGCGCTTGGCGTCCCTGCGGTGTTCTTGTTCAAATTGCAGCGCGATTGGCTGCGTGTTCGCATTTTACGCACGCGTCGCCAGCGTCTCGAGCAGCAGCGTATGCTAATGCGTGAAAAGATGCGGCGCGAGGGCAACGATGATGAGGACACGGACGAAGACGACACGGACGACCGATGGAATGCTCAGCGGCGGCAGCAGCAGCATGAGATGGAGCAAGAGGAGCTGATTGCGCGCAAAATCCAACCAAACGACTACTTGTCGCTCGACGATACCCTGCAAGACATTACCCAGATCAACAATTACGTCGCCCGCATCCTCGCCTTGCATCGCTCATTATTGCCATGGATCGATGGCTCGCGCCAGGACGTTCTCATTGCTGTTTTGGCCGCATTGCTCTATCTCGTGCCATTGTGGATCATCACCGTCTTTGTTCTCGGTGCAAATGGCGCACTCGCCCTGATCGGAGCCGCCGCCATCCTTGCCGACTCGCCTTGGAGCAAGGTCATTGCTTGGGTATTTGTCAAAAACACCCTCGTCCGATACACCGCCATTTCATTCTGGTCTTATGGTGTTGCCGTCATCTCAAGCTACTCGTACTTTCTCATGCCATCCGAAACACACCCCGCCAATGCCAAATCACGCGTCAAATCTTGGTTTGGCCTCATCCGCCGCCGCGCAAAGGACGAACGCCACAACGCCCTCCAATCTCTCCGCGCAACAGACATCCCGCACGTGCGCAGCGAGATGCTGTTCCAATTCGAGATCTTTGAGAACCAGGTATATTTAAAAAAAAAATAGAAAAAAATGAGAAGAAAGAAAAAAAATGAGAAACATGAAAAAAAAAAATCGAAATAAAGATGGGCACGACGGGTTGCTCACCATCCACCCCCCTTGCTGCTTTTCACTTTAGCGCTGGTGGCTCGGTGCCAATTGGACGACCAACATGCTCAGCACGGAACGTGCTCCTTGGTAAGAAAAATAGCATGAAAAAAAAGACGCGTCGCGTCGCAGTCGCTTACTTTTTTTTTATTCTCTCCAGGACGGACAATCATCTGACACCCATCTCATCCAAGGCGCAATTTGTGTTGCCCGAGCCCGCTAGCGAGTCGGGTCCAGACGGCCAAGTGACCATCAAGACGTGGACGTGGGCTGATGGCGACTGGTGGGTCGACATGACCGGTGAGTTGGACGCACGCGTCGACCTGAATGGCTGGGAATACAGCAACAATGCTTGGCAAAACCCCAGTGGCGTCCCCGGCATGCAGACATTCACACGTCGACGACGCTGGTGCAGACGCGCCAGACTTGTGCAAAAACATCAAAAGGACACCAAGACAGCGACCTCCCCCTCGTCCTCGCCTGCTTCAACCACGACCTCCAATGCCAATGGCAAACAGCAAGACGCCAATTTACCCATTCGCAAGCGCAAGTAAAAGAAGAAAAAAAAAAGCAAAATTGCCTGCATCATCCCCTCTCTCTCTTTCGTTCCCACTTCAATGAATAAAACAAATAGCAAGCTGGATGAGCTGCGCTCGTCGGACGCACTACAACATGGGCCAATCTATGGGAAATCGCACGATGGGGCTGGATCCAGAGGAGGGGAAAATGGCTGCACACGACGCGTGCATGCTGCACAATAGAAACATCTCTTGTGTTGCCCAAATACAGACACAACCCCGCTTTTTATCATCATGTCTCCAGTGCCTCCCACACGATTTTCATCGTTGCGCCTGATTAAACAAATATGTTTGGATTTTTTTTAATTTTTATTGATCAAACAAAGGGGAATACTGGTTATTCATTGAGCAGCCATGGCGCAATCACGAATCATGGGCAAAATTAGGGGTGGAAGGTGGTGGGTAAAAAAAAAAAGTTATGCAAATGAAGGTTTTGGGATTGGAGAACGGGGCGGGATGCAAGAAACAAATAAACCAAGGTTGGAACACGAAATAAAAAAAGGGGGAATCAAAGAGGCGGGGTGGGGGGTCAGGGGCCATGCGTGGGAAATGCATTTCCATTTCCACGCAGTGCGCCTTGGAAACTGGGAGAAAAAAATCGTGGCGGGAGGCCAATTGGGCGGGTGGGAGATGTCCCATTATTTTTTTTTTTTTTCACGAGATCACGCGGTCCAATTCATCGTCGTCGGCCACCAGTTCCACGAGTGTCGACATCAAGTTGGCAATGTCGGCGTCGGAGCGCAGCCAGCAGAATGCTCGCACGCGCTTCAATCGCTCGAGTGCAGGGTGCTCGGCCATGGCGGTGGCAGTCGGCGTTGACGAAGTCGTCGATGGCTCCGGATTCTTGCACCTGTCGCCTTTTGTGCGCTTGTCAAGGACAACTTCTTCTTTGGCTTCGACAAGAAGTCGTTGCAGGTGGATGGGCAGCGCGTACACGTCATCCGAAAAGGCCGTCTCAGCAAGGTATGCCTCCATGTCGGGCGTCACAAGCAGATTCAGCATATACGTGTACTGGAATTGAACGAGAAACCCGTCGTCCGCCACTTGCAGCCGGTCCACGTCGTCGTACGCGGGCTCGTACCAAATATCACTGTAAGTGCGCGCCAAGCTCGGGGTATCAAAGGCATTCTTGTTGTCCATTGGTATGAGAAGACTCATTGTTCACAAGCAAGTGGGAGAAAAAAAAAATGGGAAAAAACGAAAAAAAAAAAAAAAAAAAAAAAAAGAAGAGGAACGCTTGGGCGTCGCCTGATATATTTTTTTTCGCAGCCCGCCGTGCCATGATTGGAGTTTGGAATGAAAACTTTACAATGCCAATGCCTCGTGTCACCAGCCGCGCTGCGCCGGCCTTGCCGCTTGGATCCAGCCCAAAAAAAAAAACACACACGCCGCTACCGCTTGCCGCAGGGGCCTAAACGACTTTGCCATCGACGTGGCAATAGCGTGCACAATGCCAAGAAAACATTGTATCTGTTGGGACCCGAGCCCCAGAGAATGCGAGCCGTCGCGGTGACCCGAGTCGCCGCGGGGGGCGCATTGCGCGAAACAAAATTGGGTGGAACGGTCATGATTTTACAGTATTTAAAAGAAAAATAAAGGGGATCAAAAGTAAGAGAGAGGGTTTTGGAACAGATGGATGAGATAAGGAAAAAGGGAAAGGGAAGGCACAAAGTGCCAGCCCTTTTACCGTATATCTATGGAATTAAGGGGAAATAAAGGTCACTAAAGCACGTTCTTGGGCACACTCGTGTGAGATGGAATCTTGTGGGTTTTGATGGAAGGATCTGGCGAGTAATAGGAGCACCTTGTCGATGGTGGTGGAAGATTCCAGTGCTTGATAGGGGGGTCTTGGACTCTCGTGGAATCTAGTGGAAAGTGGGGGAATAATACGGTATTCGGGGAAGCGCGAGGAGAGCCCAATGGGGCGTGACGAGCGCGTAAGAAAAGAAAAAAAATAAAATAGGCGCGATTGGCCAATGACTGCTTCCATTTGGTCTGTGGGCATAACAATATCATATCATAGCGTAGTACAGTATCGAAACGGCTATTCGCAATTGTGATCGGCGTTCGAACAAGATTATATACACAAAATATGTTTAGTTGTTTAAAACGCATCCAACTAATTCTTTACCGACCAAATAATCACATGACCGCGACTGAAATCTACCCATGGGTCTAAACCTCCGGTGTCCCGGTGGGAGAGCAGCGTTTAATGCAATTAAAATGGCTTTTTAAACAAAGATGTGCAATAAAATGAACGCTGATCTATCATACTAGGCACAGGCACCTACGGTAATTATGACCGACCTCCTGTTTTAAAATTTGTTTTAAAATTACCCCTCAGTTATGGCAAGCATATATTCTTGCACCATGTTCCCATCATCGTTAAATTCGTTCATTGATACCGGTAGCCACTTACAGTAGATTATGGATATATCGGTTTCAAAAATTTTCGATTTTTTTGCTGCCGATATACAAAAAGCCTGCCAAATGCCGATATAGTGAGCGGATTTTTCTAGGTTTTTCGTCTTTTATATGTGAAGAATATGGGGTAGCTTTTGAGCAAAAAAGGGTGAAAAAGATAGAGACGTTAAGAATAACGAGAATGAAGTACCGTAAGTCTTTTATTAAAATGAAAAGATCTCGATATTTATACAAAAATGAAAAATGCCTAGACGGATAGGCTAGATGCGCAGACGCGTAAAATGAAGCTGTCGCGGCGTCTGAATAAGGAAACAGGGGCGTGAGACCAAGACATGGCCGCGCAGATCTCAAACAAAACGTTATGCCCATCCCAGTGGATTCAAACATGCCAATGCTTGCAAGCACCGTGTTGTTTCACTTGGTGCGCAAGTGCGAGAAACATAATGGTTCGAGTCGTGTGTGTCAACATGCAATGTTTGGCACGGAGAAGCCATTTTTTTTCTTTTGTTTCTCAAAAGGCATTGATCACTTAGTGATCAAAGCAGGCTATGAAACCGTGAGGGTGTGTTTCTACTTAAGCATCTGAGACAATGTGATGATGCGTACAGAGACCGAGATGGAGGAAGATGCGCATTCTTCCAAAAGCATGAAAAAGCGGTAAAAGGAGATGACCAGCCGACAGCGGGCTTTTGTGACGAGCAGAGCGGGAGCATTACCCAATTGGGCAATGCCCGCTTAGAGGAGCGGCATGAGAAAGATCCAATTGCGGCAACAAGTCAGCATTTTAATTCTTTGATCGCTGCTTGCACTCGCATTGACGCGTTGAGCGCGTTTAAGACGCGCTTATGCTTTCTTTCGTTGACAGACCAAGCGTCTGTTAGGCTTTTCTTATTAAATCAAGCTCTGTAAAGCAGGCAAATACAACAATATGTAGACCATTTTTTGAAGGCTGCCGATATAGCGAGGAAAACCGATATAGCAGAGCCGATATATCCAGAATCTACTGTATTATATCTATTATCATATCCTATCCATTTTACTTTGTATTCAATGCCATTAGAGGTACAACGATGTTCAATTATCCTCTCCACCTCATAGCTATTGTCGCCGTCATTATCTTGCATTATTATCTCTTCAGTCTCAATATTATTATTATTTATCTCTTCTTGTGCTAAGGATTCATCGATAGTAAGGCTAAAAAGCTGTTGTTGTATTATCTCTATCTTCTCTTTATGTGCACGCCTATCAGCAATACTTAAAATATCAACGACATCATAAATAGAACTTGTAGAAGCAGCACCGCCATAAAAATCAAAATCTTTATGCATCCAAAACGTATGATGGTCTGTGTGTTGAAGTCGCCCCATAGCTATAAACTTTTTCATGTTGCTTAGCACGCATGCCAACTTGAATTGAACTGTAAAAACTGCATCATCAGACACGCGGATCACAGACTTGCCATTAAAACGATGAAAAAGGTGACCAAGCTCTCCAAAGCGAGATTCAATTGATGATCTAAACCCACCAAGTAGCTGGTTATATGCAATTTCTTCTGCGCTAAGATTCACACCTTTTGATTTTCTTATAGGAGTTACAAAGCTCTCTATTTGAAGGTGGGGGTTCATGCGTATTATGCGATCTCTGAATAAAGTATAACCTCCATCCACGCAAACGACATCAAAACGACTTATTTTATTAGACAAATCCATTGCAACCAGCATCGATCCATCGTTGTTTGTAGCACAAGGTGCTGCTGCTGATACAAATAATATCATTCCATTAATGTCCATGCCTACTTGTGTCCGAAAACCGGCTCTTTTTAATTTGTATGAATAATAATCTGCTCTTGATGTCGCATTTATATACGTAGCTCGCGAATCATGGCCATCGATCAACATAGTAACATGCTTAAACTCATTAGGATTCATCTCTCGCGCAAGCATTACCCTAATTTTTATATTTGAAAACATCTTCGCAAGGCAGTCATCCAAGGCGCCGTTTAACCATTCCAGTTGCTTTTTATAAAACACTTTATAAATAGCATTAAAACTGCTCTTTGGTATAAATTGCCCCATTTTTTGATCCATAGAGACCCCGGTCAGTAGTTGGTACAAGACCAACAGCCCTTTCTCCACGCCACGATATGGTCCAGGATATTCTCGTTTGCTAAATAAGACGGTTAAAAAGAAGTACACAGGCATGTAGCCCAAATGCTCAAGCACATAGTTCTTTACAATCTCAATTCCAACAATTCCTTTATTTTCAGATCGATGATTCATTGTATTTTCTACAACAGGCCAGTCCTCATTCATAAATGTCCAATGTGTTGTAACTAAATGTTGAAATAGCTGTCTTAAATTATCGCTCATCATATTTACTTGTCTTTTTTATAATAAATATGCATTCAAATAAAAGGCCGTTTTAAAAGTGGTCACGTGACACAAAATTTATGTGAAGAGCATTGTATATTGAAATACAATAACAGACAGATTTTTTGCGCGGTCGTCTAATTCTTCTCCAATACTATGACTAACACTGTGAACACCTTTTTTTATGAACATGCCCAATATCTCAATGATCTTTATGGCATTGACTACACTGAAAATTATGACAAATTTTATGGATGGACGGATTTTACGAGCATGTTTGTCGACAGCATTATGTTATGGTGCGCCGTGGATTATGAGTGCGACCCCGCCAAAAAGATCAAGTATTTTATAGGCATCATAAAGTCTACCCTCAATGATGTCTTTGCAAAAGATCAATTTCGCATGAAATTTGTCAGAAAAGGCAAATGGATCAGCTTTGACGATAAATCAGAGCAACTTGAGATGCGTCAGTCATGGGAAACAGTCGGGTATCTTGGTGTCAATATTACATTTCATAATATTAACTTTGTAGATGTCTTGCATTCAATGCGACAAGCTCTTGAGATGCTGCATGGTAATAGTATCATCTTACGGAGCATTGATGTGACAGTGGACTGTGCGCGTATTTCAACTCGTGAAATTATCGAAAAATACGTTTTGTCACACAATCTCGCAACTAAATCTGATATCGTAAATGACCGACGAAGTACTGGCGACAATTGCATTTCTTACCTTGGAAAGTCGGCTCAATTGAACAATGCAAATACACGTACCAAAATATACAATAAGTTTATTCAAGCTTTGGAAAGCTCCCAAGTATTTCAACACCTTGGATCGCGACTGAGTCATCTTGTAGCAGATAGTGACACATCTTATATGGCTAAATTGAAACGATTTTTAGATGCTGGCTTCACTAGAATTGAGCTGTCTGTTTACGGAAGCACACTCTTTGCACCCATTTCGTACGAGGATGCAATGAATGACTTATTGCAAAATCTGGCTACATGTCCTACGTTTAAGGTGTCGTTGTTTGAGCAATGGCATAAAGTTGTCGACAGGCTTTCTCAAGTCCTTGCTGTGTACATTGAGGAAACAGGGACATTTGCTTATTGTCATTGGTGGAATTCTCTTACAAAGCAAATGCAGGGACTTTGCAAACAGCAGGTTAAATTGGACGATATTGAATGCCTATTGGCGAATTTCAGCTTCAGTAGTGACAGGGTTATTCATTGTTTTCATCTAGAGACTGTTGCTGAAAGCGCCTTCTCTTACAAAATAACTAAGCATGAACGCTACCAGAGAGCCACAGGCTGCACATCAATGACGATGGTGCCAGGGCTGTCCAATTCACTGTTTCCTTCTCGTAGTCGACTTCAAATAAATGACATTCTGTTTGCAGACGTTGGCCTCGATATAGGGTTGTCTATCGAGAGTCTCGCTCGAAATCTCGATGGTCTCGAAGCGTATTCGAGACAATCGAGAAGCCTGCGATCTCGATTGTCTCGATTGAAATCAATTTGGATCTCGCTCGAAATCTTGATAAATCTCGAAAAAAAAAATTCGAGAGGATCGAGCGAGACAATCGAGAATCTCGATTGATCTCGATTGATCTCGATATCTCGATATGTTTTTATCATACTGTACAGTACGGTACAGTAGGCTTATTTACAGTAGTACTGCCGCCAACCTTGTGCCGGTCACTTTTTTTATGTGGCAACATGCCATCTTTCTTTTTATTGATTGAATTCATAATATGATATTGCATGAATTTACTGCAAGAAAAAAAATAGGGCTAAGGTATAATAATTCAAGATAAAAAAAATAGCGTCATTCGTCAGCATCATCATCATCTTCCGATGACGACGACGACGCGTCCTCGTAGTCTTCATCATCATCGGAGATGTGTTGTTCGTAAGGGTCGCGCTGTTGTTTTTGCAACGCTGCCGTCAGATCATCTCCATTGAGAAATCGTGTCCAGTATGAGGCCAGTAGCTGCTTTTTTGCATTTTCAGGCAAAATTCTGTTTCTCTGAGGCGTTCCCATCATGACGCGCGCTCTTGAAAACATGCGCTCTGAGGACGTGGATGTCGCCGGAATGCCTATGTAATCTTGAGCCATGTTTGCCAATCGTGGCCAACGTTGAGCGTGTTGTTTCCAGAATACAAGTGGGTAGTTTTCTCGGTCCCCACCGGGCACGCGCTCCATGTCAGGACGTGGTTCAGCCACGTATTCCTCCAGGTTGTCCTTTTGAGGCACAGGAACCTTTGGGTAATGGTGGCGTTTCAGAAGGTTTTTGATCACCTTGCGTTTTTTAGCTGCCATAGGCGCCAATGATGCTGCAGAAGATGAGGTGGATGATCCTGAAGCACCGCCGCCACCAGGCGCATAGTTCGCATGCCAAACGTCCATCACCTTGGTCTTGCACAAAGATGCGTAATCAATCCAAGACGGATCTTCGTCCCAGTACCCAAAACGTTGGCGGGGCTCGATCGTTGTTGCCACGGAATACACACTAGTCAAATCGGTCTTCTCGTAATATTCTGTAAGCTTCAACCAAGCTTGGTGCGCAGCGTGTCTTATGTCGGGATGGTAAATCTTGGTTTTTTGCCGCGCTTGACCGTCGCCGCCATTAGATCCATCATTCGTTTCGTGACCGTCGTCTTGGCCGGGCCGGAATGCATGTTCAAGAATGGCCAGCAGGTCATTAAAAACAGGTATCACCGTCACAATGGAAGGATAAGACACGGATGATGAGACATACGCTGTTGCGCGCGCAAAGCCCCGCAGGAGGTTCTTGAGTGTCATGATGTGGTCCCATTCGCCTTCCGTCAACAGGTACTTGGAAAGACCTGGATCGTGGCGCAGCATGGCCTCAATCGCCAGTCGGCACTCTATAGCGCGCTTCATCATGGCGTAGGTGGATCCCCATCTTGTACGAACGTCCATTATTAGTTGGCGAACTGGCTGATCCAAGTATTCCACCTTGTGGCATTGATTGTAGCGCCCTTTTCGTAAAGGACTCGCGCTATTACAGTATAAAGAAAAAAATAAGCAAAAAATCCAAATTCGCCGTTGTTGCGCGTCGAACCCCTCTTTTTTTTTTTTACTGTATCTTACCGTATTTGCACAATTCCTTCTCGAAGTTTTTTGAGCGCACTCGCAGGGCTCTCGTCCACAATGCCGTCCATGGTATTTTCATTTTGCTGATGATCTACCCGACTGTTGCTGTTGGCAGTCTCATCGACCGCAGCGATACCCAGGCCATCGGCCGCCAAGAATGTTTGAACGGCAAGGTTGATAACATGCGCCATGCACGGCACATGTGCCTCCTTGGCGTTGATTGGATAGCTAAAACAACGGAAATCGCCGTTAAAAATCAAAAAGAGCGAGCAACGAGTTTTTTTACCTCCATTTTCCCGTTGTCTCCAACTCCAACTCCTTCATCATTCGCACATTTGCAAAGGCATTGTCAGTCGTGATGCTAATGACTTTGCTTTCCAGCTGGAATTCATCGCAAATTCGCAAGAAAAACGAGGCCAAGTTCTTGCCAGAGTGCGAATCGGTGCTATGTTCAAACCCTATAGGTACCTCGCGCATCACCCACTGGTCTTGACTTGCTCCTTGCTCGGTCCAATGAGCAGTGTAGGATGTGAATGAATGCATTGATGGGCTTGTCCATCCGTCGGTCGTGATTGATATTTTGCGGAATTGGGCCAAATATTGGATAATAGACTGCTTCATGTGGACAAACCGGGCATCAATCTACGAAAAAAAATTAGAGCACTGAAAAAAAAGTCGTTTGCACAACATTTTTTTGCTTACCAATGTTCTTAATGTTTGGCGGCTGGGCAGTTTGACGTCTGCCAGGCTATTGGCCATGATCGCCAGCTGCAGCAACAATTGCAAATGCTTGTTTTCAATGAGAGACAAAGGAACATGCGAGTCCAAAACAAGATTCAGTGCTATTTCTTTGAATGCTTCCGGATCAAACGTGGTAGGATGACCATCGCGGGCTCGATTTATGCCGGCAAACATTGACACGATGGACCCCTTGATGGCGGCTGCACTACCGGCGGCGTTGCATGGCGCCTCAGGATCGCGAGTATTGGGAGCACTGTTGCAATTGATGTGATGGGCAGACTCCAGATGCCGGGACATCCCTGTAGTGCTGGAATTTTTCGACGGCACGACAGTTTTGCAGGATTTGTACAAGCACCTCAAATGTGTTGTGCCATTCGGAACACCACTCGCGTCACAGCGGAAACACCACCCGTTAACAAGCACCCAGGAACGTTGTCGGCGTCTTTTTGTTTGGGACGCGTCTTGCTGGCTGTTCATAGCGCTGCTGGATTCCGACTCCGTTGCTATGATGCTGCTTGCACCATCATCTTCAATTGTCACCTGTGAATTATCCACGCCGTCATCATCATTGACTTGCTGTTGGCTGTCATTGATATCGGTCATGAAAATATCATCCATTTCGTCGTGTTGTCGCTCGCCGCTCATTTCAGGTCAGACCAATGTCGTGTGGTGAATGACTTTTCTGGTATGATACGGTAGTAGAAAGAAAAAAAAAGGAATGGGAAAATGGGATGATGAAACAAAAAAACGCCATTATTTGGACGTATCATACAGTGTGTTGGGGTTGTGACACCTCCTTGCACAATTTTTTATCTGTTTCATCTTTTGCACGCAATGTTTACAGTATCATCGTGTGTCAAAAAAAAAACTCGCTTGATCGCTCGATCGCTCGATTGATTCTCGCTCGATTTGATTTTCTCGCTCCGATTTA